>JANJGN010000545.1:0-405983 GCA_026770705.1 Isurus oxyrinchus | reverse complement strand
CAACATTGAAAAACAACAACAACCTCAACATTGAAAAACACCAACAAATTCAACAACAACCTCAATTTTGAAAAACAACAACAACCTCAACATTGAAAAACACCAATAAATTCAACAACAACCTCAACATTTAAAAACACCAACAAATTCAACAACAACCTCAACATTGAAAAACAACAACAATCTCAACATTGAAAAACACCAACAAATTCAACAACAACCTCAACATTGAAAAACACCAACTAATTCAACAACAACCTCAACATTGAAAAACACCAACAAATTCAACAACAACCTCGAAATTGAAAAACACCAACAAATACAACAACAACCTCAACATTGAAAAAAACAACAACCTCAACATTGAAAAACACCAACAAATTCAACAACAACCTCAACATTGAAAAACAACAACAACCTCAACATTGCAAAACACCAGCAAATTCAACAACAACCTCAACATTTAAAAACACCAACAAATTCAACAACAACCTCAACATTGAAAAACAACAACAACCTCAACATTGAAAAACACCAACAAATACAACAACAACCTCAACATTGAAAAACAACAACAAATTCAACAACAACCTCAACATTGAAAAACATCAACAACCTCAACATTGAAAAACACCAACAAATTCAACAATAACCTCAACATTGAAAAACAACAGCAAACCTCAACATTGAAAAACACCAACAAATTCAACAACATCCTCAACATTGAAAAACACCAACAAATTCAACAACAACCTCAACATTGAAAAACAACAACAACCTCAACATTGAGAAACACCAACAAATTCAACAACAACCTCAACATTGAAAAACAACAACAACCTCAACATTGAAAAACACCAACAAATTCAACAACAACCTCAGCATTGAAAAGCTCCAACAAATTCAACAACAACCTCAGCATTGAAAAACAACAACAACAACCTCAACATTGAAAAACACCAACAAATTCAACAACAACCTCAACATTGAAAAACAACAACAACCTCAACATTGAAAAACAACAACAAATTCAACAACAACTTCAACATTGAAAAACACCAACAAATTCAACAACAACCTCGAAATTGAAAAAACACCAACAAATTCAACAACAACCTCAACATTGAAAAACAACAACAACCTCAACATTGAAAAACACCAACAAATTCAACAACAACCTCAATTTTGAAAAACAACAACAACCTCAACATTGAAAAACACCAATAAATTCAACAACAACCTCAACATTTAAAAACACCAACAAATTCAACAACAACCTCAACATTGAAAAACAACAACAAACTCAACATTGAAAAACACCAACAAATTCAACAACAACCTCAACATTGAAAAACACCAACTAATTCAACAACAACCTCAACATTGAAAAAACACCAACAAATTCAACAACAACCTCGAAATTGAAAAACACCAACAAATACAACAACAACCTCAACATTGAAAAAAACAACAACCTCAACATTGAAAAACACCAACAAATTCAACAACAACCTCAACATTGAAAAACAACAACAACCTCAACATTGAAAAACACCAGCAAATTCAACAACAACCTCAACATTTAAAAACACCAACAAATTCAACAACAACCTCAACATTGAAAACACCAACAAATTCTACAACAACCTCAACATTTAAAAACGCCAACAAATTCCAACAACAACCTCAACATTGAAAAACAACAATCTCAACATTGAAAAACACCAACAAATTCAACTAAAAATTCAACATTGAAAAACACCAACAAATTCAACAACAACCCCGAAATTGAAAAACACCAACAAATTCAACAACAACCTCAACTTTGAAAAACAACAACAACCTCATCATGGAAAAACACCAACAAATTCAACAACAACCCCAACATTTAAAAAGAACAGCAACCTCAACATTGAAAAACACCAACAAATTCAACAACAACCTCAACATTGAAAAACACCAACAAATTCAACAACAACCTCAACATTGAGAAACACCAACAAATTCAACAACAACCTCAACATTGAAAAACAACAACAACCTCAACATTGAAAAAACACCAACAAATTCAACAACAACCTCAGCATTGAAAAGCTCCAACAAATTCAACAACAACCTCAGCATTGAAAAACAACAACAACCTCAACATTGAAAAACACCAACAAATTCAACAACAACCTCAACATTGAAAAACAACAACAACCTCAACATTGAAAAACAACAACAAATTCAACAACAACTTCAACATTGAAAAACACCAACAAATTCAACAACAACCTCGAAATTGAAAAACACCAACAAATTCAACAACACCTCAACATTGAAAAACAACAACAACCTCAACATTGAAAAACACCAACAAATTCAACAACAACCTCAATTTTGAAAAACAACAACAACCTCAACATTGAAAAACACCAATAAATTCAACAACAACCTCAACATTTAAAAACACCAACAAATTCAACAACAACCTCAACATTGAAAAACAACAACAATCTCAACATTGAAAAACACCAACAAATTCAACAACAACCTCAACATTGAAAAAACACCAACTAATTCAACAACAACCTCAACATTGAAAACACCAACAAATTCAACAACAACCTCGAAATTGAAAAACACCAACAAATACAACAACAACCTCAACATTGAAAAAAACAACAACCTCAACATTGAAAAACACCAACAAATTCAACAACAACCTCAACATTGAAAAACAACAACAACCTCAACATTGCAAAACACCAGCAAATTCAACAACAACCTCAACATTTAAAACACCAACAAATTCAACAACAACCTCAACATTGAAAACACCAACAAATTCTACAACAACCTCAACATTTAAAAACGCCAACAAATTCAACAACAACCTCAACATTGAAAAACAACAATCTCAACATTGAAAAACACCAACAAATTCAACAAAAAATTCAACATTGAAAAACACCAACAAATTCAACAACAACCCCGAAATTGAAAAACACCAACAAATTCAACAACAACCTCAACTTTGAAAAACAACAACAACCTCATCATGGAAAAACACCAACAAATTCAACAACAACCCCAACATTTAAAAAGAACAGCAACCTCAACATTGAAAAACACCAACAAATTCAACAACAACCTCAACATTGAGAAACACCAACAAATTCAACAACAACCTCAACATTGAAAAACAACAACAACCTCAACATTGAAAAACACCAACAAATTCAACAACAACCTCAGCATTGAAAAGCTCCAACAAATTCAACAACAACCTCAGCATTGAAAAACAACAACAACCTCAACATTGAAAAACACCAACAAATTCAACAACAACCTCAACATTGAAAAACAACAACAACCTCAACATTGAAAAAACAACAACAAATTCAACAACAACTTCAACATTGAAAAACACCAACAAATTCAACAACAACCTCGAAATTGAAAAACACCAACAAATTCAACAACAACCTCAACATTGAAAAACAACAACAACCTCAACATTGAAAAACACCAACAAATTCAACAACAACCTCAATTTTGAAAAACAACAACAACCTCAACATTGAAAAACACCAATAAATTCAACAACAACCTCAACATTTAAAAACACCAACAAATTCAACAACAACCTCAACATTGAAAAACAACAACAATCTCAACATTGAAAAACACCAACAAATTCAACAACAACCTCAACATTGAAAAACACCAACTAATTCAACAACAACCTCAACATTGAAAAACACCAACAAATTCAACAACAACCTCGAAATTGAAAAACACCAACAAATACAACAACAACCTCAACATTGAAAAAAACAACAACCTCAACATTGAAAAACACCAACAAATTCAACAACAACCTCAACATTGAAAAACAACAACAACCTCAACATTGCAAAACACCAGCAAATTCAACAACAACCTCAACATTTAAAAACACCAACAAATTCAACAACAACCTCAACATTGAAAAACAACAACAACCTCAACATTGAAAAACACCAACAAATACAACAACAACCTCAACATTGAAAAACAACAACAAATTCAACAACAACCTCAACATTGAAAAACATCAACAACCTCAACATTGAAAAACACCAACAAATTCAACAATAACCTCAACATTGAAAAACAACAGCAACCTCAACATTGAAAAACACCAACAAATTCAACAACATCCTCAACATTGAAAAACACCAACAAATTCAACAACAACCTCAACATTGAAAAACAACAACAACCTCAACATTGAGAAACACCAACAAATTCAACAACAACCTCAACATTGAAAAACAACAACAACCTCAACATTGAAAAACACCAACAAATTCAACAACAACCTCAGCATTGAAAAGCTCCAACAAATTCAACAACAACCTCAGCATTGAAAAACACAACAACCTCAACATTGAAAAACACCAACAAATTCAACAACAACCTCAACATTGAAAAACAACAACAACCTCAACATTGAAAAACAACAACAAATTCAACAACAACTTCAACATTGAAAAACACCAACAAATTCAACAACAACCTCGAAATTGAAAAACACCAACAAATTCAACAACAACCTCAACATTGAAAAACAACAACAACCTCAACATTGAAAAACACCAACAAATTCAACAACAACCTCAATTTTGAAAAACAACAACAACCTCAACATTGAAAAACACCAATAAATTCAACAACAACCTCAACATTTAAAAACACCAACAAATTCAACAACAACCTCAACATTGAAAAACAACAACAATCTCAACATTGAAAAACACCAACAAATTCAACAACAACCTCAACATTGAAAAACACCAACTAATTCAACAACAACCTCAACATTGAAAAACACCAACAAATTCAACAACAACCTCGAAATTGAAAAACACCAACAAATACAACAACAACCTCAACATTGAAAAAAAAACAACAACTCAACATTGAAAAACACCAACAAATTCAACAACAACCTCAACATTGAAAAACAACAACAACCTCAACATTGAAAAACACCAGCAAATTCAACAACAACCTCAACATTTAAAAACACCAACAAATTCAACAACAACCTCAACATTGAAAACACCAACAAATTCTACAACAACCTCAACATTTAAAAACGCCAACAAATTCAACAACAACCTCAACATTGAAAAACAACAATCTCAACATTGAAAAACACCAACAAATTCAACTAAAAATTCAACATTGAAAAACACCAACAAATTCAACAACAACCCCGAAATTGAAAAACACCAACAAATTCAACAACAACCTCAACTTTGAAAAACAACAACAACCTCATCATGGAAAAACACCAACAAATTCAACAACAACCCCAACATTTAAAAAGAACAGCAACCTCAACATTGAAAAACACCAACAAATTCAACAACAACCTCAACATTGAAAAACACCAACAAATTCAACAACAACCTCAACATTGAGAAACACCAACAAATTCAACAACAACCTCAACATTGAAAAACAACAACAACCTCAACATTGAAAAACACCAACAAATTCAACAACAACCTCAGCATTGAAAAGCTCCAACAAATTCAACAACAACCTCAGCATTGAAAAACAACAACAACCTCAACATTGAAAAACACCAACAAATTCAACAACAACCTCAACATTGAAAAACAACAACAACCTCAACATTGAAAAACAACAACAAATTCAACAACAACTTCAACATTGAAAAACACCAACAAATTCAACAACAACCTCGAAATTGAAAAACACCAACAAATTCAACAACAACCTCAACATTGAAAAACAACAACAACCTCAACATTGAAAAACACCAACAAATTCAACAACAACCTCAATTTTGAAAAACAACAACAACCTCAACATTGAAAAACACCAATAAATTCAACAACAACCTCAACATTTAAAAACACCAACAAATTCAACAACAACCTCAACATTGAAAAACAACAACAATCTCAACATTGAAAAACACCAACAAATTCAACAACAACCTCAACATTGAAAAACACCAACTAATTCAACAACAACCTCAACATTGAAAAACACCAACAAATTCAACAACAACCTCGAAATTGAAAAACACCAACAAATACAACAACAACCTCAACATTGAAAAAAAACAACAACCTCAACATTGAAAAACACCAACAAATTCAACAACAACCTCAACATTGAAAAACAACAACAACCTCAACATTGCAAAACACCAGCAAATTCAACAACAACCTCAACATTTAAAAACACCAACAAATTCAACAACAACCTCAACATTGAAAACACCAACAAATTCTACAACAACCTCAACATTTAAAAACGCCAACAAATTCAACAACAACCTCAACATTGAAAAACAACAATCTCAACATTGAAAAACACCAACAAATTCAACAAAAAATTCAACATTGAAAAACACCAACAAATTCAACAACAACCCCGAAATTGAAAAACACCAACAAATTCAACAACAACCTCAACTTTGAAAAACAACAACAACCTCATCATGGAAAAACACCAACAAATTCAACAACAACCCCAACATTTAAAAAGAACAGCAACCTCAACATTGAAAAACACCAACAAATTCAACAACAACCTCAACATTGAAAAACACCAACAAATTCAACAACAACCTCAACATTGAAAAACACCAACAAACTCAACAACAACCTCAACATTGAAAAACAACAACAACCTCAACATTGAAAAACACCAACAAATTCAACAACAACCTCAACATTGAAAAGCACCAACCAATTCAACAACAACCTCAACATTGAAAAACACCAACAACCTCAACAGTGAAAAACACCAACAAATTCAACAAAAACCTCAACATTGAAAAACAACAACAACCTCAACATTGAAAAACACCAACAAATTCAACAACAACCTCAACATTGAAAAACAACAACAAACTCAACATTGAAAAACACCAACAAATTCAACAACAACCTCAACATGAAAAACAACAACAACCTCAACATTGAAAAACACCAAAAAATTCAACAACAACTTCAACATTGAAAAACACAACAAATTCAACAACAACCTCAACATTGAAAAACAACAACACCTCAACATTGAAAAACACCAACAAATTCAACAACAACCTCAACATTGAAAAACAAAAACAACCACAACATTGAAAAACACCAACAAATTCAACCAAAACCTCAACATTGAAAAACACCAACAAATTCAACAACAACCCTCAGCATTGAAAAACAACAACAACCTCAACATTGAAAAACACCAACAAATTCAACAACAACCTCAACATTGAAAAACAACAACAACCTCAACATTGAAAAACACCAACAAATTCAACAAAAACTTCAACATTGAAAAACACCAACAAATTCAACAACAACCTCGAAATTGAAAAACACCAACAAATTCAACAACAACCTCAACATTGAAAAACACCAACAAATTCAACAACAACCTCAACATTGAAAAACACCAACAAATTCAACAAAAACCTCAACATTGAAAAAAAAAACAACCTCAACATTGAAAAACACCAACAAATTCAACTAAAAATTCAACATTGAAAAACACCAACAAATTCAACAACAACCCCGAAATTGAAAAACACCAACAAATTCAACAACAACCTCAACTTTGAAAAACAACAACAACCTCATCATGGAAAAACACCAACAAATTCAACAACAACCCCAACATTTAAAAAGAACAGCAACCTCAACATTGAAAAACACCAACAAATTCAACAACAAACTCAACATTGAAAAACACCAACAAATTCAACAACAACCTCAACATTGAGAAACACCAACAAATTCAACAACAACCTCAACATTGAAAAACAACAACAACCTCAACATTGAAAAACACCAACAAATTCAACAACAACCTCAGCATTGAAAAGCTCCAACAAATTCAACAACAACCTCAGCATTGAAAAACAACAACAACCTCAACATTGAAAAACACCAACAAATTCAACAACAACCTCAACATTGAAAAACAACACAACCTCAACATAGAAAAACAACAACAAATTCAACAACAACTTCAACATTGAAAAACACCAACAAATTCACAACAACCTCGAAATTGAAAAACACCAACAAATTCAACAACAACCTCAACATTGAAAAACAACAACTACCTCAACATTGAAAAAACACCAACAAATTCAACAACAACCTCAATTTTGAAAAACAACAACAACCTCAACATTGAAAAACACCAATAAATTCAACAACAACCTCAACATTTAAAAACACCAACAAATTCAACAACAACCTCAACATTGAAAAACAACAACAATCTCAACATTGAAAAACACCAACAAATTCAACAACAACCTCAACATTGAAAAACACCAAACTAATTCAACAACAACCTCAACATTGAAAAACACCAACAAATTCAACAACAACCTCGAAATTGAAAAACACCAACAAATACAACAACAACCTCAACATTGAAAAAAACAACAACCTCAACATTGAAAAACACCAACAAATTCAACAACAACCTCAACATTGAAAAACAACAACAACCTCAACATTGCAAAACACCAGCAAATTCAACAACAACCTCAACATTTAAAAACACCAACAAATTCAACAACAACCTCAACATTGAAAAACAACAACAACCTCAACATTGAAAAACACCAACAAATACAACAACAACCTCAACATTGAAAAACAACAACAAATTCAACAACAACCTCAACATTGAAAAACATCAACAACCTCAACATTGAAAAACACCAACAAATTCAACAATAACCTCAACATTGAAAAACAACAGCAACCTCAACATTGAAAAACACCAACAAATTCAACAACATCCTCAACATTGAAAAACACCAACAAATTCAACAACAACCTCAACATTGAAAAACAACAACAACCTCAACATTGAGAAAACACCAACAAATTCAACAACAACCTCAACATTGAAAAACAACAACAACCTCAACATTGAAAAACACCAACAAATTCAACAACAACCTCAGCATTGAAAAGCTCCAACAATTCAACAACAACCTCAGCATTGAAAAACAACAACAACCTCAACATTGAAAAACACCAACAAATTCAACAACAACCTCAACATTGAAAAACAACAACAACCTCAACATTGAAAAACAACAACAAATTCAACAACAACTTCAACATTGAAAAACACCAACAAATTCAACAACAACCTCGAAATGAAAAACACCAACAAATTCAACAACAACCTCAACATTGAAAAACAACAACAACCTCAACATTGAAAAACACCAACAAATTCAACAACAACCTCAATTTTGAAAAACAACAACAACCTCAACATTGAAAAACACCAATAAATTCAACAACAACCTCAACATTGAAAAACACCAACAAATTCAACAACAACCTCAACATTGAAAAACAACAACAATCTCAACATTGAAAAACACCAACAAATTCAACAACAACCTCAACATTGAAAAACACCAACTAATTCAACAACAACCTCAACATTGAAAAACACCAACAAATTCAACAACAACCTCGAAATTGAAAAACACCAACAAATACAACAACAACCTCAACATTGAAAAAAACAACAACCTCAACATTGAAAAACACCAACAAATTCAACAACAACCTCAACATTGAAAAACAACAACAACCTCAACATTGAAAAACACCAGCAAATTCAACAACAACCTCAACATTTAAAAACACCAACAAATTCAACAACAACCTCAACATTGAAAACACCAACAAATTCTACAACAACCTCAACATTTAAAAACGCCAACAAATTCAACAACAACCTCAACATTGAAAAACAACAATCTCAACATTGAAAAACACCAACAAATTCAACTAAAAATTCAACATTGAAAAACACCAACAAATTCAACAACAACCCCGAATTGAAAAACACCAACAAATTCAACAACAACCTCAACTTTGAAAAACAACAACAACCTCATCATGGAAAAACACCAACAAATTCAACAACAACCCCAACATTTAAAAAGAACAGCAACCTCAACATTGAAAAACACCAACAAATTCAACAACAACCTCACATTGAAAAACACCAACAAATTCAACAACAACCTCAACATTGAGAAACACCAACAAATTCAACAACAACCTCAACATTGAAAAACAACAACAACCTCAACATTGAAAAACACCAACAAATTCAACAACAACCTCAGCATTGAAAAGCTCCAACAAATTCAACAACAACCTCAGCATTGAAAAACAACAACAACCTCAACATTGAAAAACACCAACAAATTCAACAACAACCTCAACATTGAAAAACAACAACAACCTCAACATTGAAAAACAACAACAAATTCAACAACAACTTCAACATTGAAAAACACCAACAATTCAACAACAACCTCGAAATTGAAAAACACCAACAAATTCAACAACAACCTCAACATTGAAAAACAACAACAACCTCAACATTGAAAAACACCAACAAATTCAACAACAACCTCAATTTTGAAAAACAACAACAACCTCAACATTGAAAAACACCAATAAATTCAACAACAACCTCAACATTTAAAAACACCAACAAATTCAACAACAACCTCAACATTGAAAAACAACAACAATCTCAACATTGAAAAACACCCAACAAATTCAACAACAACCTCAACATTGAAAAACACCAACTAATTCAACAACAACCTCAACATTGAAAAACACCAACAAATTCAACAACAACCTCGAAATTGAAAAACACCAACAAATACAACAACAACCTCAACATTGAAAAAAACAACAACCTCAACATTGAAAAACACCAACAAATTCAACAACAACCTCAACATTGAAAAACAACAACAACCTCAACATTGCAAAACACCAGCAAATTCAACAACAACCTCAACATTTAAAAAACACCAACAAATTCAACAACAACCTCAACATTGAAAACACCAACAAATTCTACAACAACCTCAACATTTAAAAACGCCAACAAATTCAACAACAACCTCAACATTGAAAAAACAACAATCTCAACATTGAAAAACACCAACAAATTCAACAAAAAATTCAACATTGAAAAACACCAACAAATTCAACAACAACCCCGAAATTGAAAAACACCAACAAATTCAACAACAACCTCAACTTTGAAAAACAACAACAACCTCATCATGGAAAAACACCAACAAATTCAACAACAACCCCAACATTTAAAAAGAACAGCAACCTCAACATTGAAAAACACCAACAAATTCAACAACAACCTCAACATTGAAAAACACCAACAAATTCAACAACAACCTCAACATTGAAAAACAACAACAACCTCAACATTGAAAAACACCAACAAATTCAACAACAACCTCAGCATTGAAAAGCTCCAACAAATTCAACAACAACCTCAGCATTGAAAAACAACAACAACCTCAACATTGAAAAACACCAACAAATTCAACAACAACCTCAACATTGAAAAACAACAACAACCTCAACATTGAAAAACAACAACAAATTCAACAACAACTTCAACATTGAAAAACACCAACAAATTCAACAACAACCTCGAAATTGAAAAACACCAACAAATTCAACAACAACCTCAACATTGAAAAACAACAACAACCTCAACATTGAAAAACACCAACAAATTCAACAACAACCTCAATTTTGAAAAACAACAACAACCTCAACATTGAAAAACACCAATAAATTCAACAACAACCTCAACATTGAAAAACACCAACAAATTCAACAACAACCTCAACATTGAAAAACAACAACAATCTCAACATTGAAAAACACCAACAAATTCAACAACAACCTCAACATTGAAAAACACCAACTAATTCAACAACAACCTCAACATTGAAAAACACCAACAAATTCAACAACAACCTCGAAATTGAAAAACACCAACAAATACAACAACAACCTCAACATTGAAAAAAACAACAACCTCAACATTGAAAAACACCAACAAATTCAACAACAACCTCAACATTGAAAAACAACAACAACCTCAACATTGAAAAACACCAGCAAATTCAACAACAACCTCAACATTTAAAAACACCAACAAATTCAACAACAACCTCAACATTGAAAACACCAACAAATTCTACAACAACCTCAACATTTAAAAACGCCAACAAATTCAACAACAACCTCACATTGAAAAACAACAATCTCAACATTGAAAAACACCAACAAATTCAACTAAAAATTCAACATTGAAAAACACCAACAAATTCAACAACAACCCCGAAATTGAAAAACACCAACAAATTCAACAACAACCTCAACTTTGAAAAACAACAACAACCTCATCATGGAAAAACACCAACAAATTCAACAACAACCCCAACATTTAAAAAGAACAGCAACCTCAACATTGAAAAACACCAACAAATTCAACAACAACCTCAACATTGAAAAACACCAACAAATTCAACAACAACCTCAACATTGAGAAACACCAACAAATTCAACAACAACCTCAACATTGAAAAACAACAACAACCTCAACATTGAAAAACACCAACAAATTCAACAACAACCTCAGCATTGAAAAGCTCCAACAAATTCAACAACAACCTCAGCATTGAAAAACAACAACAACCTCAACATTGAAAAACACCAACAAATCAACAACAACCTCAACATTGAAAAACAACAACACCTCAACATTGAAAAACAACAACAAATTCAACAACAACTTCAACATTGAAAAACACCAACAAATTCAACAACAACCTCGAAATTGAAAAACACCAACAAATTCAACAACAACCTCAACATTGAAAAACAACAACAACCTCAACATTGAAAAACACCAACAAATTCAACAACAACCTCAATTTTGAAAAACAACAACAACCTCAACATTGAAAAACACCAATAAATTCAACAACAACCTCAACATTTAAAAACACCAACAAATTCAACAACAACCTCAACATTGAAAAACAACAACAATCTCAACATTGAAAAACACCAACAAATTCAACAACAACCTCAACATTGAAAAACACCAACTAATTCAACAACAACCTCAACATTGAAAAACACCAACAAATTCAACAACAACCTCGAAATTGAAAAACACCAACAAATACAACAACAACCTCAACATTGAAAAAAACAACAACCTCAACATTGAAAAACACCAACAAATTCAACAACAACCTCAACATTGAAAAACAACAACAACCTCAACATTGCAAAACACCAGCAAATTCAACAACAACCTCAACATTTAAAAACACCAACAAATTCAACAACAACCTCAACATTGAAAACACCAACAAATTCTACAACAACCTCAACATTTAAAAACGCCAACAAATTCAACAACAACCTCAACATTGAAAAACAACAATCTCAACATTGAAAAACACCAACAAATTCAACAAAAAATTCAACATTGAAAAACACCAACAAATTCAACAACAACCCCGAAATTGAAAAACACCAACAAATTCAACAACAACCTCAACTTTGAAAAACAACAACAACCTCATCATGGAAAAACACCAACAAATTCAACAACAACCCCAACATTTAAAAAGAACAGCAACCTCAACATTGAAAAACACCAACAAATTCAACAACAACCTCAACATTGAAAAACACCAACAAATTCAACAACAACCTCAACATTGAAAAACACCAACAAACTCAACAACAACCTCAACATTGAAAAACAACAACAACCTCAACATTGAAAAACACCAACAAATTCAACAACAACCTCAACATTGAAAAGCACCAACCAATTCAACAACAACCTCAACATTGAAAAACACCAACAACCTCAACAGTGAAAAACACCAACAAATTCAACAAAAACCTCAACATTGAAAAACAACAACAACCTCAACATTGAAAAACACCAACAAATTCAACAACAACCTCAACATTGAAAAACAACAACAAACTCAACATTGAAAAACACCAACAAATTCAACAACAACCTCAACATTGAAAAACAACAACAACCTCAACATTGAAAAACACCAAAAAATTCAACAACAACTTCAACATTGAAAAACACCAACAAATTCAACAACAACCTCAACATTGAAAAACAACAACACCTCAACATTGAAAAACACCAACAAATTCAACAACAACCTCAACATTGAAAAACAAAAACAACCACAACATTGAAAAACACCAACAAATTCAACAAAAACCTCAACATTGAAAAACACCAACAAATTCAACAACAACCTCAGCATTGAAAAACAACAACAACCTCAACATTGAAAAACACCAACAAATTCAACAACAACCTCAACATTGAAAAACAACAACAACCTCAACATTGAAAAACACCAACAAATTCAACAAAAACTTCAACATTGAAAAACACCAACAAATTCAACAACAACCTCGAAATTGAAAAACACCAACAAATTCAACAACAACCTCAACATTGAAAAACACCAACAAATTCAACAACAACCTCAACATTGAAAAACACCAACAAATTCAACAAAAACCTCAACATTGAAAAAAAAAACAACCTCAACATTGAAAAACACCAACAAATTCAACTAAAAATTCAACATTGAAAAACACCAACAAATTCAACAACAACCCCGAAATTGAAAAACACCAACAAATTCAACAACAACCTCAACTTTGAAAAACAACAACAACCTCATCATGGAAAAACACCAACAAATTCAACAACAACCCCAACATTTAAAAAGAACAGCAACCTCAACATTGAAAAACACCAACAAATTCAACAACAACCTCAACATTGAAAAACACCAACAAATTCAACAACAACCTCAACATTGAGAAACACCAACAAATTCAACAACAACCTCAACATTGAAAAACAACAACAACCTCAACATTGAAAAACACCAACAAATTCAACAACAACCTCAGCATTGAAAAGCTCCAACAAATTCAACAACAACCTCAGCATTGAAAAACAACAACAACCTCAACATTGAAAAACACCAACAAATTCAACAACAACCTCAACATTGAAAAACAACAACAACCTCATCATTGAAAAACAACAACAAATTCAACAACAACTTCAACATTGAAAAACACCAACAAATTCAACAACAACCTCGAAATTGAAAAACACCAACAAATTCAACAACAACCTCAACATTGAAAAACAACAACAACCTCAACATTGAAAAACACCAACAAATTCAACAACAACCTCAATTTTGAAAAACAACAACAACCTCAACATTGAAAAACACCAATAAATTCAACAACAACCTCAACATTGAAAAACACCAACAAATTCAACAACAACCTCAACATTGAAAAACAACAACAATCTCAACATTGAAAAACACCAACAAATTCAACAACAACCTCAACATTGAAAAACACCAACTAATTCAACAACAACCTCAACATTGAAAAACACCAACAAATTCAACAACAACCTCGAAATTGAAAAACACCAACAAATACAACAACAACCTCAACATTGAAAAAAACAACAACCTCAACATTGAAAAACACCAACAAATTCAACAACAACCTCAACATTGAAAAACAACAACAACCTCAACATTGAAAAACACCAGCAAATTCAACAACAACCTCAACATTTAAAAACACCAACAAATTCAACAACAACCTCAACATTGAAAACACCAACAAATTCTACAACAACCTCAACATTTAAAAACGCCAACAAATTCAACAACAACCTCAACATTGAAAAACAACAATCTCAACATTGAAAAACACCAACAAATTCAACTAAAAATTCAACATTGAAAAACACCAACAAATTCAACAACAACCCCGAAATTGAAAAACACCAACAAATTCAACAACAACCTCAACGTTGAAAAACAACAACAACCTCATCATGGAAAAACACCAACAAATTCAACAACAACCCCAACATTTAAAAAGAACAGCAACCTCAACATTGAAAAACACCAACAAATTCAACAACAACCTCAACATTGAAAAACACCAACAAATTCAACAACAACCTCAACATTGAGAAACACCAACAAATTCAACAACAACCTCAACATTGAAAAACAACAACAACCTCAACATTGAAAAACACCAACAAATTCAACAACAACCTCAGCATTGAAAAGCTCCAACAAATTCAACAACAACCTCAGCATTGAAAAACAACAACAACCTCAACATTGAAAAACACCAACAAATTCAACAACAACCTCAACATTGAAAAACAACAACAACCTCAACATTGAAAAACAACAACAAATTCAACAACAACTTCAACATTGAAAAACACCAACAAATTCAACAACAACCTCGAAATTGAAAAACACCAACAAATTCAACAACAACCTCAACATTGAAAAACAACAACAACCTCAACATTGAAAAACACCAACAAATTCAACAACAACCTCAATTTTGAAAAACAACAACAACCTCAACATTGAAAAACACCAATAAATTCAACAACAACCTCAACATTTAAAAACACCAACAAATTCAACAACAACCTCAACATTGAAAAACAACAACAATCTCAACATTGAAAAACACCAACAAATTCAACAACAACCTCAACATTGAAAAACACCAACTAATTCAACAACAACCTCAACATTGAAAAACACCAACAAATTCAACAACAACCTCGAAATTGAAAAACACCAACAAATACAACAACAACCTCAACATTGAAAAAAACAACAACCTCAACATTGAAAAACACCAACAAATTCAACAACAACCTCAACATTGAAAAACAACAACAACCTCAACATTGCAAAACACCAGCAAATTCAACAACAACCTCAACATTTAAAAACACCAACAAATTCAACAACAACCTCAACATTGAAAACACCAACAAATTCTACAACAACCTCAACATTTAAAAACGCCAACAAATTCAACAACAACCTCAACATTGAAAAACAACAATCTCAACATTGAAAAACACCAACAAATTCAACAAAAAATTCAACATTGAAAAACACCAACAAATTCAACAACAACCACGAAATTGAAAAACACCAACAAATTCAACAACAACCTCAACTTTGAAAAACAACAACAACCTCATCATGGAAAAACACCAACAAATTCAACAACAACCCCAACATTTAAAAAGAACAGCAACCTCAACATTGAAAAACACCAACAAATTCAACAACAACCTCAACATTGAAAAACACCAACAAATTCAACAACAACCTCAACATTGAAAAACACCAACAAACTCAACAACAACCTCAACATTGAAAAACAACAACAACCTCAACATTGAAAAACACCAACAAATTCAACAACAACCTCAACATTGAAAAGCACCAACCAATTCAACAACAACCTCAACATTGAAAAACACCAACAACCTCAACAGTGAAAAACACCAACAAATTCAACAAAAACCTCAACATTGAAAAACAACAACAACCTCAACATTGAAAAACACCAACAAATTCAACAACAACCTCAACATTGAAAAACAACAACAAACTCAACATTGAAAAACACCAACAAATTCAACAACAACCTCAACATTGAAAAACAACAACAACCTCAACATTGAAAAACACCAAAAAATTCAACAACAACTTCAACATTGAAAAACACCAACAAATTCAACAACAACCTCAACATTGAAAAACAACAACACCTCAACATTGAAAAACACCAACAAATTCAACAACAACCTCAACATTGAAAAACAAAAACAACCACAACATTGAAAAACACCAACAAATTCAACAAAAACCTCAACATTGAAAAACACCAACAAATTCAACAACAACCTCAGCATTGAAAAACAACAACAACCTCAACATTGAAAAACACCAACAAATTCAACAACAACCTCAACATTGAAAAACAACAACAACCTCAACATTGAAAAACACCAACAAATTCAACAAAAACTTCAACATTGAAAAACACCAACAAATTCAACAACAACCTCGAAATTGAAAAACACCAACAAATTCAACAACAACCTCAACATTGAAAAACACCAACAAATTCAACAACAACCTCAACATTGAAAAACACCAACAAATTCAACAAAAACCTCAACATTGAAAAAAAAAACAACCTCAACATTGAAAAACACCAACAAATTCAACTAAAAATTCAACATTGAAAAACACCAACAAATTCAACAACAACCCCGAAATTGAAAAACACCAACAAATTCAACAACAACCTCAACTTTGAAAAACAACAACAACCTCATCATGGAAAAACACCAACAAATTCAACAACAACCCCAACATTTAAAAAGAACAGCAACCTCAACATTGAAAAACACCAACAAATTCAACAACAACCTCAACATTGAAAAACACCAACAAATTCAACAACAACCTCAACATTGAGAAACACCAACAAATTCAACAACAACCTCAACATTGAAAAACAACAACAACCTCAACATTGAAAAACACCAACAAATTCAACAACAACCTCAGCATTGAAAAGCTCCAACAAATTCAACAACAACCTCAGCATTGAAAAACAACAACAACCTCAACATTGAAAAACACCAACAAATTCAACAACAACCTCAACATTGAAAAACAACAACAACCTCAACATTGAAAAACAACAACAAATTCAACAACAACTTCAACATTGAAAAACACCAACAAATTCAACAACAACCTCGAAATTGAAAAACACCAACAAATTCAACAACAACCTCAACATTGAAAAACAACAACAACCTCAACATTGAAAAACACCAACAAATTCAACAACAACCTCAATTTTGAAAAACAACAACAACCTCAACATTGAAAAACACCAATAAATTCAACAACAACCTCAACATTTAAAAACACCAACAAATTCAACAACAACCTCAACATTGAAAAACAACAACAATCTCAACATTGAAAAACACCAACAAATTCAACAACAACCTCAACATTGAAAAACACCAACTAATTCAACAACAACCTCAACATTGAAAAACACCAACAAATTCAACAACAACCTCGAAATTGAAAAACACCAACAAATACAACAACAACCTCAACATTGAAAAAAACAACAACCTCAACATTGAAAAACACCAACAAATTCAACAACAACCTCAACATTGAAAAACAACAACAACCTCAACATTGCAAAACACCAGCAAATTCAACAACAACCTCAACATTTAAAAACACCAACAAATTCAACAACAACCTCAACATTGAAAACACCAACAAATTCTACAACAACCTCAACATTTAAAAACGCCAACAAATTCAACAACAACCTCAACATTGAAAAACAACAATCTCAACATTGAAAAACACCAACAAATTCAACAAAAAATTCAACATTGAAAAACACCAACAAATTCAACAACAACCCCGAAATTGAAAAACACCAACAAATTCAACAACAACCTCAACTTTGAAAAACAACAACAACCTCATCATGGAAAAACACCAACAAATTCAACAACAACCCCAACATTTAAAAAGAACAGCAACCTCAACATTGAAAAACACCAACAAATTCAACAACAACCTCAACATTGAAAAACACCAACAAATTCAACAACAACCTCAACATTGAAAAACACCAACAAACTCAACAACAACCTCAACATTGAAAAACAACAACAACCTCAACATTGAAAAACACCAACAAATTCAACAACAACCTCAACATTGAAAAGCACCAACCAATTCAACAACAACCTCAACATTGAAAAACACCAACAACCTCAACAGTGAAAAACACCAACAAATTCAACAAAAACCTCAACATTGAAAAACAACAACAACCTCAACATTGAAAAACACCAACAAATTCAACAACAACCTCAACATTGAAAAACAACAACAAACTCAACATTGAAAAACACCAACAAATTCAACAACAACCTCAACATTGAAAAACAACAACAACCTCAACATTGAAAAACACCAAAAAATTCAACAACAACTTCAACATTGAAAAACACCAACAAATTCAACAACAACCTCAACATTGAAAAACAACAACACCTCAACATTGAAAAACACCAACAAATTCAACAACAACCTCAACATTGAAAAACAAAAACAACCACAACATTGAAAAACACCAACAAATTCAACAAAAACCTCAACATTGAAAAACACCAACAAATTCAACAACAACCTCAGCATTGAAAAACAACAACAACCTCAACATTGAAAAACACCAACAAATTCAACAACAACCTCAACATTGAAAAACAACAACAACCACAACATTGAAAAACACCAACAAATTCAACAAAAACTTCAACATTGAAAAACACCAACAAATTCAACAACAACCTCGAAATTGAAAAACACCAACAAATTCAACAACAACCTCAACATTGAAAAACACCAACAAATTCAACAACAACCTCAACATTGAAAAACACCAACAAATTCAACAAAAACCTCAACATTGAAAAAAAACAACAACCTCAACATTGAAAAACACCAACAAATTCAACAACAACTTCAACATTGAAAAACACCAACAAATTCAACAACAACCTCGACATTGAAAAACACCATCAAATTCAACAACAACCTCAACTTTGAAAAACACCAACAAAACTCAAAATTGAAAAAACACCAACAAATTCAACAACAACCTCAACATTTAAAAATAACAACAACCTCAACATTGAAAAACACCAACAAATTCAACAACAACCTCAACATTGAAAAACACCAACAAATTCAACAACAACCTCAACATTGAAAAACACCAACAAATACAACAACAACCTCAACATTGAAAAACAACAACAAATTCAACAACAACCTCAACATTGAAAAACATCAACAACCTCAACATTGAAAAACACTAACAAATTCAACAATAACCTCAACATTGAAAAACAACAGCAACCTCAACATTGAAAAACACCAACAAATTCAACAACATCCTCAACATTGAAAAACACCAACAAATTCAACAACAACCTCAACATTGAAAAACAACAACAACCTCAACATTGAGAAACACCAACAAATTCAACAACAACCTCAACATTGAAAAACAACAACAACCTCAACATTGAAAAACACCAACAAATTCAACAACAACCTCAGCATTGAAAAGCTCCAACAAATTCAACAACAACCTCAGCATTGAAAAACAACAACAACCTCAACATTGAAAAACACCAACAAATTCAACAACAACCTCAACATTGAAAAACAACAACAACCTCAACATTGAAAAACAACAACAAA
Source organism: Isurus oxyrinchus (assembly GCA_026770705.1). Classification (NCBI taxonomy): domain Eukaryota; kingdom Metazoa; phylum Chordata; class Chondrichthyes; order Lamniformes; family Lamnidae; genus Isurus; species Isurus oxyrinchus. The sequence goes on along the minus strand of JANJGN010000545.1, from coordinate 384,799 downwards.
TTCAACAACAACTTCAACATTGAAAAACACCAACAAATTCAACAACAACCTCGAAATTGAAAAACACCAACAAATTCAACAACAACCTCAACATTGAAAAACAACAACAACCTCAACATTGAAAAACACCAACAAATTCAACAACAACCTCAATTTTGAAAAACAACAACAACCTCAACATTGAAAAACACCAATAAATTCAACAACAACCTCAACATTTAAAAACACCAACAAATTCAACAACAACCTCAACATTGAAAAACAACAACAATCTCAACATTGAAAAACACCAACAAATTCAACAACAACCTCAACATTGAAAAACACCAACTAATTCAACAACAACCTCAACATTGAAAAACACCAACAAATTCAACAACAACCTCGAAATTGAAAAACACCAACAAATACAACAACAACCTCAACATTGAAAAAAACAACAACCTCAACATTGAAAAACACCAACAAATTCAACAACAACCTCAACATTGAAAAACAACAACAACCTCAACATTGCAAAACACCAGCAAATTCAACAACAACCTCAACATTTAAAAACACCAACAAATTCAACAACAACCTCAACATTGAAAACACCAACAAATTCTACAACAACCTCAACATTTAAAAACGCCAACAAATTCAACAACAACCTCAACATTGAAAAACAACAATCTCAACATTGAAAAACACCAACAAATTCAACAAAAAATTCAACATTGAAAAACACCAACAAATTCAACAACAACCCCGAAATTGAAAAACACCAACAAATTCAACAACAACCTCAACTTTGAAAAACAACAACAACCTCATCATGGAAAAACACCAACAAATTCAACAACAACCCCAACATTTAAAAAGAACAGCAACCTCAACATTGAAAAACACCAACAAATTCAACAACAACCTCAACATTGAAAAACACCAACAAATTCAACAACAACCTCAACATTGAGAAACACCAACAAATTCAACAACAACCTCAACATTGAAAAACAACAACAACCTCAACATTGAAAAACACCAACAAATTCAACAACAACCTCAGCATTGAAAAGCTCCAACAAATTCAACAACAACCTCAGCATTGAAAAACAACAACAACCTCAACATTGAAAAACACCAACAAATTCAACAACAACCTCAACATTGAAAAACAACAACAACCTCAACATTGAAAAACAACAACAAATTCAACAACAACTTCAACATTGAAAAACACCAACAAATTCAACAACAACCTCGAAATTGAAAAACACCAACAAATTCAACAACAACCTCAACATTGAAAAACAACAACAACCTCAACATTGAAAAACACCAACAAATTCAACAACAACCTCAATTTTGAAAAACAACAACAACCTCAACATTGAAAAACACCAATAAATTCAACAACAACCTCAACATTTAAAAACACCAACAAATTCAACAACAACCTCAACATTGAAAAACAACAACAATCTCAACATTGAAAAACACCAACAAATTCAACAACAACCTCAACATTGAAAAACACCAACTAATTCAACAACAACCTCAACATTGAAAAACACCAACAAATTCAACAACAACCTCGAAATTGAAAAACACCAACAAATACAACAACAACCTCAACATTGAAAAAAACAACAACCTCAACATTGAAAAACACCAACAAATTCAACAACAACCTCAACATTGAAAAACAACAACAACCTCAACATTGCAAAACACCAGCAAATTCAACAACAACCTCAACATTTAAAAACACCAACAAATTCAACAACAACCTCAACATTGAAAACACCAACAAATTCTACAACAACCTCAACATTTAAAAACGCCAACAAATTCAACAACAACCTCAACATTGAAAAACAACAATCTCAACATTGAAAAACACCAACAAATTCAACAAAAAATTCAACATTGAAAAACACCAACAAATTCAACAACAACCCCGAAATTGAAAAACACCAACAAATTCAACAACAACCTCAACTTTGAAAAACAACAACAACCTCATCATGGAAAAACACCAACAAATTCAACAACAACCCCAACATTTAAAAAGAACAGCAACCTCAACATTGAAAAACACCAACAAATTCAACAACAACCTCAACATTGAAAAACACCAACAAATTCAACAACAACCTCAACATTGAAAAACACCAACAAACTCAACAACAACCTCAACATTGAAAAACAACAACAACCTCAACATTGAAAAACACCAACAAATTCAACAACAACCTCAACATTGAAAAGCACCAACCAATTCAACAACAACCTCAACATTGAAAAACACCAACAACCTCAACAGTGAAAAACACCAACAAATTCAACAAAAACCTCAACATTGAAAAACAACAACAACCTCAACATTGAAAAACACCAACAAATTCAACAACAACCTCAACATTGAAAAACAACAACAAACTCAACATTGAAAAACACCAACAAATTCAACAACAACCTCAACATTGAAAAACAACAACAACCTCAACATTGAAAAACACCAAAAAATTCAACAACAACTTCAACATTGAAAAACACCAACAAATTCAACAACAACCTCAACATTGAAAAACAACAACACCTCAACATTGAAAAACACCAACAAATTCAACAACAACCTCAACATTGAAAAACAAAAACAACCACAACATTGAAAAACACCAACAAATTCAACAAAAACCTCAACATTGAAAAACACCAACAAATTCAACAACAACCTCAGCATTGAAAAACAACAACAACCTCAACATTGAAAAACACCAACAAATTCAACAACAACCTCAACATTGAAAAACAACAACAACCTCAACATTGAAAAACACCAACAAATTCAACAAAAACTTCAACATTGAAAAACACCAACAAATTCAACAACAACCTCGAAATTGAAAAACACCAACAAATTCAACAACAACCTCAACATTGAAAAACACCAACAAATTCAACAACAACCTCAACATTGAAAAACACCAACAAATTCAACAAAAACCTCAACATTGAAAAAAAACAACAACCTCAACATTGAAAAACACCAACAAATTCAACAACAACTTCAACATTGAAAAACACCAACAAATTCAACAACAACCTCGACATTGAAAAACACCATCAAATTCAACAACAACCTCAAATTTGAAAAACACCAACAAAACTCAAAATTGAAAAAACACCAACAAATTCAACAACAACCTCAACATTTAAAAATAACAACAACCTCAACATTGAAAAACACCAACAAATTCAACAACAACCTCAACATTGAAAAACACCAACAAATTCAACAACAACCTCAACATTGAAAAACACCAACAAACTCAACAACATCCTCAACATTGAAAAATAACAACAACCTCAACATTGAAAAACACCAACACATTCAACAACAACCTCAACTTTGAAAAACACCAACAAATTCAACAACAAACTCAAGATTGAAAAACACCAACAAATTCAACAACCTCAACATTGAAAAACAACAACAACCTCAACATTGAAAAACACCAACAAATTCAACAACAACCTCAACATTGGAAAACACCAACAAATTCAACAACAACCTCAACATTGAAAAACAACAACAACCTCAACATTGAAATATGCCAACAAATTCAACAACAACCTCAACATTGAAAAACAACAACAACCTCAACATTGAAAAACACCAACAAATTCAACAACAACCTCAACATTGAAAAACACCAACAACCTCAACATTGAAAAACACCAACAAATTCAACAAAAACCTCAACATTGAAAAACAACAACAACCTCAACATTGAAAAACACCAACAAATACAACAACAACCTCAACATTGAAAAACACCAACAAATTCAACAACAACCTCAACATTGAAAAACATCAACAACCTCAACATTGAAAAACACCAACAAATTCAACAATAACCTCAACATTGAAAAACAACAGCAACCTCAACATTGAAAAACACCAACAAATTCAACAACATCCTCAACATTGAAAAACACCAACAAATTCAACAACAACCTCAACATTGAAAAACAACAACAACCTCAACATTGAGAAACACCAACAAATTCAACAACAACCTCAACATTGAAAAACAACAACAACCTCAACATTGAAAAACACCAACAAATTCAACAACAACCTCAGCATTGAAAAGCTCCAACAAATTCAACAACAACCTCAGCATTGAAAAACAACAACAACCTCAACATTGAAAAACACCAACAAATTCAACAACAACCTCAACATTGAAAAACAACAACAACCTCAACATTGAAAAACAACAACAAATTCAACAACAACTTCAACATTGAAAAACACCAACAAATTCAACAACAACCTCGAAATTGAAAAACACCAACAAATTCAACAACAACCTCAACATTGAAAAACAACAACAACCTCAACATTGAAAAACACCAACAAATTCAACAACAACCTCAATTTTGAAAAACAACAACAACCTCAACATTGAAAAACACCAATAAATTCAACAACAACCTCAACATTTAAAAACACCAACAAATTCAACAACAACCTCAACATTGAAAAACAACAACAATCTCAACATTGAAAAACACCAACAAATTCAACAACAACCTCAACATTGAAAAACACCAACTAATTCAACAACAACCTCAACATTGAGAAACACCAACAAATTCAACAACAACCTCGAAATTGAAAAACACCAACAAATACAACAACAACCTCAACATTGAAAAAAACAACAACCTCAACATTGAAAAACACCAACAAATTCAACAACAACCTCAACATTGAAAAACAACAACAACCTCAACATTGCAAAACACCAGCAAATTCAACAACAACCTCAACATTTAAAAACACCAACAAATTCAACAACAACCTCAACATTTAAAAACGCCAACAAATTCAACAACAACCTCAACATTGAAAAACAACAATCTCAACATTGAAAAACACCAACAAATTCAACAAAAAATTCAACATTGAAAAACACCAACAAATTCAATAACAACCCCGAAATTGAAAAACACCAACAAATTCAACAACAACCTCAACTTTGAAAAACAACAACAACCTCATCATGGAAAAACACCAACAAATTCAACAACAACCCCAACATTTAAAAAGAACAGCAACCTCAACATTGAAAAACACCAACAAATTCAACAACAACCTCAACATTGAAAAACACCAACAAATTCAACAACAACCTCAACATTGAAAAACACCAACAAACTCAACAACAACCCCAACATTTAAAAACAACAACAACCTCAACATTGAAAAGCACCAACCAATTCAACAACAACCTCAACATTGAAAAACACCAACAACCTCAACAGTGAAAAACACCAACAAATTCAACAAAAACCTCAACATTGAAAAACAACAACAACCTCAACATTGAAAAACACCAACAAATTCAACAACAACCTCAACATTGAAAAACAACAACAAACTCAACATTGAAAAACACCAACAAATTCAACAACAACCTCAACATTGAAAAACAACAACAACCTCAACATTGAAAAACACCAAAAAATTCAACAACAACTTCAACATTGAAAAACACCAACAAATTCAACAACAACCTCAACATTGAAAAACAACAACACCTCAACATTGAAAAACACCAACAAATTCAACAACAACCTCAACATTGAAAAACAAAAACAACCACAACATTGAAAAACACCAACAAATTCAACAAAAACCTCAACATTGAAAAACACCAACAAATTCAACAACAACCTCAGCATTGAAAAACAACAACAACCTCAACATTGAAAAACACCAACAAATTCAATAACAACCTCAACATTGAAAAACAACAACAACCTCAACATTGAAAAACACCAACAAATTCAACAAAAACTTCAACATTGAAAAACACCAACAAATTCAACAACAACCTCGAAATTGAAAAACACCAACAAATTCAACAACAACCTCAACATTGAAAAACACCAACAAATTCAACAACAACCTCAACATTGAAAAACACCAACCTCAACATTGAAAAACACCAACAAATTCAACAAAAACATCAACATTGAAAAACAACAACAACCTCAACATTGAAAAACACCAACAAATTCAACAACAACCTCAACATTGAAAAACAACAACAAACTCAACATTGAAAAACAACAACAAATTCAACAACAACCTCAACATTGAAAAAGAACAACAACCTCAACATTGAAAAACACCAACAAATTCAACAACAACTTCAACTTTGAAAAACACCAACAAATTCAACAACAACCTCAACATTGAAAAACAACAACACCTCAACATTGAAAAACACCAACAAATTCAACAAGAACCTCAACGTTGAAAAACAACACAACCTCAACATTGAAAAACACCAACAAATTCAACAACAACCTCAACATTGAAAAATACCAACACATTCAACAACAACCTCAGCATTGAAAAACAACAACAACCTCAACATTGAAAAACACCAACAACCTCAACATTGAAAAACACCAACAAATTCAACAAAAACTTCAACATTGAAAAACACCAACAAATTCAACAACAACCTCGAAATTGAAAAACACCAACAAATTCAACAACAACTTCAACATTGAAAAACACCAACAAATTCAACAACAACCTCGACATTGAAAAACACCATCAAATTCAACAACAACCTCAACATTGAAAAACACCAACAAACTCAAAATTGAAAAAACACCAACAAATTCAACAACAACCTCAACATTTAAAAACAACAACAACCTCAACATTGAAAAACACCAACAAATTCAACAACAACCTCAACATTGAAAAACACCAACAAATTCAACAACAACCTCAACATTGAAAAACACGAACAAACTCAACAACAACCTCAACATTGAAAAACAACAACAACCTCAACATTGAAAAACACCAACACATTCAACAACAACCTCAACTTTGAATAACACCAACAAATTCAACAACAAACTCAAGATTGAAAAACACCAACAAATTCAACAACCTCAACATTGAAAAACAACAACAACCTCAACATTGAAAAACACCAACAAATTCAACAACAACCTCAACATTGAAAAACACCAACAAATTCAACAACAACATCAACATTGAAAAACAACAACAACCTGAACATTGAAAAACACCATCAAATTCAACAACAACCTCAACATTGAAAAACAACAACAACCTCAACATTGAAAAACACCAACAAATTCAACAACAACCTCAACATTGAAAAACACCAACAACCTCAACATTGAAAAACACAAACAAATTCAACAAAAACCTCAACATTGAAAAACAACAACAACCTCAACATTGAAAAACACCAACAAATTCAACAACAACCTCAACATTGAAAAACAACAACAAACTCAACATTGAAAAACACCAACAAATTCAACAACAACCTCAACATTGAAAAACAACAACACCTCAACATTGAAAAACACCAACAAATTCAACAACAACCTCAACATTGAAAAACAACAACAACCTCAACATTGAAAAACACCAACAAATTCAACAAAAACTTCAACATTGAAAAACACCAACAAATTCAACAACAACCTCGAAATTGAAAAACACCAACAAATTCAACAACAACCTCAACGTTGAAAAACACCAACAAATTCAACAACAACCTCAACATTGAAAAACACCAACAACATCAACATTGAAAAACACCAACAAATTCAACAAAAACCTCAACATTGAAAAACAACAACAACCTCAACATTGAAAAACACCAACAAATTCAACAACAACCTCAACATTGAAAAACAACAACAAACTAAATATTGAAAAACACCAACAAATTCAACAACAACCTCAACATTGAAAAAGAACAACAACCTCAACATTGAAAAACACCAACAAATTCAACAACAACTTCAACATTGAAAAACACCAACAAATTCAACAACAACCTCAACATTGAAAAACAACAACAACCTCAACATTGAAAAACACCAACAAATTCAACAACAACCTCAACATTGAAAAACACCAACAAATTCAACAACAACCTCAGCATTGAAAAACAACAACAACCTCAACATTGAGAAACACCAACAAATTCAACAACAACCTCAACATTGAAAACCAACAACAACCTCAACATTGAAAAACACCAACAAATTCAACAACAACCTCAACATTGAAAAACACCAACAAATTCAACAACAACTTCAGGATTGAAAAACAACAACAACCTCAACATTGAAAAACACCAACAAATTCAACAACAACCTCAACATTGAAAAACAACAACAACCTCAACATTGAAAAACACCAACAAATTCAACAACAACTTCAACATTGAAAAACACCAACAAATTCAACAACAACCTCGAAATTGAAAAACACCAACAAATTCAACAACAACCTCAACATTGAAAAACAACAACAACCTCAACATTGAAAAACACCAACAAATTCAACAACAACCTCAATTTTGAAAAACAACAACAACCTCAACATTGAAAAACACCAATAAATTCAACAACAACCTCAACATTTAAAAACACCAACAAATTCAACAACAACCTCAACATTGAAAAACAACAACAATCTCAACATTGAAAAACACCAACAAATTCAACAACAACCTCAACATTGAAAAACACCAACAAATTCAACAACAACCTCAACATTGAAAAACACCAACAAATTCAACAACAACCTCGAAATTGAAAAACACCAACAAATACAACAACAACCTCAACATTGAAAAACAACAACAACCTCAACATTGAAAAACACCAACAAATTCAACAACAACCTCAACATTGAAAAACACCAACAAATTCAACAACAACCTCAACATTGAAAAACAACAACAAACTCAACATTGAAAAACACCAACAAATTCAACAACAACCTCAACATTGAAAAACAACAACAACCTCAACATTGAAAAACACCAACAAATTCAACAACAACTTCAACATTGAAAAACACCAACAAATTCAACAACAACCTCAACTTTGAAAAACAACAACACCTCAACATTGAAAAACACCAACAAATTCAACAACAACCTCAACATTGAAAAACAACAACAACCTCAACATTGAAAAACACCAACAAATTCAACAACAACCTCAACATTGAAAAACACCAACAAATTCAACAACAACCTCAGCATTGAAAAACAACAACAACCTCAACATTGAAAAACACCAACAAATTCAACAACAACCTCAACATTGAAAAACAACAACAACCTCAACATTGAAAAACACCAACAAATTCAACAAAAACTTCAACATTGAAAAACACCAACAAATTCAACAACAACCTCGAAATTGAAAAACACCAACAAATTCAACAACAACCTCAACCTTGAAAAACACCAACAAATTCAACAACAACCTCAACATTGAAAAACACCAACAACCTCAACATTGAAAAACACCAACAAATTCAACAAAAACCTCAACATTGAAAAACAACAACAACCTCAACATTGAAAAACACCAACAAATTCAACAACAACCTCAACATTGAAAAACAACAACAAACTCAATATTGAAAAACACCAACAAATTCAACAACAACCTCAACATTGAAAAAGAACAACAACCTCAACATTGAAAAACACCAACAAATTCAACAACAACTTCAACATTGAAAAACACCAACAAATTCAACAACAACCTCAACATTGAAAAACAACAACAACCTCAACATTGAAAAACACCAACAAATTCAACAACAACCTCAACATTGAAAAACACCAACAAATTCAACAACAACCTCAGCATTGAAAAACTACAACAACCTCAACATTGAGAAACACCAACAAATTCAACAACAACCTCAACATTGAAAAACAACAACAACCTCAACATTGAAAAACACCAACAAATTCAACAACAACCTCAACATTGAAAAACACCAACAAATTCAACAACAACCTCAGCATTGAAAAACAACAACAACCTCAACATTGGAAAACACCAACAAATTCAACAACAACCTCAACATTGAAAAACAACAACAACCTCAACATTGAAAAACACCAACAAATTCAACAACAACTTCAACATTGAAAAACACCAACAAATTCAACAACAACCTCGAAATTGAAAAACACCAACAAATTCAACAACAACCTCAACATTGATAAACAACAACAACCTCAACATTGAAAAACACCAACAAATTCAACAACAACCTCAATTTTGAAAAACAACAACAACCTCAACATTGAAAAACACCAATAAATTCAACAACAACCTCAACATTTAAAAACACCAACAAATTCAACAACAACCTCAACATTGAAAAACAACAACAATCTCAACATTGAAAAACACCAACAAATTCAACAACAACCTCAACATTGAAAAACACCAACAAATTCAACAACAACCTCAACATTGAAAAACACCAACAAATTCAACAACAACATCAACATTGAAAAACAACAACAACCTGAACATTGAAAAACACCATCAAATTCAACAACAACCTCAACATTGAAAAACAACAACAACCTCAACATTGAAAAACACCAACAAATTCAACAACAACCTCAACATTGAAAAACACCAACAACCTCAACATTGAAAAACACAAACAAATTCAACAAAAACCTCAACATTGAAAAACAACAACAACCTCAACATTGAAAAACACCAACAAATTCAACAACAACCTCAACATTGAAAAACAACAACAAACTCAACATTGAAAAACACCAACAAATTCAACAACAACCTCAACATTGAAAAACAACAACACCTCAACATTGAAAAACACCAACAAATTCAACAACAACCTCAACATTGAAAAACAACAACAACCTCAACATTGAAAAACACCAACAAATTCAACAAAAACTTCAACATTGAAAAACACCAACAAATTCAACAACAACCTCGAAATTGAAAAACACCAACAAATTCAACAACAACCTCAACGTTGAAAAACACCAACAAATTCAACAACAACCTCAACATTGAAAAACACCAACAACATCAACATTGAAAAACACCAACAAATTCAACAAAAACCTCAACATTGAAAAACAACAACAACCTCAACATTGAAAAACACCAACAAATTCAACAACAACCTCAACATTGAAAAACAACAACAAACTAAATATTGAAAAACACCAACAAATTCAACAACAACCTCAACATTGAAAAAGAACAACAACCTCAACATTGAAAAACACCAACAAATTCAACAACAACTTCAACATTGAAAAACACCAACAAATTCAACAACAACCTCAACATTGAAAAACAACAACAACCTCAACATTGAAAAACACCAACAAATTCAACAACAACCTCAACATTGAAAAACACCAACAAATTCAACAACAACCTCAGCATTGAAAAACAACAACAACCTCAACATTGAGAAACACCAACAAATTCAACAACAACCTCAACATTGAAAACCAACAACAACCTCAACATTGAAAAACACCAACAAATTCAACAACAACCTCAACATTGAAAAACACCAACAAATTCAACAACAACTTCAGCATTGAAAAACAACAACAACCTCAACATTGAAAAACACCAACAAATTCAACAACAACCTCAACATAGAAAAACAACAACAACCTCAACATTGAAAAACACCAACAAATTCAACAACAACTTCAACATTGAAAAACACCAACAAATTCAACAACAACCTCGAAATTGAAAAACACCAACAAATTCAACAACAACCTCAACATTGAAAAACAACAACAACCTCAACATTGAAAAACACCAACAAATTCAACAACAACCTCAATTTTGAAAAACAACAACAACCTCAACATTGAAAAACACCAATAAATTCAACAACAACCTCATCATTTAAAAACACCAACAAATTCAACAACAACCTCAACATTGAAAAACAACAACAATCTCAACATTGAAAAACACCAACAAATTCAACAACAACCTCAACATTGAAAAACACCAACAAATTCAACAACAACCTCAACATTGAAAAACACCAACAAATTCAACAACAACCTCGAAATTGAAAAACACCAACAAATACAACAACAACCTCAACATTGAAAAACAACAACAACCTCAACATTGAAAAACACCAACAAATTCAACAACAACCTCAACATTGAAAAACACCAACAAATTCAACAACAACCTCAACATTGAAAAACAACAACAAACTCAACATTGAAAAACACCAACAAATTCAACAACAACCTCAACATTGAAAAACAACAACAACCTCAACATTGAAAAACACCAACAAATTCAACAACAACTTCAACATTGAAAAACACCAACAAATTCAACAACAACCTCAACTTTGAAAAACAACAACACCTCAACATTGAAAAACACCAACAAATTCAACAACAACCTCAACATTGAAAAACAACAACAACCTCAACATTGAAAAACACCAACAAATTCAACAACAACCTCAACATTGAAAAACACCAACAAATTCAACAACAACCTCAGCATTGAAAAACAACAACAACCTCAACATTGAAAAACACCAACAAATTCAACAACAACCTCAACATTGAAAAACAACAACAACCTCAACATTGAAAAACACCAACAAATTCAACAAAAACTTCAACATTGAAAAACACCAACAAATTCAACAACAACCTCGAAATTGAAAAACACCAACAAATTCAACAACAACCTCAACCTTGAAAAACACCAACAAATTCAACAACAACCTCAACATTGAAAAACACCAACAACCTCAACATTGAAAAACACCAACAAATTCAACAAAAACCTCAACATTGAAAAACAACAACAACCTCAACATTGAAAAACACCAACAAATTCAACAACAACCTCAACATTGAAAAACAACAACAAACTCAATATTGAAAAACACCAACAAATTCAACAACAACCTCAACATTGAAAAAGAACAACAACCTCAACATTGAAAAACACCAACAAATTCAACAACAACTTCAACATTGAAAAACACCAACAAATTCAACAACAACCTCAACATTGAAAAACAACAACAACCTCAACATTGAAAAACACCAACAAATTCAACAACAACCTCAACATTGAAAAACACCAACAAATTCAACAACAACCTCAGCATTGAAAAACTACAACAACCTCAACATTGAGAAACACCAACAAATTCAACAACAACCTCAACATTGAAAAACAACAACAACCTCAACATTGAAAAACACCAACAAATTCAACAACAACCTCAACATTGAAAAACACCAACAAATTCAACAACAACCTCAGCATTGAAAAACAACAACAACCTCAACATTGGAAAACACCAACAAATTCAACAACAACCTCAACATTGAAAAACAACAACAACCTCAACATTGAAAAACACCAACAAATTCAACAACAACTTCAACATTGAAAAACACCAACAAATTCAACAACAACCTCGAAATTGAAAAACACCAACAAATTCAACAACAACCTCAACATTGATAAACAACAACAACCTCAACATTGAAAAACACCAACAAATTCAACAACAACCTCAATTTTGAAAAACAACAACAACCTCAACATTGAAAAACACCAATAAATTCAACAACAACCTCAACATTTAAAAACATCAACAAATTCAACAACAACCTCAACATTGAAAAACAACAACAATCTCAACATTGAAAAACACCAACAAATTCAACAACAACCTCAACATTGAAAAACACCAACAAATTCAACAACAACCTCAACATTGAAAAACACCAACAAATTCAACAACAACCTCGAAATTGAAAAACACCAACAAATACAACAACAACCTCAACATTTAAAAACGCCAACAAATTCAACAACAACCTCAACATTGAAAAACAACAACCTCAACATTGAAAAACACCAACAAATTCAACAAAAAATTCAACATTGAAAAACACCAACAAATTCAACAACAACCCCGAAATTGAAAAACACCAACAAATTCAACAACAACCTCAACTTTGAAAAACAACAACAACCTCATCATGGAAAAACACCAACAAATTCATCAACAACCTCAACATTGAAAAACACCAACAAATTCAACAAAAAATTCAACATTGAAAAACACCAACAAATTCAACAACAACCCCGAAATTAAAAAACACAAACAAATTCAACAACAACCTCAACTTTGAAAACCACCAAGAAACTCAACAACAACCTCAACATTGAAAAACAACAACAACCTCAACATTGAAAAACACCAACAAATTCAACAACAACCTCAATTTTGAAAAACAACAACAACCTCAACATTGAAAAACACCAATAAATTCAACAACAACCTCAACATTTAAAAACACCAACAAATTCAACAACAACCTCAACATTGAAAAACAACAACAATCTCAACATTGAAAAACACCAACAAATTCAACAACAACCTCAACATTGAAAAACACCAACAAATTCAACAACAACCTCAACATTGAAAAACACCAACAAATTCAACAACAACCTCGAAATTGAAAAACACCAACAAATACAACAACAACCTCAACATTGAAAAACAACAACAACCTCAACATTGAAAAACACCAACAAATTCAACAACAACCTCAACATTGAAAAACAACAACAACCTCAACATTGCAAAACACCAGCAAATTCAACAACAACCTCAACATTTAAAAACACCAACAATTTGAACAACAACCTCAACATTGAAAACGCCAACAAATTCAACAACAACCTCAACATTTAAAAACGCCAACAAATTCAACAACAACCTCAACATTGGAAAACAACAACCTCAACATTGAAAAACACCAACAAATTCAACAAAAAATTCAACATTGAAAAACACCAACAAATTCAACAACAACCCCGAAATTGAAAAACACCAACAAATTCAACAACAACCTCAACTTTGAAAAACAACAACAACCTCATCATGGAAAAACACCAACAAATTCAACAACAACCTCAACATTGAAAAACACCAACAAATTCAACAAAAAATTCAACATTGAAAAACACCAACAAATTCAACAACAACCCCGAAATTGAAAAACACAAACAAATTCAACAACAACCTCAACTTTGAAAAACAACAACAACCTCATCATGGAAAAGCACCAACAAATTCAACAACAACCTCAACATTGAAAAACAACAACATCCTCAAAATTGAAAACACCAACAAATTCAACAACAACCCCAACATTTAAAAACAACAACAACCTCAACATTGAAAAACACCAACAAATTCAACAACAACCTCAACATTGAAAAACACCAGCAAATTCAACAACAACCTCAACATTGAAAAACATAAACAAACTCAACAACAACCTCAACATTGAAAAACAACAACATCCTCAAAATTGAAAACACCAACAAATTCAACAACAACCTCAACATTGAAAAACATAAACAAACTCATCAACAACCTCAACATTGAAAAACAACAACAACCTCAACATTGAAAAACACCAACAAATTCAACAAAAACCTCAACATTGAAAAACACCAACAAATTCAACAACAACCTCAACATTGAAAAACACCAACAACCTCAACATTGAAAAACACCAACAAATTCAACAAAAACCTCAACATTGAAAAACAACAACAACCTCAACAATGAAAAACACCAACAAATTCAACAACAACCTCAACATTGAAAAACAACAACAAACTCAACATTGAAAAACACCAACAAATTCAACAACAACCTCAACATTGAAAAACAACAACAACCTCAACATTGAAAAACACCAACAAATTCAACAACAACTTCAACATTGAAAAACACCAACAAATTCAATAACAACCTCAACATTGAAAAACAACAACACCTCCACATTGAAAAACACCAACAAATTCAACAACAACCTCAGCATTGAAAAACAACAACAACCTCAACATTGAAAAACACCAACAAATTCAACAACAACCTCAACATTGAAAAACACCAACAAATTCAACAACAACCTCAGCATTGAAAAACAACAACAAACTCAACATTGAAAAACACCAACAAATTCAACAACAACTTCAACATTGAAAAACACCAACAAATTCAACAAAAATTTCAACATTGAAAAACACCAACAAATTCAACAACAACCTCAAAATTGAAAAACACCAACAAATTCAACAACAACCTCAACATTGAAAAACTCCGACAAATTCAACAACAACCTCAACATTGAAAAACACCAACAACCTCAACATTGAAAAACACCAACAAATTCAACAAAATCCTCAACATTGAAAAACAACAACAACCTCAACATTGAAAAACACCAACAAATTCAACAACAACCTCAACATTGAAAAACAACAACAAACTCAACATTGAAAAACAACAACAAATTCAACAACCACCTCAACATTGAAAAAGAACAACAACCTCAACATTGAAAAACACCAACAAATTCAACAACAACTTCAACATTGAAAAACACCAACAAATTCAACAGCATCCTCAACATTGAAAAACAACAACACCTCAACATTGAAAAACACCAACAAATTCAACAACAACCTCAACGTTGAAAAACAACAACAACCTCAACATTGAAAAACACCAACAAATTCAACAACAACCTCAACATTGAAAAACACCAACAAATTCAACAACAACCTCAGCATTGAAAAACAACAACAACCTCAACATTGAAAAACACGCAACAAATTCAACAACAACCTCAACATTGAAAAACAACAACAACCTCAACATTGAAAAACACCAACAAATTCAACAAGAACTTCAACATTGAAAAACACCAACAAATTCAACAACAACCTCGAAATTGAAGAACACCAACAAATTCAACAACAACTGCAACATTGAAAAACACCAACAAATTCAACAACAACCTCGACATTGAAAAACACCATCAAATTCAACAACAACCTCAACATTGAAAAACACCAACAAACTCAAAATTGAAAAAACACCAACAAATTCAACAACACTCTCAACATTTAAAAACAACAACAACCTCAACATTGAAAAACACCAACAAATTCAACAACAACCTCAACATTGAAAAACACCAACAAATTCAACAACAACCTCAACATTGAAAAACACGAACAAACTCAACAACAACCTCAACATTGAAAAACAACAACAACCTCAACATTGAAAAACACCAACACATTCAACAACAACCTCAACTTTGAAAAACACCAACAAATTCAACAACAAACTAAAGATTGAAAAACACCAACAAATTCAACAAACTCAACATTGAAAAACAACAACAACCTCAACATTGAAAAACACCAACAAATTCAACAACAACCTCAACATTGAAAAACACCAACAAATTCAACAACAACCTCAACATTGAAAAACAACAACAACCTCAACATTGAAAAACACCAACAAATTCAACAACAACCTCAACATTGAAAAACAACCACAACCTCAACATTGAAAAACACCAACAAATTCAACAACAACCTCAACATTAAAAAACACCAACAACCACAACATTGAAAAACACCAACAAATTCAACAAAAACCTGAACATTGAAAAACAACAACAACCTCAACATTGAAAAACACCAACAAATTCAACAACAACCTCAACATTGAAAAACACCAATAAATTCAACAAAAAACTCAAGATTGAAAAAGACCAACAAATTCAACAACCTCCACATTGAAAAACAACAACAACCTCAACATTGAAAAACACCAACAAATTCAACAACAACCTCAACATTGATAAACACCAACAAATTCAACAACAACCTCAACATTTAAAAACGCCAACAAATTCAACAACAACCTCAACATTGAAAAACAACAACCTCAACATTGAAAAACACCAACAAATTCAACAAAAAATTCAACATTGAAAAACACCAACAAATTCAACAACAACCCCGAAATTGAAAAACACCAACAAATTCAACAACAACCTCAACTTTGAAAAACAACAACAACCTCATCATGGAAAAACACCAACATATTCAACAACAACCTCAACATTGAAAAACAACAACATCCTCAAAATTGAAAACACCAACAATTTCAAAAACAACCCCAACATTTAAAAACAACAACAACCTCAACATTGAAAAACACCAACAAATTCAACAACAACCTCAACATTGAAAAACACCAACAAATTCAACAACAACCTCAACATTGAAAAACACCAACAAACTCAACAACAACCTCAACATTGAAAAACAACAACAACCTCAACATTGAAAAACACCAACAAATTCAACAACAACCTCAATTTTGAAAAACAACAACAACCTCAACATTGAAAAACACCAATAAATTCAACAACAACCTCAACATTTAAAAACACCAACAAATTCAACAACAACCTCAACATTGAAAAACAACAACAATCTCAACATTGAAAAACACCAACAAATTCAACAACAACCTCAACATTGAAAAACACCAACAAATTCAACAACAACCTCAACATTGAAAAACACCAACAAATTCAACAACAACCTCGAAATTGAAAAACACCAACAAATACAACAACAACCTCAACATTGAAAAACAACAACAACCTCAACATTGAAAAACACCAACAAATTCAACAAGAACCTCAACATTGAAAAACAACAACAACCTCAACATTGCAAAACACCAGCAAATTCAACAACAACCTCAACATTTAAAAACACCAACAAATTCAACGACAACCTCAACATTGAAAACACCAACAAATTCAACAACAACCTCAACATTTAAAAACGCCAACAAATTCAACAACAACCTCAACATTGAAAAACAACAACCTCAACATTGAAAAACACCCACAAATTCAACAAAAAATTCAACATTGAAAAACACCAACAAATTCAACAACAACCCCGAAATTGAAAAACACCAACAAATTCAACAACAACCTCAACTTTGAAAAACAACAACAACCTCATCATGGAAAAACACCAACAAATTCAACAACAGCCTCAACATTGAAAAACAACAACATCCTCAAAATTGAAAACACCAACAAATTCAACAACAACCCCAACATTTAAAAACAACAACAACCTCAACATTGAAAAACACCAACAAATTCAACAACAACCTCAACATTGAAAAACACCAACAAATTCAACAACAACCTCAACATTGAAAAACACCAACAAACTCAACAACAACCTCAACATTGAAAAACAACAACAACCTCAACATTGAAAAACACCAACAAATTCAACAACAACCTCAACATTGAAAAACACCAACAAATTCGACAACAACCACAACATTGAAAAACACCAACAACCTCAACATTGAAAAACACCAACAAATTCAACAAAAACCTCAACATTGAAAAACAACAACAACCTCAACAATGAAAAACACCAACAAATTCAACAACAACCTCAACATTGAAAAACAACAACAAACTCAACATTGAAAAGCACCAACAAATTCAACAACAACCTCAACATTGAAAAACAACAACAACCTCAACATTGAAAAACACCAACAAATTCAACAACAACTTCAACATTGATAAAAACCAACAAATTCAACAACAACTTCAACATTTAAAAACGCCAACAAATTCAACAACAACCTCAACATTGAAAATCAACAACCTCAACATTGAAAAACACCAACAAATTCAACAAAAAATTCAACATTGAAAAACACCAACAAATTCAACAACAACCCCGAAATTGAAAAACACCCACAAATTCAACAACAACCTCAACTTTGAAAAACAACAACAACCTCATCATGGAAAAACACCAACAAATTCAACAACAACCTCAACATTGAAAAACAACAACATCCTCAAAATTGAAAACACCAACAAATTCAACAACAACCCCAACATTTAAAAACAACAACAACCTCAACATTGAAAAACACCAACAAATTCAACAACAACCTCAACAATGAAAAACACCAACAAATTCAACAACAACCTCAACATTGAAAAACACCAACAAACTCAACAACAACCTCAACATTGAAAAACAACAACAACCTCAACATTGAAAAACACCAACAAATTCAACAACAACCTCAACATTTAAAAACACCAACAAATTCAACAACAACCTCAACATTGAAAAACAACAACAATCTCAACATTGAAAAACACCAACAAATTCAACAACAACCTCAACATTGAAAAACACCAACAAATTCAACAACAACCTCAACATTGAAAAACATCAACAAATTCAACAACAACCTCGAAATTGAAAAACACCAACAAATACAACAACAACCTCAACATTGAAAAACAACAACAACCTCAACATTGAAAAACACCAACAAATTCAACAACAACCTCAACATTGAAAAACAACAACAACCTCAACATTGCAAAACACCAGCAAATTCAACAACAACCTCAACATTTAAAAATTCCAACAAATTCAACAACAACCTCAACATTGAAAACCCCAACAAATTCAAAAACAACCTCAACATTTAAAAACGCCAACAAATTCAACAACAACCTCAACATTGAAAAACAACAACCTCAACATTGAAAAACACCCACAAATTCAACAAAAAATTCAACATTGAAAAACACCAACAAATTCAACAACAACCCCGAAATTGAAAAACACCAACAAATTCAACAACAACCTCAACTTTGAAAAACAACAACAACCTCATCATGTAAAAACACCAACAAATTCAACAACAACCTCAACATTGAAAAACAACAACATCCTCAAAATTGAAAACACCAACAAATTCAACAACAACCCCAACATTTAAAAACAACAAAAGCCTCAACATTGAAAAACACCAACAAATTCAACAACAACCTCAACATTGAAAAACACCAACAAATTCAACAACAACCTCAACATTGAAAAACACCAACAAACTCAACAACAACCTCAACATTGAAAAACAACAACAACCTCAACATTGAAAAACACCAACAAATTCAACAACAACCTCAACATTTAAAAACACCAACAAATTCAACAACAACCTCAACATTGAAAAACAACAACAATCTCAACATTGAAAAACACCAACAAATTCAACAACAACCTCAACATTGAAAAACACCAACAAATTCAACAACAACCTCAACATTGAAAAACACCAACAAATTCAACAACAACCTCGAAATTGAAAAACACCAACAAATACAACAACAACCTCAACATTGAAAAACAACAACAACCTCAACATTGAAAAACAACAACAAATTCAACAACAACCTCAACATTGAAAAACAACAACAACCTCAACATTGCAAAACACCAGCAAATTCAACAACAACCTCAACATTTAAAAATTCCAACAAATTCAACAACAACCTCAACATTGAAAACACCAACAAATTCAAAAACAACCTCAACATTTAAAAACGCCAACAAATTCAACAACAACCTCAACATTGAAAAACAACAACCTCAACATTGAAAAACACCCACAAATTCAACAAAAAATTCAACATTGAAAAACACCAACAAATTCAACAACAACCCCGAAATTGAAAAACACCAACAAATTCAACAACAACCTCAACTTTGAAAAACAACAACAACCTCATCATGTAAAAACACCAACAAATTCAACAACAACCTCAACATTGAAAAACAACAACATCCTCAAAATTGAAAACACCAACAAATTCAACAACAACCCCAACATTTAAAAACAACAAAAGCCTCAACATTGAAAAACACCAACAAATTCAACAACAACCTCAACATTGAAAAACACCAACAAATTCAACAACAACCTCAACATTGAAAAACACCAACAAACTCAACAACAACCTCAACATTGAAAAACAACAACAACCTCAACATTGAAAAACACCAACAAATTCAACAACAACCTCAACATTGAAAAACACCAACAAATTCAACAACAACCTCAACATTGAAAAACACCAACAACCTCAACATTGAAAAACACCAACAAATTCAACAAAAACCTCAACATTGAAAAACAACAACAACCTCAACAATGAAAAACACCAACAAATTCAACAACAACCTCAACATTGAAAAACAACAACAAACTCAACATTGAAAAACACCAACAAATTCAACAACAACCTCAACATTGAAAAACAACAACAACCTCAACATTGAAAAACACCAACAAATTCAACAACAACTTCAACATTGAAAAACACCAACAAATTCAACAACAACCTCAACATTGAAAAACAACAACACCTCAACATTGAAAAACACCAACAAATTCAACAACAACCTCAACATTGAAAAACACCAACAAATTCAACAACAACCTCAGCACTGAAAAACAACAACAAACTCAACATTGAAAAACACCAACAAATTCAACAACAACCTCAACATTGAAAAACACCAACAAATTCAACAACAACCTCGAAATTGAAAAACACCAACAAATTCAACAACAACCTCAACATTGAAAAACTCCGACAAATTCAACAACAACCTCAACATTGAAAAACACCAACAACCTCAACATTGAAAAACACCAACAAATTCAACAAAAACCTCAACATTGAAAAACAACAACAACCTCAACATTGAAAAACACCAACAAATTCAACAACAACCTCAACATTGAAAAACAACAACAAACTCAACATTGAAAAACAACAACAAATTCAACAACAACCTCAACATTGAAAAAGAACAACAACCTCAACATTGAAAAACACCAACAAATTCAACAACAACTTCAACATTGAAAAACACCAACAAATTCAACAACAACCTCAACATTGAAAAACAACAACACCTCAACATTGAAAAACACCAACAAATTCAACAACAACCTCAACGTTGAAAAACAACAACAACCTCAACATTGAAAAACACCAACAAATTCAACAACAACCTCAACATTGAAGAACACCAACAAATTCAACAACAACTGCAACATTGAAAAACACCAACAAATTCAACAACAACCTCGACATTGAAAAACACCATCAAATTCAACAACAACCTCAACATTGAAAAACACCAACAAACTCAAAATTGAAAAAACACCAACAAATTCAACAACAACCTCAACATTTAAAAACAACAACAACCTCAACATTGAAAAACACCAACAAATTCAACAACAACCTCAACATTGAAAAACACGAACAAACTCAACAACAACCTCAACATTGAAAAACAACAACAACCTCAACATTGAAAAACACCAACACATTCAACAACAACCTCAACTTTGAAAAACCCCAACAAATTCCACAACAAACTCAAGATTGAAAAACACCAACAAATTCAACAACCTCAACATTGAAAAACAACAACAACCTCAACATTGAAAAACACCAACAAATTCAACAACAACCTCAACATTGAAAAACAACAACAACCTCAACATTGAAAAACAACAACAACCTCAACATTGAAAAACACCAACAAATTCAACAACAACCTCAACATTGAAAAACACCAACAACCTCAACATTGAAAAACACCGACGAATTCAACAAAAACCTCAACATTGAAAAACAACAACAACCTCAACATTGATAAACACCAACAAATTCAACAACAACCTCAACATTGAAAAACACCAACAAATTCAACAAAAAACTCAAGATTGAAAAACACCAACAAATTCAACAACCGCAACATTGAAAAACAACAACAACCTCAACATTGAAAAACACCAACAAATTCAACAACAACCTCAACATTGAAAAACACCAACAAATTCAACAACAACCTCAACATTGAAAAACAACAACAACCTCAACATTGAAAAACACCAACAAATTCAACAATAACCTCAACATTGAAAAACAACAACAACCCCAACATTGAAAAACACCAACAAATTCAACAACATCCTCAACATTGAAAAACACCAACAAATTCAACAACAACCTCAACATTGAAAAACAACAACAACCTCAACATTGAGAAACACCAACAAATTCAACAACAACCTCAACATTGAAAAACAACAACAACCTCAACATTGAAAAACACCAACAAATTCAACAACAACCTCAACATTGAAAAACACGAACAAATTCAACAACAACCTCGAAATTGAAAAACACCAACAAGTTCAACAACAACCTCAACATTGAAAAACTCCGACAAATTCAACAACAACCTCAACATTGAAAAACACCAACAACCTCAACATTGAAAAACACCAACAAATTCAACAAAAACCTCAACATTGAAAAACAACAACAACCTCAACATTGAAAAACACCAACAAATTCAACAACAACCTCAACATTGAAAAACAACAACAAACTCAACATTGAAAAACAACAACAAATTCAACAACAACCTCAACATTGAAAAAGAACAACAACCTCAACATTGAAAAACACCAACAAATTCAACAACAACTTCAACATTGAAAAACACCAACAAATTCAACAACAACCTCAACATTGAAAAACAACAACACCTCAACATTGAAAAACACCAACAAATTCAACAACAACCTCAACGTTGAAAAACAACAACAACCTCAACATTGAAAAACACCAACAAATTCAACAACAACCTCAACATTGAAAAACACCAACAAATTCAACAACAACCTCAGCATTGAAAAACAACAACAACCTCAACATTGAAAAACACCAACAAATTCAACAACAACCTCAACATTGAAAAACAACAACAACCTCAACATTGAAAAACACCAACAAATTCAACAAAAACCTCGAAATTGAAGAACACCAACAAATTCAACAACAACTGCAACATTGAAAAACACCAACAAATTCAACAACAACCTCGACATTGAAAAACACCATCAAATTCAACAACAACCTCAACATTGAAAAACACCAACAAACTCAAAATTGAAAAAACACCAACAAATTCAACAACAACCTCAACATTGAAAAACACCAACAACCTCAACATTGAAAAACACCAACAAATTCAACAAAAACCTCAACATTGAAAAACAACAACAACCTCAACATTGAAAAACACCAACAAATTCAACAACAACCTCAACATTGAAAAACAACAACAAACTCAACATTGAAAAACAACAACAAATTCAACAACAACCTCAACATTGAAAAAGAACAACAACCTCAACATTGAAAAACACCAACAAATTCAACAACAACTTCAACATTGAAAAACACCAACAAATTCAACAACAACCTCAACATTGAAAAACAACAACACCTCAACATTGAAAAACACCAACAAATTCAACAACAACCTCAACGTTGAAAAACAACAACAACCTCAACATTGAAAAACACCAACAAATTCAACAACAACCTCAACATTGAAAAACACCAACAAATTCAACAACAACCTCAGCATTGAAAAACAACAACAACCTCAACATTGAAAAACACCAACAAATTCAACAACAACCTCAACATTGAAAAACAACAACAACCTCAACATTGAAAAACACCAACAAATTCAACAAAAACCTCGAAATTGAAGAACACCAACAAATTCAACAACAACTGCAACATTGAAAAACACCAACAAATTCAACAACAACCTCAACATTGAAAAACACCAATAAATTCAACAAAAAACTCAAGATTGAAAAAGACCAACAAATTCAACAACCTCCACATTGAAAAACAACAACAACCTCAACATTGAAAAACACCAACAAATTCAACAACAACCTCAACATTGATAAACACCAACAAATTCAACAACAACCTCAACATTTAAAAACGCCAACAAATTCAACAACAACCTCAACATTGAAAAACAACAACCTCAACATTGAAAAACACCAACAAATTCAACAAAAAATTCAACATTGAAAAACACCAACAAATTCAACAACAACCCCGAAATTGAAAAACACCAACAAATTCAACAACAACCTCAACTTTGAAAAACAACAACAACCTCATCATGGAAAAACACCAACAAATTCAACAACAACCTCAACATTGAAAAACAACAACATCCTCAAAATTGAAAACACCAACAATTTCAACAACAACCCCAACATTTAAAAACAACAACAACCTCAACATTGAAAAACACCAACAAATTCAACAACAACCTCAACATTGAAAAACACCAACAAATTCAACAACAACCTCAACATTGAAAAACACCAACAAACTCAACAACAACCTCAACATTGAAAAACAACAACAACCTCAACATTGAAAAACACCAACAAATTCAACAACAACCTCAATTTTGAAAAACAACAACAACCTCAACATTGAAAAACACCAATAAATTCAACAACAACCTCAACATTTAAAAACACCAACAAATTCAACAACAACCTCAACATTGAAAAACAACAACAATCTCAACATTGAAAAACACCAACAAATTCAACAACAACCTCAACATTGAAAAACACCAACAAATTCAACAACAACCTCAACATTGAAAAACACCAACAAATTCAACAACAACCTCGAAATTGAAAAACACCAACAAATACAACAACAACCTCAACATTGAAAAACAACAACAACCTCAACATTGAAAAACACCAACAAATTCAACAAGAACCTCAACATTGAAAAACAACAACAACCTCAACATTGCAAAACACCAGCAAATTCAACAACAACCTCAACATTTAAAAACACCAACAAATTCAACGACAACCTCAACATTGAAAACACCAACAAATTCAACAACAACCTCAACATTTAAAAACGCCAACAAATTCAACAACAACCTCAACATTGAAAAACAACAACCTCAACATTGAAAAACACCCACAAATTCAACAAAAAATTCAACATTGAAAAACACCAACAAATTCAACAACAACCCCGAAATTGAAAAACACCAACAAATTCAACAACAACCTCAACTTTGAAAAACAACAACAACCTCATCATGGAAAAACACCAACAAATTCAACAACAGCCTCAACATTGAAAAACAACAACATCCTCAAAATTGAAAACACCAACAAATTCAACAACAACCCCAACATTTAAAAACAACAACAACCTCAACATTGAAAAACACCAACAAATTCAACAACAACCTCAACATTGAAAAACACCAACAAATTCAACAACAACCTCAACATTGAAAAACACCAACAAACTCAACAACAACCTCAACATTGAAAAACAACAACAACCTCAACATTGAAAAACACCAACAAATTCAACAACAACCTCAACATTGAAAAACACCAACAAATTCAACAACAACCACAACATTGAAAAACACCAACAACCTCAACATTGAAAAACACCAACAAATTCAACAAAAACCTCAACATTGAAAAACAACAACAACCTCAACAATGAAAAACACCAACAAATTCAACAACAACCTCAACATTGAAAAACAACAACAAACTCAACATTGAAAAACACCAACAAATTCAACAACAACCTCAACATTGAAAAACAACAACAACCTCAACATTGAAAAACACCAACAAATTCAACAACAACTTCAACATTGATAAAAACCAACAAATTCAACAACAACCTCAACATTTAAAAACGCCAACAAATTCAACAACAACCTCAACATTGAAAATCAACAACCTCAACATTGAAAAACACCAACAAATTCAACAAAAAATTCAACATTGAAAAACACCAACAAATTCAACAACAACCCCGAAATTGAAAAACACCCACAAATTCAACAACAACCTCAACTTTGAAAAACAACAACAACCTCATCATGGAAAAACACCAACAAATTCAACAACAACCTCAACATTGAAAAACAACAACATCCTCAAAATTGAAAACACCAACAAATTCAACAACAACCCCAACATTTAAAAACAACAACAACCTCAACATTGAAAAACACGAACAAATTCAACAACAACCTCAACAATGAAAAACACCAACAAATTCAACAACAACCTCAACATTGAAAAACACCAACAAACTCAACAACAACCTCAACATTGAAAAACAACAACAACCTCAACATTGAAAAACACCAACAAATTCAACAACAACCTCAACATTTAAAAACACCAACAAATTCAACAACAACCTCAACATTGAAAAACAACAACAATCTCAACATTGAAAAACACCAACAAATTCAACAACAACCTCAACATTGAAAAACACCAACAAATTCAACAACAACCTCAACATTGAAAAACACCAACAAATTCAACAACAACCTCGAAATTGAAAAACACCAACAAATACAACAACAACCTCAACATTGAAAAACAACAACAACCTCAACATTGAAAAACACCAACAAATTCAACAACAACCTCAACATTGAAAAACAACAACAACCTCAACATTGCAAAACACCAGCAAATTCAACAACAACCTCAACATTTAAAAATTCCAACAAATTCAACAACAACCTCAACATTGAAAACACCAACAAATTCAAAAACAACCTCAACATTTAAAAACGCCAACAAATTCAACAACAACCTCAACATTGAAAAACAACAACCTCAACATTGAAAAACACCCACAAATTCAACAAAAAATTCAACATTGAAAAACACCAACAAATTCAACAACAACCCCGAAATTGAAAAACACCAACAAATTCAACAACAACCTCAACTTTGAAAAACAACAACAACCTCATCATGTAAAAACACCAACAAATTCAACAACAACCTCAACATTGAAAAACAACAACATCCTCAAAATTGAAAACACCAACAAATTCAACAACAACCCCAACATTTAAAAACAACAAAAGCCTCAACATTGAAAAACACCAACAAATTCAACAACAACCTCAACATTGAAAAACACCAACAAATTCAACAACAACCTCAACATTGAAAAACACCAAC
Source organism: Isurus oxyrinchus (assembly GCA_026770705.1). Taxonomy (NCBI): domain Eukaryota; kingdom Metazoa; phylum Chordata; class Chondrichthyes; order Lamniformes; family Lamnidae; genus Isurus; species Isurus oxyrinchus. The sequence goes on along the minus strand of JANJGN010000545.1, from coordinate 356,172 downwards.
AAACTCAACAACAACCTCAACATTGAAAAACAACAACAACCTCAACATTGAAAAACACCAACAAATTCAACAACAACCTCAACATTTAAAAACACCAACAAATTCAACAACAACCTCAACATTGAAAAACAACAACAATCTCAACATTGAAAAACACCAACAAATTCAACAACAACCTCAACATTGAAAAACACCAACAAATTCAACAACAACCTCAACATTGAAAAACACCAACAAATTCAACAACAACCTCGAAATTGAAAAACACCAACAAATACAACAACAACCTCAACATTGAAAAACAACAACAACCTCAACATTGAAAAACACCAACAAATTCAACAACAACCTCAACATTGAAAAACAACAACAACCTCAACATTGCAAAACACCAGCAAATTCAACAACAACCTCAACATTTAAAAATTCCAACAAATTCAACAACAACCTCAACATTGAAAACACCAACAAATTCAAAAACAACCTCAACATTTAAAAACGCCAACAAATTCAACAACAACCTCAACATTGAAAAACAACAACCTCAACATTGAAAAACACCCACAAATTCAACAAAAAATTCAACATTGAAAAACACCAACAAATTCAACAACAACCCCGAAATTGAAAAACACCAACAAATTCAACAACAACCTCAACTTTGAAAAACAACAACAACCTCATCATGTAAAAACACCAACAAATTCAACAACAACCTCAACATTGAAAAACAACAACATCCTCAAAATTGAAAACACCAACAAATTCAACAACAACCCCAACATTTAAAAACAACAAAAGCCTCAACATTGAAAAACACCAACAAATTCAACAACAACCTCAACATTGAAAAACACCAACAAATTCAACAACAACCTCAACATTGAAAAACACCAACAAACTCAACAACAACCTCAACATTGAAAAACAACAACAACCTCAACATTGAAAAACACCAACAAATTCAACAACAACCTCAACATTGAAAAACACCAACAAATTCAACAACAACCTCAACATTGAAAAACACCAACAACCTCAACATTGAAAAACACCAACAAATTCAACAAAAACCTCAACATTGAAAAACAACAACAACCTCAACAATGAAAAACACCAACAAATTCAACAACAACCTCAACATTGAAAAACAACAACAAACTCAACATTGAAAAACACCAACAAATTCAACAACAACCTCAACATTGAAAAACAACAACAACCTCAACATTGAAAAACACCAACAAATTCAACAACAACTTCAACATTGAAAAACACCAACAAATTCAACAACAACCTCAACATTGAAAAACAACAACACCTCAACATTGAAAAACACCAACAAATTCAACAACAACCTCAGCACTGAAAAACAACAACAAACTCAACATTGAAAAACACCAACAAATTCAACAACAACCTCAACATTGAAAAACACCAACAAATTCAACAACAACCTCGAAATTGAAAAACACCAACAAATTCAACAACAACCTCAACATTGAAAAACTCCGACAAATTCAACAACAACCTCAACATTGAAAAACACCAACAACCTCAACATTGAAAAACACCAACAAATTCAACAAAAACCTCAACATTGAAAAACAACAACAACCTCAACATTGAAAAACACCAACAAATTCAACAACAACCTCAACATTGAAAAACAACAACAAACTCAACATTGAAAAACAACAACAAATTCAACAACAACCTCAACATTGAAAAAGAACAACAACCTCAACATTGAAAAACACCAACAAATTCAACAACAACTTCAACATTGAAAAACACCAACAAATTCAACAACAACCTCAACATTGAAAAACAACAACACCTCAACATTGAAAAACACCAACAAATTCAACAACAACCTCAACGTTGAAAAACAACAACAACCTCAACATTGAAAAACACCAACAAATTCAACAACAACCTCAACATTGAAGAACACCAACAAATTCAACAACAACTGCAACATTGAAAAACACCAACAAATTCAACAACAACCTCGACATTGAAAAACACCATCAAATTCAACAACAACCTCAACATTGAAAAACACCAACAAACTCAAAATTGAAAAAACACCAACAAATTCAACAACAACCTCAACATTTAAAAACAACAACAACCTCAACATTGAAAAACACCAACAAATTCAACAACAACCTCAACATTGAAAAACACGAACAAACTCAACAACAACCTCAACATTGAAAAACAACAACAACCTCAACATTGAAAAACACCAACACATTCAACAACAACCTCAACTTTGAAAAACCCCAACAAATTCCACAACAAACTCAAGATTGAAAAACACCAACAAATTCAACAACCTCAACATTGAAAAACAACAACAACCTCAACATTGAAAAACACCAACAAATTCAACAACAACCTCAACATTGAAAAACAACAACAACCTCAACATTGAAAAACAACAACAACCTCAACATTGAAAAACACCAACAAATTCAACAACAACCTCAACATTGAAAAACACCAACAACCTCAACATTGAAAAACACCGACGAATTCAACAAAAACCTCAACATTGAAAAACAACAACAACCTCAACATTGATAAACACCAACAAATTCAACAACAACCTCAACATTGAAAAACACCAACAAATTCAACAACAACCTCAACATTGAAAAACACCAACAAATTCAACAACAACCTCGAAATTGAAAAACACCAACAAATACAACAACAACCTCAACATTGAAAAACAACAACAACCTCAACATTGAAAAACACCAACAAATTCAACAACAACCTCAACATTGAAAAACAACAACAACCTCAACATTGCAAAACACCAGCAAATTCAACAACAACCTCAACATTTAAAAATTCCAACAAATTCAACAACAACCTCAACATTGAAAACACCAACAAATTCAAAAACAACCTCAACATTTAAAAACGCCAACAAATTCAACAACAACCTCAACATTGAAAAACAACAACCTCAACATTGAAAAACACCCACAAATTCAACAAAAAATTCAACATTGAAAAACACCAACAAATTCAACAACAACCCCGAAATTGAAAAACACCAACAAATTCAACAACAACCTCAACTTTGAAAAACAACAACAACCTCATCATGTAAAAACACCAACAAATTCAACAACAACCTCAACATTGAAAAACAACAACATCCTCAAAATTGAAAACACCAACAAATTCAACAACAACCCCAACATTTAAAAACAACAAAAGCCTCAACATTGAAAAACACCAACAAATTCAACAACAACCTCAACATTGAAAAACACCAACAAATTCAACAACAACCTCAACATTGAAAAACACCAACAAACTCAACAACAACCTCAACATTGAAAAACAACAACAACCTCAACATTGAAAAACACCAACAAATTCAACAACAACCTCAACATTTAAAAACACCAACAAATTCAACAACAACCTCAACATTGAAAAACAACAACAATCTCAACATTGAAAAACACCAACAAATTCAACAACAACCTCAACATTGAAAAACACCAACAAATTCAACAACAACCTCAACATTGAAAAACACCAACAAATTCAACAACAACCTCGAAATTGAAAAACACCAACAAATACAACAACAACCTCAACATTGAAAAACAACAACAACCTCAACATTGAAAAACACCAACAAATTCAACAACAACCTCAACATTGAAAAACAACAACAACCTCAACATTGCAAAACACCAGCAAATTCAACAACAACCTCAACATTTAAAAATTCCAACAAATTCAACAACAACCTCAACATTGAAAACACCAACAAATTCAAAAACAACCTCAACATTTAAAAACGCCAACAAATTCAACAACAACCTCAACATTGAAAAACAACAACCTCAACATTGAAAAACACCCACAAATTCAACAAAAAATTCAACATTGAAAAACACCAACAAATTCAACAACAACCCCGAAATTGAAAAACACCAACAAATTCAACAACAACCTCAACTTTGAAAAACAACAACAACCTCATCATGTAAAAACACCAACAAATTCAACAACAACCTCAACATTGAAAAACAACAACATCCTCAAAATTGAAAACACCAACAAATTCAACAACAACCCCAACATTTAAAAACAACAAAAGCCTCAACATTGAAAAACACCAGCAAATTCAACAACAACCTCAACATTGAAAAACACCAACAAATTCAACAACAACCTCAACATTGAAAAACACCAACAAACTCAACAACAACCTCAACATTGAAAAACAACAACAACCTCAACATTGAAAAACACCAACAAATTCAACAACAACCTCAACATTGAAAAACACCAACAAATTCAACAACAACCTCAACATTGAAAAACACCAACAACCTCAACATTGAAAAACACCAACAAATTCAACAAAAACCTCAACATTGAAAAACAACAACAACCTCAACAATGAAAAACACCAACAAATTCAACAACAACCTCAACATTGAAAAACAACAACAAACTCAACATTGAAAAAGACCAACAAATTCAACAACAACCTCAACATTGAAAAACAACAACAACCTCAACATTGAAAAACACCAACAAATTCAACAACAACTTCAACATTGAAAAACACCAACAAATTCAACAACAACCTCAACATTGAAAAACAACAACACCTCAACATTGAAAAACACCAACAAATTCAACAACAACCTCAACATTGAAAAACACCAACAAATTCAACAACAACCTCAGCACTGAAAAACAACAACAAACTCAACATTGAAAAACACCAACAAATTCAACAACAACCTCAACATTGAAAAACACCAACAAATTCAACAACAACCTCGAAATTGAAAAACACCAACAAATTCAACAACAACCTCAACATTGAAAAACTCCGACAAATTCAACAACAACCTCAACATTGAAAAACACCAACAACCTCAACATTGAAAAACACCAACAAATTCAACAAAAACCTCAACATTGAAAAACAACAACAACCTCAACATTGAAAAACACCAACAAATTCAACAACAACCTCAACATTGAAAAACAACAACAAACTCAACATTGAAAAACAACAACAAATTCAACAACAACCTCAACATTGAAAAAGAACAACAACCTCAACATTGAAAAACACCAACAAATTCAACAACAACTTCAACATTGAAAAACACCAACAAATTCAACAACAACCTCAACATTGAAAAACAACAACACCTCAACATTGAAAAACACCAACAAATTCAACAACAACCTCAACGTTGAAAAACAACAACAACCTCAACATTGAAAAACACCAACAAATTCAACAACAACCTCAACATTGAAGAACACCAACAAATTCAACAACAACTGCAACATTGAAAAACACCAACAAATTCAACAACAACCTCGACATTGAAAAACACCATCAAATTCAACAACAACCTCAACATTGAAAAACACCAACAAACTCAAAATTGAAAAAACACCAACAAATTCAACAACAACCTCAACATTTAAAAACAACAACAACCTCAACATTGAAAAACACCAACAAATTCAACAACAACCTCAACATTGAAAAACACGAACAAACTCAACAACAACCTCAACATTGAAAAACAACAACAACCTCAACATTGAAAAACACCAACACATTCAACAACAACCTCAACTTTGAAAAACCCCAACAAATTCCACAACAAACTCAAGATTGAAAAACACCAACAAATTCAACAACCTCAACATTGAAAAACAACAACAACCTCAACATTGAAAAACACCAACAAATTCAACAACAACCTCAACATTGAAAAACAACAACAACCTCAACATTGAAAAACAACAACAACCTCAACATTGAAAAACACCAACAAATTCAACAACAACCTCAACATTGAAAAACACCAACAACCTCAACATTGAAAAACACCGACGAATTCAACAAAAACCTCAACATTGAAAAACAACAACAACCTCAACATTGATAAACACCAACAAATTCAACAACAACCTCAACATTGAAAAACACCAACAAATTCAACAAAAAACTCAAGATTGAAAAACACCAACAAATTCAACAACCGCAACATTGAAAAACAACAACAACCTCAACATTGAAAAACACCAACAAATTCAACAACAACCTCAACATTGAAAAACACCAACAAATTCAACAACAACCTCAACATTGAAAAACAACAACAACCTCAACATTGAAAAACACCAACAAATTCAACAATAACCTCAACATTGAAAAACAACAACAACCCCAACATTGAAAAACACCAACAAATTCAACAACATCCTCAACATTGAAAAACACCAACAAATTCAACAACAACCTCAACATTGAAAAACAACAACAACCTCAACATTGAGAAACACCAACAAATTCAACAACAACCTCAACATTGAAAAACAACAACAACCTCAACATTGAAAAACACCAACAAATTCAACAACAACCTCAACATTGAAAAACACGAACAAATTCAACAACAACCTCGAAATTGAAAAACACCAACAAGTTCAACAACAACCTCAACATTGAAAAACTCCGACAAATTCAACAACAACCTCAACATTGAAAAACACCAACAACCTCAACATTGAAAAACACCAACAAATTCAACAAAAACCTCAACATTGAAAAACAACAACAACCTCAACATTGAAAAACACCAACAAATTCAACAACAACCTCAACATTGAAAAACAACAACAAACTCAACATTGAAAAACAACAACAAATTCAACAACAACCTCAACATTGAAAAAGAACAACAACCTCAACATTGAAAAACACCTACAAATTCAACAACAACTTCAACATTGAAAAACACCAACAAATTCAACAACAACCTCAACATTGAAAAACAACAACACCTCAACATTGAAAAACACCAACAAATTCAACAACAACCTCAACGTTGAAAAACAACAACAACCTCAACATTGAAAAACACCAACAAATTCAACAACAACCTCAACATTGAAAAACACCAACAAATTCAACAACAACCTCAGCATTGAAAAACAACAACAACCTCAACATTGAAAAACACCAACAAATTCAACAACAACCTCAACATTGAAAAACAACAACAACCTCAACATTGAAAAACACCAACAAATTCAACAAAAACCTCGAAATTGAAGAACACCAACAAATTCAACAACAACTGCAACATTGAAAAACACCAACAAATTCAACAACAACCTCGACATTGAAAAACACCATCAAATTCAACAACAACCTCAACATTGAAAAACACCAACAAACTCAAAATTGAAAAAACACCAACAAATTCAACAACAACCTCAACATTGAAAAACACCAACAACCTCAACATTGAAAAACACCAACAAATTCAACAAAAACCTCAACATTGAAAAACAACAACAACCTCAACATTGAAAAACACCAACAAATTCAACAACAACCTCAACATTGAAAAACAACAACAAACTCAACATTGAAAAACAACAACAAATTCAACAACAACCTCAACATTTAAAAACAACAACAACCTCAACATTGAAAAACACCAACAAATTCAACAACAACCTCAACATTGAAAAACACGAACAAACTCAACAACAACCTCAACATTGAAAAACAACAACAACCTCAACATTGAAAAACACCAACACATTCAACAACAACCTCAACTTTGAAAAACCCCAACAAATTCCACAACAAACTCAAGATTGAAAAACACCAACAAATTCAACAACCTCAACATTGAAAAACAACAACAACCTCAACATTGAAAAACACCAACAAATTCAACAACAACCACAACATTGAAAAACAACAACAACCTCAACATTGAAAACCAACAACAACCTCAACATTGAAAAACACCAACAAATTCAACAACAACCTCAACATTGAAAAACACCAACAACCTCAACATTGAAAAACACCGACGAATTCAACAAAAACCTCAACATTGAAAAACAACAACAACCTCAACATTGATAAACACCAACAAATTCAACAACAACCTCAACATTGAAAAACACCAACAAATTCAACAAAAAACTCAAGATTGAAAAACACCAACAAATTCAACAACCGCAACATTGAAAAACAACAACAACCTCAACATTGAAAAACACCAACAAATTCAACAACAACCTCAACATTGAAAAACACCAACAAATTCAACAACAACCTCAACATTGAAAAACAACAACAACCTCAACATTGAAAAACACCAACAAATTCAACAATAACCTCAACATTGAAAAACAACAACAACCCCAACATTGAAAAACACCAACAAATTCAACAACATCCTCAACATTGAAAAACACCAACAAATTCAACAACAACCTCAACATTGAAAAACAACAACAACCTCAACATTGAGAAACACCAACAAATTCAACAACAACCTCAACATTGAAAAACAACAACAACCTCAACATTGAAAAACACCAACAAATTCAACAACAACCTCAACATTGAAAAACACGAACAAATTCAACAACAACCTCGAAATTGAAAAACACCAACAAGTTCAACAACAACCTCAACATTGAAAAACTCCGACAAATTCAACAACAACCTCAACATTGAAAAACACCAACAACCTCAACATTGAAAAACACCAACAAATTCAACAAAAACCTCAACATTGAAAAACAACAACAACCTCAACATTGAAAAACACCAACAAATTCAACAACAACCTCAACATTGAAAAACAACAACAAACTCAACATTGAAAAACAACAACAAATTCAACAACAACCTCAACATTGAAAAAGAACAACAACCTCAACATTGAAAAACACCAACAAATTCAACAACAACTTCAACATTGAAAAACACCAACAAATTCAACAACAACCTCAACATTGAAAAACAACAACACCTCAACATTGAAAAACACCAACAAATTCAACAACAACCTCAACGTTGAAAAACAACAACAACCTCAACATTGAAAAACACCAACAAATTCAACAACAACCTCAACATTGAAAAACACCAACAAATTCAACAACAACCTCAGCATTGAAAAACAACAACAACCTCAACATTGAAAAACACCAACAAATTCAACAACAACCTCAACATTGAAAAACAACAACAACCTCAACATTGAAAAACACCAACAAATTCAACAAAAACCTCGAAATTGAAGAACACCAACAAATTCAACAACAACTGCAACATTGAAAAACACCAACAAATTCAACAACAACCTCGACATTGAAAAACACCATCAAATTCAACAACAACCTCAACATTGAAAAACACCAACAAACTCAAAATTGAAAAAACACCAACAAATTCAACAACAACCTCAACATTGAAAAACACCAACAACCTCAACATTGAAAAACACCAACAAATTCAACAAAAACCTCAACATTGAAAAACAACAACAACCTCAACATTGAAAAACACCAACAAATTCAACAACAACCTCAACATTGAAAAACAACAACAAACTCAACATTGAAAAACAACAACAAATTCAACAACAACCTCAACATTGAAAAAGAACAACAACCTCAACATTGAAAAACACCAACAAATTCAACAACAACTTCAACATTGAAAAACACCAACAAATTCAACAACAACCTCAACATTGAAAAACAACAACACCTCAACATTGAAAAACACCAACAAATTCAACAACAACCTCAACGTTGAAAAACAACAACAACCTCAACATTGAAAAACACCAACAAATTCAACAACAACCTCAACATTGAAAAACACCAACAAATTCAACAACAACCTCAGCATTGAAAAACAACAACAACCTCAACATTGAAAAACACCAACAAATTCAACAACAACCTCAACATTGAAAAACAACAACAACCTCAACATTGAAAAACACCAACAAATTCAACAAAAACCTCGAAATTGAAGAACACCAACAAATTCAACAACAACTGCAACATTGAAAAACACCAACAAATTCAACAACAACCTCGACATTGAAAAACACCATCAAATTCAACAACAACCTCAACATTGAAAAACACCAACAAACTCAAAATTGAAAAAACACCCACAAATTCAACAACAACCTCAACATTTAAAAACAACAACAACCTCAACATTGAAAAACACCAACAAATTCAACAACAACCTCAACATTGAAAAACACCAACAAATTCAACAACAACCTCAACATTGAAAAACACGAACAAACTCAACAACAACCTCAACATTGAAAAACAACAACAACCTCAACATTGAAAAGCACCAACACATTCAACAACAACCTCAACTTTGAAATCCCCAACAAATTCCACAACAAACTCAAGATTGAAAAACACCAACAAATTCAACAACCTCAACATTGAAAAACAACAACAACCTCAACATTGAAAAACACCAACAAATTCAACAACAACCTCAACATTGAAAAACACCAACAAATTCAACAACAACCTCAACATTGAAAAACAACAACAACCTCAACATTGAAAAACAACAACAACCTCAACATTGAAAAACACCAACAAATTCAACAAAAACCTCAACATTGAAAAACAACAACAACCTCAACATTGAAAAACACCAACAAATTCAACAACAACCTCAACATTGAAAAACACCAACAAATTCAACAAAAAACTCAAGATTGAAAAACACCAAAAAATTCAACAACCGCAACATTGAAAAACAACAACAACCTCAACATTGAAAAACACCAACAAATTCAACAACAACCTCAACATTGAAAAACACCAACAAATTCAACAACAACCTCAACATTGAAAAACAACAACAACCTCAACATTGAAAAACACCAACAAATTCAACAATAACCTCAACATTGAAAAACAACAACAACCCCAACATTGAAAAACACCAACAAATTCAACAACATCCTCAACATTGAAAAACACCAACAAATTCGACAACAACCTCAACATTGAAAAACAACAACAACCTCAACATTGAGAAACACCAACAAATTCAACAACAACCTCAACATTGAAAAACAACAACAACCTCAACATTGAAAAACACCAACAAATTCAACAACAACCTCAACATTGAAAAACACGAACAAATTCAACAACAACCTCGAAATTGAAAAACACCAACAAATTCAACAACAACCTCAACATTGAAAAACTCCGACAAATTCAACAACAACCTCAACATTGAAAAACACCAAGAACCTCAACATTGAAAAACACCAACAAATTCAACAAAAACCTAAACATTGAAAAACAACAACAACCTCAACATTGAAAAACACCAACAAATTCAACAACAACCTCAACATTGAAAAACAACAACAAACTCAACATTGAAAAACAACAACAAATTCAACAACAACCTCAACATTGAAAAAGAACAACAACCTCAACATTGAAAAACACCAACAAATTCAACAACAACTTCAACATTGAAAAACACCAACAAATTCAACAACAACCTCAACATTGAAAAACAACAACACCTCAACATTGAAAAATACCAAGAAATTCAACAACAACCTCAACGTTGAAAAACAACAACAACCTCAACATTGAAAAACACCAACAAATTCAACAACAACCTCTACATTGAAAAACACCAACAAATTCAACAACAACCTCAGCATTGAAAAACAACAACAACCTCAACATTGAAAAACACCAACAAATTCAACAACAACCTCAACATTGAAAAACAACAACAACCTCAACATTGAAAAACACCAACAAATTCAACAAAAACCTCGAAATTGAAGAACACCAACAAATTCAACAACAACTGCAACATTGAAAAACACCAACAAATTCAACAACAACCTCGACATTGAAAAACACCATCAAATTCAACAACAACCTCAACATTGAAAAACACCAACAAACTCAAAATTGAAAAAACACCAACAAATTCAACAACAACCTCAACATTGAAAAACACCAACAACCTCAACATTGAAAAACACCAACAAATTCAACAAAAACCTAAACATTGAAAAACAACAACAACCTCAACATTGAAAAACACCAACAAATTCAACAACAACCTCAACATTGAAAAACAACAACAAACTCAACATTGAAAAACAACAACAAATTCAACAACAACCTCAACATTGAAAAAGAACAACAACCTCAACATTGAAAAACACCAACAAATTCAACAACAACTTCAACATTGAAAAAAACCAACAAATTCAACAACAACCTCAACATTGAAAAACAACACCTCAACATTGAAAAACACCAACAAATTCAACAACAACCTCAACGTTGAAAAACAACAACAACCTCAACATTGAAAAACACCAACAAATTCAACAATAACCTCAACATTGAAAAACACCAACAAATTCAACAACAACCTCAGCATTGAAAAACAACAACAACCTCAACATTGAAAAACACCAACAAATTCAACAACAACCTCAACATTGAAAAACAACAACAACCTCAACATTGAAAAACACCAACAAATTCAACAAAAACCTCGAAATTGAAGAACACCAACAAATTCAACAACAACTGCAACATTGAAAAACACCAACAAATTCAACAACAACCTCGACATTGAAAAACACCATCAAATTCAACAACAACCTCAACATTGAAAAACACCAACAAACTCAAAATTGAAAAAACACCAACAAATTCAACAACAACCTCAACATTTAAAAACAACAACAACCTCAACATTGAAAAACACCAACAAATTCAACAACAACCTCAACATTGAAAAACACCAACAAATTCAACAACAACCTCAACATTGAAAAACACGAACAAACTCAACAACAACCTCAACATTGAAAAACAACAACAACCTCAACATTGAAAAACACCAACACATTCAACAACAACCTCAACTTTGAAAAACCCCAACAAATTCCACAACAAACTCAAGATTGAAAAACACCAACAAATTCAGCAACCTCAACATTGAAAAACAACAACAACCTCAACATTGAAAATCACCAACAAATTCAACAACAACCTCAAAATTGAAAAACACCAACAAATTCAACAACAACCTCAACATTGAAAAACAACAACAACCTCAGCATTGAAAAACAACAACAACCTCAACATTGAAAAACACCAACAAATTCAAGAACAACCTCAACATTGAAAAACACCAACAACCTCAACATTGAAAAACACCAACAAATTCAACAAAAACCTCAACATTGAAAAACAACAACAACCTCAACATTGAAAAACACCAACAAATTCAACAACAACCTCAACATTGAAAAACACCAACAAATTCAACAAAAAACTCAAGATTGAAAAACACCAACAAATTCAACAACCTCAACATTGAAAAACAACAACAACCTCAACATTGAAAAACACCAACAAATTCAACAACAACCTCAACATTGAAAAACACCAACAAATTCAACAACAACCTCAACATTGAAAAACAACAACAACCTCAACATTGAAAAACACCAACAAATTCAACAAAATCCTCAACATTGAAAAACACCAACAAATTCAACAACAACGTCAACATTGAAAAACAACAACAACCTCAACATTGAGAAACACCAACAAATTCAAAAACAACCTCAACATTGAAAAACAACAACAATCTCAACATTGAAAAACACCAACAAATTCAACAACAACCTCAACATTGAAAAACACCAACAAATTCAACAACAACCTCAACATTGAAAAACACCAACAAATTGAACAAAAAACTCAAGATTGAAAAACACCAACAAATTCAACAACCTCAACATTGAAAAACAACAACAACCTCAACATTGAAAAACACCAACAAATGCAACAACAACCTCAACATTGAAAAACACCAACAAATTCAACAACAACCTCAACATTGAAAAACAACAACAACCTCAACATTGAAAAACACCAACAAATTCAACAATAACCTCAACATTGAAAAACAACAACAACCCCAACATTGAAAAACACCAACAAATTCAACAACATCCTCAACATTGAAAAACACCAACAAATTCAACAACAACCTCAACATTGAAAAACAACAACAACCACAACATTGAGAAAAACCAACAAATTCAACAACAACCTCAACATTGAAAAACCACAACAACCTCAACATTGAAAAACACCAACAAATTCAACAACAACCTCAACATTGAAAAACACGAACAAATTCAACAACAACCTCGAAATTGAAAAACACCAACAAATTCAACAACAACCTCAACATTGAAAAACTCCGACAAATTCAACAACAACCTCAACATTGAAAAACACCAACAACCTCAACATTGAAAAACACCAACAAATTCAACAAAAACCTCAACATTGAAAAACAACAACAACCTCAACATTGAAAAACACCAACAAATTCAACAACAACCTCAACATTGAAAAACAACAACAAACTCAACATTGAAAAACAACAACAAATTCAACAACAACCTCAACATTGAAAAAGAACAACAACCTCAACATTGAAAAACACCAACAAATTCAACAACAACTTCAACATTGAAAAACACCAACAAATTCAACAACAACCTCAACATTGAAAAACAACAACACCTCAACATTGAAAAACACCAACAAATTCAACAACAACCTCAACGTTGAAAAACAACAACAACCTCAACATTGAAAAACACCAACAAATTCAACAACAACCTCAACATTGAAAAACACAAACAAATTCAACAACAACCTCAGCATTGAAAAACAACAACATCCTCAACATTGAAAAACACCAACAAATTCAACAACAACCTCAACATTGAAAAACAACAACAACCTCAACATTGAAAAACACCAACAAATTCAACAAAAACCTCGAAATTGAAGAACACCAACAAATTCAACAACAACTGCAACATTGAAAAACACCAACAAATTCAACAACAACCTCGACATTGAAAAACACCATCAAATTCAACAACAACCTCAACATTGAAAAACACCAACAAACTCAAAATTGAAAAAACACCAACAAATTCAACAACAACCTCAACATTGAAAAACACCAACAACCTCAACATTGAAAAACACCAACAAATTCAACAAAAACCTGAACATTTAAAAACAACAACAACCTCAACATTGAAAAACACCAACAAATTCAACAACAACCTCAACATTGAAAAACAACAACAAACTCAACATTGAAAAACAACAACAAATTCAACAACAACCTCAACATTGAAAAAGAACAACAACCTCAACATTGAAAAACACCAACAAATTCAACAACAACTTCAACATTGAAAAACACCAACAAATTCAACAACAACCTCAACATTGAAAAACAACAACACCTCAACATTGAAAAACACCAACAAATTCAACAACAACCTCAACGTTGAAAAACAACAACAACCTCAACATTGAAAAACACCAACAAATTCAACAACAACCTCAACATTGAAAAACAACAACAACCTCAACATTGAAAAACAACAACAAATTCAACAACAACCTCAACATTGAAAAAGAACAACAACCTCAACATTGAAAAACACCAACAAATTCAACAACAACTTCAACATTGAAAAACACCAACAAATTCAACAACAACCTCAACATTGAAAAACAACAACACCTCAACATTGAAAAATACCAAGAAATTCAACAACAACCTCAACGTTGAAAAACAACAACAACCTCAACATTGAAAAACACCAACAAATTCAACAACAACCTCAACATTGAAAAACACCAACAAATTCAACAACAACCTCAGCATTGAAAAACAACAACAACCTCAACATTGAAAAACACCAACAAATTCAACAACAACCTCAACATTGAAAAACAACAACAACCTCAACATTGAAAAACACCAACAAATTCAACAAAAACCTCGAAATTGAAGAACACCAACAAATTCAACAACAACTGCAACATTGAAAAACACCAACAAATTCAACAACAACCTCGACATTGAAAAACACCATCAAATTCAACAACAACCTCAACATTGAAAAACACCAACAAACTCAAAATTGAAAAAACACCAACAAATTCAACAACAACCTCAACATTGAAAAACACCAACAACCTCAACATTGAAAAACAACAACAAATTCAACAAAAACCTAAACATTGAAAAACAACAACAACCTCAACATTGAAAAACACCAACAAATTCAACAACAACCTCAACATTGAAAAACAACAACAAACTCAACATTGAAAAACAACAACAAATTCAACAACAACCTCAACATTGAAAAAGAACAACAACCTCAACATTGAAAAACACCAACAAATTCAACAACAACTTCAACATTGAAAAAAACCAACAAATTCAACAACAACCTCAACATTGAAAAACAACACCTCAACATTGAAAAACACCAACAAATTCAACAACAACCTCAACGTTGAAAAACAACAACAACCTCAACATTGAAAAACACCAACAAATTCAACAATAACCTCAACATTGAAAAACACCAACAAATTCAACAACAACCTCAGCATTGAAAAACAACAACAACCTCAACATTGAAAAACACCAACAAATTCAACAACAACCTCAACATTGAAAAACAACAACAACCTCAACATTGAAAAACACCAACAAATTCAACAAAAACCTCGAAATTGAAGAACACCAACAAATTCAACAACAACTGCAACATTGAAAAACACCAACAAATTCAACAACAACCTCGACATTGAAAAACACCATCAAATTCAACAACAACCTCAACATTGAAAAACACCAACAAACTCAAAATTGAAAAAACACCAACAAATTCAACAACAACCTCAACATTTAAAAACAACAACAACCTCAACATTGAAAAACACCAACAAATTCAACAACAACCTCAACATTGAAAAACACCAACAAATTCAACAACAACCTCAACATTGAAAAACACGAACAAACTCAACAACAACCTCAACATTGAAAAACAACAACAACCTCAACATTGAAAAACACCAACACATTCAACAACAACCTCAACTTTGAAAAACCCCAACAAATTCCACAACAAACTCAAGATTGAAAAACACCAACAAATTCAACAACCTCAACATTGAAAAACAACAACAACCTCAACATTGAAAAACACCAACAAATTCAACAACAACCTCAAAATTGAAAAACACCAACAAATTCAACAACAACCTCAACATTGAAAAACAACAACAACCTCAACATTGAAAAACAACAACAACCTCAACATTGAAAAACACCAACAAATTCAAGAACAACCTCAACATTGAAAAACACCAACAACCTCAACATTGAAAAACACCAACAAATTCAACAAAAACCTCAACATTGAAAAACAACAACAACCTCAACATTGAAAAACACCAACAAATTCAACAACAACCTCAACATTGAAAAACACCAACAAATTCAACAAAAAACTCAAGATTGAAAAACACCAACAAATTCAACAACCTCAACATTGAAAAACAACAACAACCTCAACATTGAAAAACACCAACAAATTCAACAACAACCTCAACATTGAAAAACACCAACAAATTCAACAACAACCTCAACATTGAAAAACAACAACAACCTCAACATTGAAAAACACCAACAAATTCAACAAAATCCTCAACATTGAAAAACACCAACAAATTCAACAACAACGTCAACATTGAAAAACAACAACAACCTCAACATTGAGAAACACCAACAAATTCAACAACAACCTCAACATTGAAAAACAACAACAATCTCAACATTGAAAAACACCAACAAATTCAACAACAACCTCAACATTGAAAAACACCAACAAATTCAACAACAACCTCAACATTGAAAAACACCAACAAATTGAACAAAAAACTCAAGATTGAAAAACACCAACAAATTCAACAACCTCAACATTGAAAAACAACAACAACCTCAACATTGAAAAACACCAACAAATTCAACAACAACCTCAACATTGAAAAACACCAACAAATTCAACAACAACCTCAACATTGAAAAACAACAACAACCTCAACATTGAAAAACACCAACAAATTCAACAATAACCTCAACATTGAAAAACAACAACAACCCCAACATTGAAAAACACCAACAAATTCAACAACATCCTCAACATTGAAAAACACCAACAAATTCAACAACAACCTCAACATTGAAAAACAACAACAACCACAACATTGAGAAAAACCAACAAATTCAACAACAACCTCAACATTGAAAAACCACAACAACCTCAACATTGAAAAACACCAACAAATTCAACAACAACCTCAACATTGAAAAACACGAACAAATTCAACAACAACCTCGAAATTGAAAAACACCAACAAATTCAACAACAACCTCAACATTGAAAAACTCCGACAAATTCAACAACAACCTCAACATTGAAAAACACCAACAACCTCAACATTGAAAAACACCAACAAATTCAACAAAAACCTCAACATTGAAAAACAACAACAACCTCAACATTGAAAAACACCAACAAATTCAACAACAACCTCAACATTGAAAAACAACAACAAACTCAACATTGAAAAACAACAACAAATTCAACAACAACCTCAACATTGAAAAAGAACAACAACCTCAACATTGAAAAACACCAACAAATTCAACAACAACTTCAACATTGAAAAACACCAACAAATTCAACAACAACCTCAACATTGAAAAACAACAACACCTCAACATTGAAAAACACCAACAAATTCAACAACAACCTCAACGTTGAAAAACAACAACAACCTCAACATTGAAAAACACCAACAAATTCAACAACAACCTCAACATTGAAAAACACAAACAAATTCAACAACAACCTCAGCATTGAAAAACAACAACATCCTCAACATTGAAAAACACCAACAAATTCAACAACAACCTCAACATTGAAAAACAACAACAACCTCAACATTGAAAAACACCAACAAATTCAACAAAAACCTCGAAATTGAAGAACACCAACAAATTCAACAACAACTGCAACATTGAAAAACACCAACAAATTCAACAACAACCTCGACATTGAAAAACACCATCAAATTCAACAACAACCTCAACATTGAAAAACACCAACAAACTCAAAATTGAAAAAACACCAACAAATTCAACAACAACCTCAACATTGAAAAACACCAACAACCTCAACATTGAAAAACACCAACAAATTCAACAAAAACCTGAACATTTAAAAACAACAACAACCTCAACATTGAAAAACACCAACAAATTCAACAACAACCTCAACATTGAAAAACAACAACAAACTCAACATTGAAAAACAACAACAAATTCAACAACAACCTCAACATTGAAAAAGAACAACAACCTCAACATTGAAAAACACCAACAAATTCAACAACAACTTCAACATTGAAAAACACCAACAAATTCAACAACAACCTCAACATTGAAAAACAACAACACCTCAACATTGAAAAACACCAACAAATTCAACAACAACCTCAACGTTGAAAAACAACAACAACCTCAACATTGAAAAACACCAACAAATTCAACAACAACCTCAACATTGAAAAACACCAACAAATTCAACAACAACCTCAGCATTGAAAAACAACAACAACCTCAACATTGAAAAACACCAACAAATTCAACAACAACCTCAACATTGAAAAACAACAACAACCTCAACATTGAAAAACACCAACAAATTCAACAAAAACCTCGAAATTGAAGAACACCAACAAATTCAACAACAACTGCAACATTGAAAAACACCAACAAATTCAACAACAACCTCGACATTGAAAAACACCATCAAATTCAACAACAACCTCAACATTGAAAAACAGCAACAAACTCAAAATTGAAAAAACACCAACAAATTCAACAACAACCTCAACATTTAAAAACAACAACAACCTCAAGATTGAAAAACACCAACAAATTCAACAACAACCTCAACATTGAAAAACACCAACAAATTCAACAACAACCTCAACATTGAAAAACACGAACAAACTCAACAACAACCTCAACATTGAAAAACAACAACAACCTCAACATTGAAAAACACCAACACATTCAACAACAACCTCAACTTTGAAAAACCCCAACAAATTCCACAACAAACTCAAGATTGAAAAACACCAACAAATTCAACAACCTCAACATTGAAAAACAACAACAACCTCAACATTGAAAAACACCAACAAATTCAACAACAACCTCAACATTGAAAAACACCAACAAATTCAACAACAACCTCAACATTGAAAAACAACAACAACCTCAACATTGAAAAACAACAACAACCTCAACATTGAAAAACACCAACAAATTCAACAACAACCTCAACATTGAAAAACAACAACAACCTCAACATTGGAAAACACGAACAAATTCAACAACAACCTCAACATTGAAAAACACCAACAAATTCAACAAAAAACTCAAGATTGAAAAACACCAACAAATTCAACAACCTCAACATTGAAAAACAACAACAACCTCAACATTGAAAAACACCAACAAATTCAACAACAACCTCAACATTGAAAAACTCCAAAAAATTCAACAACAACCTCAACATTGAAAAACAACAACAACCTCAACATTGAAAAACACCAACAAATTCGACAATAACCTCAACATTGAAAAACAACAACAACCCCAACATTGAAAAACACCAACAAATTCAACAAAATCCTCAACATTGAAAAACACCAACAAATTCAACAACAACCTCAACATTGAAAAACAACAACAACCTCAACATTGAGAAACACCAACAAATTCAACAACAACCTCAACATTGAAAAACAACAACAACCTCAACATTGAAAAACACCAACAAATTCAACAACAACCTCAACATTGAAAAACACGAACAAATTCAACAACAACCTCGAAATTGAAAAACACCAACAAATTCAACAACAACCTCAACATTGAAAAACTCCGACAAATTCAACAACAACCTCAACATTGAAAAACACCAACAACCTCAACATTGAAAAACACCAACAAATTCAACAAAAACCTCAACATTGAAAAACAACAAGAACCTCAACATTGAAAAACACCAACAAATTCAACAACAACCTCAACATTGAAAAACAACAACAAACTCAACATTGAAAAACAACAACAAATTCAACAACAACCTCAACATTGAAAAAGAACAACAACCTCAACATTGAAAAACATCAACAAATTCAACAACAACTTCAAAATTGAAAAACACCAACAAATTCAACAACAACCTCAACATTGAAAAACAACAACACCTCAACATTGAAAAACACCAACAAATTCAACAACAACCTCAACGTTGAAAAACAACAACAACCTCAACATTGAAAAACACCAACAAATTCAACAACAACCTCAACATTGAAAAACACCAACAAATTCAACAACAACCTCAGCATTAAAAAACAACAACAACCTCAACATTGAAAAACACCAACAAATTCAACAACAACCTCAACATTGAAAAACAACAACAACCTCAACATTGAAAAACACCAACAAATTCAACAAAAACCTCGAAATTGAAGAACACCAACAAATTCAACAACAACTGCAACATTGAAAAACACCAACAAATTCAACAACAACCTCGACATTGAAAAACACCATCAAATTCAACAACAACCTCAACATTGAAAAACACCAACAAACTCAAAATTGAAAAAACACCAACAAATTCAACAACAACCTCAACATTGAAAAACACCAACAAATTCAACAACAACCTCAACATTGAAAAACACGAACAAACTCAACAACAACCTCAACATTGAAAAACAACAACAACCTCAACATTGAAAAACACTAACACATTCAACAACAACCTCAACTTTGAAAAACCCCAACAAATTCCACAACAAACTCAAGATTGAAAAACACCAACAAATTCAACAACCTCAACATTGAAAAACAACAACAACCTCAACATTGAAAAACACCAACAAATTCAACAACAACCTCAACATTGAAAAACACCAACAAATTCAACAACAACCTCAACATTGAAAAACAACAACAACCTCAACATTGAAAAACAACAACAACCTCAACATTGAAAAAAACCAACAAATTCAACAACAACCTCAACATTGAAAAACACCAACAACCTCAACATTGAAAAACACCAACAAATTCAACAAAAACCTCAACATTGAAAAACAACAACAACCTCAACATTGAAAAACACCAACAAATTCAACAACAACCTCAACATTGAAAAACACCAACAAATTAAACAAAAAACTCAAGATTGAAAAACACCAACAAATTCAACAACCTCAACATTGAAAAACAACAACAACCTCAACATTGAAAAACACCAACAAATTCAACAACAACCTCAACATTGAAAAACACCAACAAATTCAACAACAACCTCAACATTGAAAAACAACAACAACCTCAACATTGAAAAACACCAACAAATTCAACAATAACCTCAACATTGAAAAACAACAACAACCCCAACATTGAAAAACACCAACAAATTCAACAACATCCTCAACATTGAAAAACACCAACAAATTCAACAACAACCTCAACATTGAAAAACAACAACAACCTCAACATTGAGAAACACCAACAAATTCAACAACAACCTCAACATTGAAAAACAACAACAACCTCAACATTGAAAAACACCAACAAATTCAACAACAACCTCAACATTGAAAAACACGAACAAATTCAACAACAACCTCAATTTTGAAAAACAACAACAACCTCAACATTGAAAAACACCAATAAATTCAACAACAACCTCAACATTTAAAAACACCAACAAATTCAACAACAACCTCAACATTGAAAAACAACAACAATCTCAACATTGAAAAACACCAACAAATTCAACAACAACCTCAACATTGAAAAACACCAACAAATTCAACAACAACCTCAACATTGAAAAACACCAACAAATTCAACAACAACCTCGAAATTGAAAAACACCAACAAATACAACAACAACCTCAACATTGAAAAACAGCAACCACCTCAACATTGAAAAACACCAACAAATTCAACATTGCAAAACACCAGCAAATTCAACAACAACCTCAACATTTAAAAATACCAACAAATTCAACAACAAACTCAACATTGAAAACACCAACAAATTCAAAAACAACCTCAACATTTAAAAACGCCAACAAATTCAACAACAGCCTCAACATTGAAAAACAACAACCTCAACATTGAAAAACACCCACAAATTCAACAAAAAATTCAACATTGAAAAACACCAACAAATTCAAAAACAACCCCGAAATTGAAAAACACCAACAAATTCAACAACAACCTCAACTTTGAAAAACAACAACAACCTCATCATGGAAAAACACCAACAAATTCAACAACAACCTCAACATTGAAAAACAACAACATCCTCAAAATTGAAAACACCAACAAATTCAACAACAACCCCAACATTTAAAAACAACAACAACCTCAACTTTGAAAAACACCAACAAATTCAACAACAACCTCAACATTGAAAAACACCAACAAATTCAACAACAACCTCAACATTGAAAAACACCAACAAACTCAACAACAACCTCAACATTGAAAAACAACAACAACCTCAACATTGAAAAACACCAACAAATTCAACAACAACCTCAACATTGAAAAACACCAACAAATTCAACAACAACCTCAACATTGAAAAACACCAACAACCTCAACATTGAAAAACACCAACAAATTCAACAAAAACCTCAACATTGAAAAACAACAACAACCTCAACAATGAAAAACACCAACAAATTCAACAACAACCTCAACATTGAAAAACAACAACAAACTCAACATTGAAAAACACCAACAAATTCAACAACAACCTCAACATTGAAAAACAACAACAACCTCAACATTGAAAAACACCAACAAATTCAACAACAACTTCAACATTGAAAAACACCAACAAATTCAACAACAACCTCAACATTGAAAAACAACAACACCTCAACATTGAAAAACACCAACAAATTCAACAACAACCTCAACATTGAAAAACACCAACAAATTCAACAACAACCTCAGCACTGAAAAACAACAACAAACTCAACATTGAAAAACACCAACAAATTCAACAACAACCTCAACATTGAAAAACACCAACAAATTCAACAACAACCTCGAAATTGAAAAACACCAACAAATTCAAAAACAACCTCAACATTGAAAAACTCCGACAAATTCAACAACAACCTCAACATTGAAAAACACCAACAACCTCAACATTGAAAAACACCAACAAATTCAACAAAAACCTCAACATTGAAAAACAACAACAACCTCAACATTGAAAAACAACAACAAATTCAACAACAACCTTAACATTGAAAAAGAACAACAACCTCAACATTGAAAAACACCAACAAATTCAACAACAACTTCAACATTGAAAAACACCAACAAATTCAACAACAACCTCAACATTGAAAAACAACAACACCTCAACATTGAAAAACACCAACAAATTCAACAACAACCTCAACGTTGAAAAACAACAACAACCTCAACATTGAAAAACACCAACAAATTCAACAACAACCTCAACATTGAAAAACACCAACAAATTCAACAACAACCTCAGCATTGAAAAACAACAACAACCTCAACATTGAAAAACACCAACAAATTCAACAACAACCTCAACATTGAAAAACAACAACAACCTCAACATTGAAAAACACCGACAAATTCAACAAAAACCTCGAAATTGAAGAACACCAACAAATTCAACAACAACTGCAACATTGAAAAACACCAACAAATTCAACCACAACCTCGACATTGAAAAACACCATCAAATTCAACAAGAACATCAACATTGAAAAACACCAAGAAACTCAAAATTGAAAAAACACCAACAAATTCAACAACAACCTCAACATTTAAAAACAACAACAACCTCAACATTGAAAAACACCAACAAATTCAACAACAACCTCAACATTGAAAAACACCAACAAATTCAACAACAACCTCAACATTGAAAAACACGAACAAACTCAACAACAACCTCAACATTGAAAAACAACAACAACCTCAACATTGAAAAACACCAACACATTCAACAACAACCTCAACTTTGAAAAACACCAACAAATTCCACAACAAACTCAAGATTGAAAAACACCAACAAATTCAACAACCTCAACATTGAAAAACAACAACAACCTCAACATTGAAAAACACCAACAAATTCAACAACAACCTCAACATTGAAAAACACCAACAAATTCAACAACAACCTCAACATTGAAAAACAACAACAACCTCAACATTGAAAAACAACAACAACCTCAACATTGAAAAATACCAACAAATTCAACAACAACCTCAACATTGAAAAACACCAACAACCTCAACATTGAAAAACACCAACAAATTCAACAAAAACCTCAACATTGAAAAACAACAACAACCTCAACACTGAAAAACACCAACAAATTCAACAACAACCTCAACATTGAAAAACACCAACAAATTCAACAAAAAACTCAAGATTGAAAAACACCAACAAATTCAACAACCTCAACATTGAAAAACAACAACAACCTCAACATTGAAAAACACCAACAAATTCAACAACAACCTCAACATTGAAAAACACCAACAAATTCAACAACAACCTCAACATTGAAAAACAACAACAACCTCAACATTGAAAAACACCAACGAATTCAACAATAACCTCAACATTGAAAAACAACAACAACCCCAACATTGAAAAACACCAACAAATTCAACAAAATCCTAAACATTGAAAAACACCAACAAATTCAACAACAACCTCAACATTGAAAAACAACAATAACCTCAACATTGAGAAACACCAACAAATTCAACAACAACCTCAACATTGAAAAACAACAACAACCTCAACATTGAAAAACACCAACAAATTCAACAACAACCTCAACATTGAAAAACACCAACAAATTCAACAACAACCTCAGCATTGAAAAACAACAACAACCTCAACATTGAAAAACACCAACAAATTCAACAACAACCTCAACATTGAAAAACAACAACAACCTCAACATTGAAAAACACCAACAAATTCAACAACAACCTCAATTTTGAAAAACAACAACAACCTCAACATAGAAAAACACCAATAAATTGAACAACAACCTCAACATTTAAAAACACCAACAAATTCAACAACAACCTCAACATTGAAAAACAACAACAATCTCAACATTGAAAAACACCAACAAATTCAACAACAACCTCAACATTGAAAAACACCAACAAATTCAACAACAACCTCAACATTGAAAAACACCAACAAATTCAACAACAACCTCGAAATTGAAAAACACCAACAAATACAACAACATCCTCAACATTGAAAAACAACAACAACCTCAACATTGAAAAACACCAACAAATTCAACAACAACCTCAACATTGAAAAACAACAACAACCTCAACATTGCAAAACACCAGCAAATTCAACAACAACCTCAACAATTAAAAAAACCCAAAAAATTCAACAGCAACCTCAACATTAAAAACACCAACAAATTCAACAACAACCTCAACATTTAAAAACGCCAACAAATTCAACAACAACCTCAACATTGAAAAACAACAACAAATTCAACAAAAAATTCAACATTGAAAAACAGCAACAAATTCAACAACAACCCCGAAATTGAAAAACACCAACAAATTCAACAACAACCTCAACTTTGAAAAGCAACAACAACCTCATCATGGAAAAACACCAACAAATTCAACAACAACCTCAACATTGAAAAACACCAACAAACTCAACAACAACCTCAACATTGAAAAACAACAACAACCTCAACATTGAAAAACACCAACAAATTCAACCACAACCTCAGCATTGAAAAACACCAACAAATTCAACAACAACCTCAACATTGAAAAACAACAACAACCTCAACATTGCAAAACACCAGCAAATTCAACAACAACCGCAACATTTAAAAACACCAACAAATTCAACAACAACCTCAACATTGAAAACACCAACAAATTCAACAACAACCTCAACTTTTAAAAACGCCAACAAATTCACCAACAACCTCAACATTGAAAAACAACAACCTCAACATTGAAAAACACCAACAAATTCAACAAAAAATTCAACATTGAAAAACACCAACAAATTCAACAACAACCCCGAAATTGAAAAACACCAACAAATTCAACAACAACCTCAACTTTGAAAAACAACAGCAACCTCATCATGGAAAAACGCCAACAAATTCAAGAACAACCTCAACATTGAAAAACAACAACATCCTCAAAATTGAAAACACCAACAAATTCAACAACAACCCCAACATTTTAAAACAACAACAACCTCAACATTGAAAAACACCAACAAATTCAACAACAACCTCAACATTGAAAAACACCAACAAATTCAACAACAACCTCAACATTGAAAAACACCAACAAACTCAACAACAACCTCAACATTGAAAAACAACAACAACCTCAACATTGAAAAACACCAACAAATTCAACAACAACCTCAACATTGAAAAACACCAACAAATTCAACAACAACCTCGAAATTGAAGAACACCAACAAATTCAACAACAACTGCAACATTGAAAAACACCAACAAATTCAACAACAACCTCGACATTGAAAAACACCATCAAATTCAACAACAACCTCAACATTGAAAAACACCAACAAACTCAAAATTGAAAAAACACCAACAAATTCAACAACAACCTCAACATTTAAAAACAACAACAACCTCAACATTGAAAAACACGAACAAATTCAACAACAACCTCAACATTGAAAAACACCAACAAATTCAACAACAACCTCAACATTGAATAACACGAACAAACTCAACAACAACCTCAACATTGAAAAACAACAACAACCTCAACATTGCAAAACACCAACACATTCAACAACAACCTCAACTTTGAAAAACACCAACAAATTCAACAACAAACTCAGGATTGAAAAACACCAACAAATTCAACAACCTCAACATTGAAAAACAACAACAACCTCAACATTGAAAAACACCAACAAATTCTACAACAACCTCAACATTGAAAAACACCAACAAATTCAACAACAACCTCAACATTGAAAAACAACAACAACCTCAACATCGAAAAACACCAACAAATTCAACAACAACCTCAACATTGAAAAACAACAACAACCTCAACATTGAAAAACACCAACAAATTCAAAAACAACCTCAACATTGAAAAACACCAACAACCTCAACATTGAAATACACCAACAAATTCAACAAAAACCGCAACATTGAAAAACAACAACAACCTCAACATTGAAAAACACCAACAAATTCAACAACAACCTTTTCATTGAAAAACACCAACAAATTCAACAAAAAACTCAAGATTGAAAAAGACCAACAAATTCAACAACCTCAACATTGAAAAACAACAACAACCTCAACATTGAAAAACACCAACAAATTCAACAACAACCTCAACATTGAAAAACACCAACAAATTCAACAACAACCTCAACATTTAAAAACGCCAACAAATTCAACAACAACCTCAACATTGAAAAACAACAACCTCAACATTGAAAAACACCAACAAATTCAACAAAAAATTCAACATTGAAAAACACCAACAAATTCAACAACAACCCCGAAATTGAAAAACACCAACAAATTCAACAACAACCTCAACATTGAAAAACAACAACATCCTCAAAATTGAAAACACCAACAAATTCAACAACAACCCCAACATTTAAAAACAACAACAACCTCAACATTGAAAAACACCAACAAATTCAACAACAACCTCAACATTGAAAAACACCAACAAATTCAACAACAACCTCAGCATTGAAAAACAACAACAACCTCAACATTGAAAAACACCAACAAATTCAACAACAACCTCAACATTGAAAAACAACAACAACCTCAACATTGAAAAACACCAACAAATTCAACAACAACCTCAATTTTGAAAAACAACAACAACCTCAACATAGAAAAACACCAATAAATTGAACAACAACCTCAACATTTAAAAACACCAACAAATTCAACAACAACCTCAACATTGAAAAACAACAACAATCTCAACATTGAAAAACACCAACAAATTCAACAACAACCTCAACATTGAAAAACACCAACAAATTCAACAACAACCTCAACATTGAAAAACACCAACAAATTCAACAACAACCTCGAAATTGAAAAACACCAACAAATACAACAACATCCTCAACATTGAAAAACAACAACAACCTCAACATTGAAAAACACCAACAAATTCAACAACAACCTCAACATTGAAAAACACCAACAAATTCAACAACAACCTCAACATTGAAAAACAACAACAACCTCAACATTGAAAAACAACAACAACCTCAACATTGAAAAAAACCAACAAATTCAACAACAACCTCAACACTGAAAAACACCAACAACCTCAACATTGAAAAACAACCAACAAATTCAACAAAAACCTCAACATTGAAAAACAACAACAACCTCAACATTGAAAAACACCAACAAATTCAACAACAACCTCAACATTGAAAAACACCAACAAATTCAACAACCTCAACATTGAAAAACAACAACAACCTCAACATTGAAAAACACCAACAAATTCAACAACAACCTCAACATTGAAAAACACCAACAAATTCAACAACAACCTCAACATTGAAAAACAACAACAACCTCAACATTGAAAAACACCAACAAATTCAACAATAACCTCAACATTGAAAAACAACAACAACCCCAACATTGAAAAACACCAACAAATTCAACAACATCCTCAACATTGAAAAACACCAACAAATTCAACAACAACCTCAACATTGAAAAACAACAACAACCTCAACATTGAGAAACACCAACAAATTCAACAACAACCTCAACATTGAAAAACAACAACAACCTCAACATTGAAAAACACCAACAAATTCAACAACAACCTCAACATTGAAAAACACGAACAAATTCAACAACAACCTCAATTTTGAAAAACAACAACAACCTCAACATTGAAAAACACCAATAAATTCAACAACAACCTCAACATTTTAAAACACCAACAAATTCAACAACAACCTCAACATTGAAAAACAACAACAATCTCAACATTGAAAAACACCAACAAATTCAACAACAACCTCAACATTGAAAAACACCAACAAATTCAACAACAACCTCAACATTGAAAAACACCAACAAATTCAACAACAACCTCGAAATTGAAAAACACCAACAAATACAACAACAACCTCAACATTGAAAAACAACAACCACCTCAACATTGAAAACCACCAACAAATTCAACAACAACCTCAACATTGAAAAACAACAACAACCTCAACATTGCAAAACACCAGCAAATTCAACAACAACCTCAACATTTAAAAATACCAACAAATTCAACAACAACCTCAACATTGAAAACACCAACAAATTCAAAAACAACCTCAACATTTAAAAACGCCAACAAATTCAACAACAGCCTCAACATTGAAAAACAACAACCTCAACATTGAAAAACACCCACAAATTCAACAAAAAATTCAACATTGAAAAACACCAACAAATTCAACAACAACCCCGAAATTGAAAAACACCAACAAATTCAACAACAACCTCAACTTTGAAAAACAACAACAACCTCATCATGGAAAAACACCAACAAATTCAACAACAACCTCAACATTGAAAAACAACAACATCCTCAAAATTGAAAACACCAACAAATTCAACAACAACCCCAACATTTAAAAACAACAACAAACTCAACATTGAAAAACACCAACAAATTCAACAACAACCTCAACATTGAAAAACACCAACAAATTCAACAACAACCTCAACATTGAAAAACACCAACAAACTCAACAACAACCTCAACATTGAAAAACAACAACAACCTCAACATTGAAAAACACCAACAAATTCAACAACAACCTCAACATTGAAAAACACCAACAAATTCAACAACAACCTCAACATTGAAAAACAACAACAACCTCAACATTGAGAAACACCAACAAATTCAACAACAACCTCAACATTGAAAAACAACAACAACCTCAACATTGAAAAACACCAACAAATTCAACAACAACCTCAACATTGAAAAACACGAACAAATTCAACAACAACCTCAATTTTGAAAAACAACAACAACCTCAACATTGAAAAACACCAATAAATTCAACAACAACCTCAACATTTAAAAACACCAACAAATTCAACAACAACCTCAACATTGAAAAACAACAACAATCTCAACATTGAAATACACCAACAAATTCAACAACAACCTCAACATTGAAAAACACCAACAAATTCAACAACAACCTCAACATTGAAAAACACCAACAAATTCAACAACAACCTCGAAATTGAAAAACACCAACAAATACAACAACAACCTCAACATTGAAAAACAACAACCACCTCAACATTGAAAAACACCAACAAATTCAACAACAACCTCAACATTGAAAAACAACAACAACCTCAACATTGCAAAACACCAGCAAATTCAACAACAACCTCAACATTTAAAAATACCAACAAATTCAACAACAACCTCAACATTGAAAACACCAACAAATTCAAAAACAACCTCAACATTTAAAAACGCCAACAAATTCAACAACAGCCTCAACATTGAAAAACAACAAACTCAACATTGAAAAACACCCACAAATTCAACAAAAAATTCAACATTGAAAAACACCAACAAATTCAACAACAACCCCGAAATTGAAAAACACCAACAAATTCAACAACAACCTCAACTTTGAAAAACAACAACAACCTCATCATGGAAAAACACCAACAAATTCAACAACAACCTCAACATTGAAAAACAACAACATCCTCAAAATTGAAAACACCAACAAATTCAACAACAACCCCAACATTTAAAAACAACAACAACAACCTCAACATTGAAAAACACCAACAAATTCAACAACAACCTCAACATTGAAAAACACCAACAAATTCAACAACAACCTCAACATTGAAAAACACCAACAAACTCAACAACAACCTCAACATTGAAAAACAACAACAACCTCAACATTGAAAAACACCAATAAATTCAACAACAACCTCAACATTGAAAAACACCAACAAATTCAACAACAACCTCAACATTGAAAAACAACAACAACCTCAACATTGAGAAACACCAACAAATTCAACAACAACCTCAACATTGAAAAACAACAACAACCTCAACATTGAAAAACACCAACAAATTCAACAACAACCTCAACATTGAAAAACACGAACAAATTCAACAACAACCTCAATTTTGAAAAACAACAACAACCTCAACATTGAAAAACACCAATAAATTCAACAACAACCTCAACATTTAAAAACACCAACAAATTCAACAACAACCTCAACATTGAAAAACAACAACAATCTCAACATTGAAAAACACCAACAAATTCAACAACAACCTCAACATTGAAAAACACCAACAAATTCAACAACAACCTCAACATTGAAAAACACCAACAAATTCAACAACAACCTCGAAATTGAAAAACACCAACAAATACAACAACAACATCAACATTGAAAAACAACAACCACCTCAACATTGAAAAACACCAACAAATTCAACAACAACCTCAACATTGAAAAACAACAACAACCTCAACATTGCAAAACACCAGCAAATTCAACAACAACCTCAACATTTAAAAATACCAACAAATTCAACAACAACCTCAACATTGAAAACACCAACAAATTCAAAAACAACCTCAACATTTAAAAACGCCAACAAATTCAACAACAGCCACAACATTGAAAAACAACAACCTCAACATTGAAAAACACCCACAAATTCAACAAAAAATTCAACATTGAAAAACAACAACAAATTCAACAACAACCCCGAAATTGAAAAACACCAACAAATTCAACAACAACCTCAACTTTGAAAAACAACAACAACCTCATCATGGAAAAACACCAACAAATTCAACAACAACCTCAACATTGAAAAACAACAACATCCTCAAAATTGAAAACACCAACAAATTCAACAACAACCCCAACATTTAAAAACAACAGCAACCTCAACATTGAAAAACACCAACAAATTCAACAACAACCTCAACATTGAAAAACACCAACAAATTCAACAACAACCTCAACATTGAAAAACACCAACAAACTCAACAACAACCTCAACATTGAAAAACAACAACAACCTCAACATTGAAAAACACCAACAAATTCAACAACAACCTCAACATTGAAAAACACCAACAAATTCAACAACAACCTCAACATTGAAAAACACCAACAACCTCAACATTGAAAAACACCAACAAATTCAACAAAAACCTCAACATTGAAAAACAACAACAACCTCAACAATGAAAAACACCAACAAATTCAACAACAACCTCAACATTGAAAAACAACAACAAACTCAACATTGAAAAACACCAACAAATTCAACAACAACCTCAACATTGAAAAACAACAACAACCTCAACATTGAAAAACACCAACAAATTCAACAACAACTTCAACATTGAAAAACACCAACAAATTCAACAACAACCTCAACATTGAAAAACAACAACACCTCAACATTGAAAAACACCAACAAATTCAACAACAACCTCAACATTGAAAAACACCAACAAATTCAACAACAACCTCAGCACTGAAAAACAACAACAAACTCAACATTGAAAAACACCAACAAATTCAACAACAACCTCAACATTGAAAAACACCAACAAATTCAACAACAACCTCGAAATTGAAAAACACCAACAAATTCAAAAACAACCTCAACATTGAAAAACTCCGACAAATTCAACAACAACCTCAACATTGAAAAACACCAACAACCTCAACATTGAAAAACACCAACAAATTCAACAAAAACCTCAACATTGAAAAACAACAACAACCTCAACATTGAAAAACACCAACAAATTCAACAACAACCTCAACATTGAAAAACAACAACAAACTCAACATTGAAAAACAACAACAAATTCAACAACAACCTCAACATTGAAAAAGAACAACAACCTCAACATTGAAAAACACCAACAAATTCAACAACAACTTCAACATTGAAAAACACCAACAAATTCAACAACAACCTCAACATTGAAAAACAACAACACCTCAACATTGAAAAACACCAACAAATTCAACAACAACCTCAACGTTGAAAAACAACAACAACCTCAACATTGAAAAACACCAACAAATTCAACAACAACCTCAACATTGAAAAACACCAACAAATTCAACAACAACCTCAGCATTGAAAAACAACAACAACCTCAACATTGAAAAACACCAACAAATTCAACAACAACCTCAACATTGAAAAACAACAACAACCTCAACATTGAAAAACACCGACAAATTCAACAAAAACCTCGAAATTGAAGAACACCAACAAATTCAACAACAACTGCAACATTGAAAAACACCAACAAATTCAACAACAACCTCGACATTGAAAAACACCATCAAATTCAACAACAACCTCAACATTGAAAAACACCAAGAAACTCAAAATTGAAAAAACACCAACAAATTCAACAACAACCTCAACATTTAAAAACAACAACAACCTCAACATTGAAAAACACCAACAAATTCAACAACAACCTCAACATTGAAAAACACCAACAAATTCAACAACAACCTCAACATTGAAAAACACGAACAAACTCAACAACAACCTCAACATTGAAAAACAACAACAACCTCAACATTGAAAAACACCAACACATTCAACAACAACCTCAACTTTGAAAAACACCAACAAATTCCACAACAAACTCAAGATTGAAAAACACCAACAAATTCAACAACCTCAACATTGAAAAACAACAACAACCTCAACATTGAAAAACACCAACAAATTCAACAACAACCTCAACATTGAAAAACACCAACAAATTCAACAACAACCTCAACATTGAAAAACAACAACAACCTCAACATTGAAAAACAACAACATCCTCAACATTGAAAACTACCAACAAATTCAACAACAACCTCAACATTGAAAAACACCAACAACCTCAACATTGAAAAACACCAACAAATTCAACAAAAACCTCAACATTGAAAAACAACAACAACCTCAACATTGAAAAACACCAACAAATTCAACAACAACCTCAACATTGAAAAACACCAACAAATTCAACAAAAAACTCAAGATTGAAAAACACCAACAAATTCAACAACCTCAACATTGAAAAACAACAACAACCTCAACATTGAAAAACACCAACAAATTCAACAGCAACCTCAACATTGAAAAACACCAACAAATTCAACAACAACCTCAACATTGAAAAACAACAACAACCTCAACATTGAAAAACACCAACAAATTCAACAATAACCTCAACATTGAAAAACAACAACAACCCCAACATTGAAAAACACCAACAAATTCAACAAAATCCTAAACATTGAAAAACACCAACAAATTCAACAACAGCCTCAACATTGAAAAACAACAACAACCTCAACATTGAGAAACACCAACAAATTCAACAACAACCTCAACATTGAAAAACAACAACAACCTCAACATTGAAAAACACCAACAAATTCAACAACAACCTCAACATTGAAAAACACCAACAAATTCAACAACAACCTCAGCATTGAAAAACAACAACAACCTCAACATTGAAAAACACCAACAAATTCAACAACAACCTCAACATTGAAAAACAACAACAACCTCAACATTGAAAAACACCAACAAATTCAACAACAACCTCAATTTTGAAAAACAACAACAACCTCAACATAGAAAAACACCAATAAATTGAACAACAACCTCAACATTTAAAAACACCAACAAATTCAACAACAACCTCAACATTGAAAAACAACAACAATCTCAACATTGAAAAACACCAACAAATTCAACAACAACCTCAACATTGAAAAACACCAACAAATTCAACAACAACCTCAACATTGAAAAACACCAACAAATTCAACAACAACCTCGAAATTGAAAAACACCAACAAATACAACAACATCCTCAACATTGAAAAACAACAACAACCTCAACATTGAAAAACACCAACAAATTCAACAACAACCTCAACATTGAAAAACAACAACAACCTCAACATTGCAAAACACCAGCAAATTCAACAACAACCTCAACAATTAAAAAAACCCAAAAAATTCAACAGCAACCTCAACATTAAAAACACCAACAAATTCAACAACAACCTCAACATTTAAAAACGCCAACAAATTCAACAACAACCTCAACATTGAAAAACAACAACCTCAACATTGAAAAACACCAACAAATTCAACAAAAAATTCAACATTGAAAAACAGCAACAAATTCAACAACAACCCCGAAATTGAAAAACACCAACAAATTCCACAACAACCTCAACTTTGAAAAACAACAACAACCTCATCATGGAAATACACCAACAAATTCAACAACAACCTCAACAGTGAAAAAACAACAACAACCTCAACATTGAAAAACACCAACAAATTCAACAACAACCTCGAAATTGAAAAACACCAACAAATTCAAAAACAACCTCAACATTGAAAAACTCCGACAAATTCAACAACAACCTCAACATTGAAAAACACCAACAACCTCAACATTGAAAAACACCAACAAATTCAACAAAAACCTCAACATTGAAAAACAACAACAACCTCAACATTGAAAAACACCAACAAATTCAACAACAACCTCAACATTGAAAAACAACAACAAACTCAACATTGAAAAACAACAACAAATTCAACAACAACCTCAACATTGAAAAAGAACAACAACCTCAACATTGAAAAACACCAACAAATTCAACAACAACTTCAACATTGAAAAACACCAACAAATTCAACAACAACCTCAACATTGAAAAACAACAACACCTCAACATTGAAAAACACCAACAAATTCAACAACAACCTCAACGTTGAAAAACAACAACAACCTCAACATTGAAAAACACCAACAAATTCAACAACAACCTCAACATTGAAAAACACCAACAAATTCAACAACAACCTCAGCATTGAAAAACAACAACAACCTCAACATTGAAAAACACCAACAAATTCAACAACAACCTCAACATTGAAAAACAACAACAACCTCAACATTGAAAAACACCGACAAATTCAACAACAACCTCGAAATTGAAGAACACCAACAAATTCAACAACAACTGCAACATTGAAAAACACCAACAAATTCAACAACAACCTCGACATTGAAAAACACCATCAAATTCAACAACAACCTCAACATTGAAAAACACCAAGAAACTCAAAATTGAAAAAACACCAACAAATTCAACAACAACCTCAACATTTAAAAACAACAACAACCTCAACATTGAAAAACACCAACAAATTCAACAACAACCTCAACATTGAAAAACACCAACAAATTCAACAACAACCTCAACATTGAAAAACACGAACAAACTCAACAACAACCTCAACATTGAAAAACAACAACAACCTCAACATTGAAAAACACCAACACATTCAACAACAACCTCAACTTTGAAAAACACCAACAAATTCCACAACAAACTCAAGATTGAAAAACACCAATAAATTCAACAACCTCAACATTGAAAAACAACAACAACCTCAACATTGAAAAACACCAACAAATTCAACAACAACCTCAACATTGAAAAACACCAACAAATTCAACAACAACCTCAACATTGAAAAACAACAACAACCTCAACATTGAAAAACAACAACAACCTCAACATTGAAAAATACCAACAAATTCAACAACAACCTCAACATTGAAAAACACCAACAACCTCAACATTGAAAAACACCAACAAATTCAACAAAAACCTCAACATTGAAAAACAACAACAACCTCAACATTGAAAAACACCAACAAATTCAACAACAACCTCAACATTGAAAAACACCAACAAATTCAACAAAAAACTCAAGATTGAAAAACACCAACAAATTCAACAACCTCAACATTGGAAAAACAACAACAACCTCAACATTGAAAAACACCAACAAATTCAACAACAACCTCAACATTGAAAAACAACAACAACCTCAACATTGAAAAACACCAACAAATTCAACAATAACCTCAACATTGAAAAACAACAACAACCCCAACATTGAAAAACACCAACAAATTCAACAAAATCCTAAACATTGAAAAACACCAACAAATTCAACAACAACCTCAACATTGAAAAACAACAACAACCTCAACATTGAGAAACACCAACAAATTCAACAACAACCTCAACATTGAAAAACAACAACAACCTCAACATTGAAAAACACCAACAAATTCAACAACAACCTCAACATTGAAAAACACCAACAAATTCAACAACAACCTCAGCATTGAAAAACAACAACAACCTCAACATTGAAAAACACCAACAAATTCAACAACAACCTCAACATTGAAAAACAACAACAACCTCAACATTGAAAAACACCAACAAATTCAACAACAACCTCAATTTTGAAAAACAACAACAACCTCAACATAGAAAAACACCAATAAATTGAACAACAACCTCAACATTTAAAAACACCAACAAATTCAACAACAACCTCAACATTGAAAAACAACAACAATCTCAACATTGAAAAACACCAACAAATTCAACAACAACCTCAACATTGAAAAACACCAACAAATTCAACAACAACCTCAACATTGAAAAACCCCAACAAATTCAACAACAACCTCGAAATTGAAAAACACCAACAAATACAACAACATCCTCAACATTGAAAAACAACAACAACCTCAACATTGAAAAACACCAACAAATTCAACAACAACCTCAACATTGAAAAACAACAACAACCTCAACATTGCAAAACACCAGCAAATTAAACAACAACCTCAACAATTAAAAAATCCCAAAAAATTCAACAGCAACCTCAACATTAAAAACACCAACAAATTGAACAACAACCTCAACATTTAAAAACGCCAACAAATTCAACAACAACCTCAACATTGAAAAACAACAACCTCAACATTGAAAAACACCAACAAATTCAACAAAAAATTCAACATTGAAAAACAGCAACAAATTCAACAACAACCCCGAAATTGAAAAACACCAACAAATTCAACAACAACCTCAACTTTGAAAAACAACAACAACCTCATCATGGAAAAACACCAACAAATTCAACAACAACCTCAACATTGAAAAACAACAACATCCTCAAAATTGAAAACACCAACAAATTCAACAAAAACACCAACATTTAAAAACAACAACAACCTCAACATTGAAAAACACCAACAAATTCAACAACAACCTCAACATTGAAAAACACCAACAAATTCAACAACAACCTCAACATTGAAAAACACCAACAAACTCAACAACAACCTCAACATTGAAAAACAACAACAACCTCAACATTGAAAAACACCAACAAATTCAACCACAACCTCAGCATTGAAAAACACCAACAAATTCAACAACAACCTCAACATTGAAAAACAACAACAACCTCAACATTGCAAAACACCAGCAAATTCAACAACAACCTCAACATTTAAAAACACCAACAAATTCAACAACAACCTCAACATTGAAAACACCAACAAATTCAACAACAACCTCAACATTTAAAAACGCCAACAAATTCAACAACAACCTCAACATTGAAAAACAACAACCTCAACATTGAAAAACACCAACAAATTCAACAAAAAATTCAACATTGAAAAACACCAACAAATTCAACAACAACCCCGAAATTGAAAAACACCAACAAATTCAACAACAACCTCAACTTTGAAAAACAACAGCAACCTCATCATGGAAAAACGCCAACAAATTCAAGAACAACCTCAACATTGAAAAACAACAACATCCTCAAAATTGAAAACACCAACAAATTCAACAACAACCCCAACATTTAAAAACAACAACAACCTCAACATTGAAAAACACCAACAAATTCAACAACAACCTCAACGTTGAAAAACACCAACAAATTCAACAACAACCTCAACATTGAAAAACACCAACAAACTCAACAACAACCTCAACATTGAAAAACAACAACAACCTCAACATTGAAAAACACCAACAAATTCAACAACAACCTCAACATTGAAAAACACCTACAAATTCAACAACAACCTCAACATTGAAAAACAACAACAACCTCAAAATTGAAAAACACCAACAAATTCAACAACAACCTCGAAATTGAAGAACACCAACAAATTCAACAACAACTGCAACATTGAAAAACACCAACAAATTCAACAACAACCTCGACATTGAAAAACACCATCAAATTCAACAACAACCTCAACATTGAAAAACACCAACAAACTCAAAATTGAAAAAACACCAACAAATTCAACAACAACCTCAACATTTAAAAACAACAACAACCTCAACATTGAAAAACACGAACAAATTCAACAACAACCTCAACATTGAAAAACACCAACAAATTCAACAACAACCTCAACATTGAATAACACGAACAAACTCAACAACAACCTCAACATTGAAAAACAACAACAACCTCAACATTGCAAAACACCAACACATTCAACAACAACCTCAACTTTGAAAAACACCAACAAATTCAACAACAAACTCAGGATTGAAAAACACCAACAAATTCAACAACCTCAACATTGAAAAACAACAACAACCTCAACATTGAAAAACACCAACAAATTCTACTACAACCTCAACATTGAAAAACACCAACAAATTCAACAACAACCTCAACATTGAAAAACAACAACAACCTCAACATCGAAAAACACCAACAAATTCAACAACAACCTCAACATTGAAAAACAACAACAACCTCAACATTGAAAAACACCAACAAATTCAAAAACAACCTCAACATTGAAAAACACCAACAACATCAACATTGAAATACACCAACAAATTCAACAAAAACCGCAACATTGAAAAACAACAACAACCTCAACATTGAAAAACACCAACAAATTCAACAACAACCTCATCATTGAAAAACACCAACAAATTCAACAAAAAACTCAAGATTGAAAAAGACCAACAAATTCAACAACCTCAACATTGAAAAACAACAACAACCTCAACATTGAAAAACACCAACAAATTCAACAACAACCTCAACATTGAAAAACACCAACAAATTCAACAACAACCTCAACATTTAAAAACGCCAACAAATTCAACAACAACCTCAACATTGAAAAACAACAACCTCAACATTGAAAAACACCAACAAATTCAACAAAAAATTCAACATTGAAAAACACCAACAAATTCAACAACAACCCCGAAATTGAAAAACACCAACAAATTCAACAACAACCTCAACATTGAAAAACAACAACATCCTCAAAATTGAAAACACCAACAAATTCAACAACAACCCCAACATTTAAAAACAACAACAACCTCAACATTGAAAAACACCAACAAATTCAACAACAACCTCAACATTGAAAAACACCAACAAATTCAACAACAACCTCAGCATTGAAAAACAACAACAACCTCAACATTGAAAAACACCAACAAATTCAACAACAACCTCAATTTTGAAAAACAACAACAACCTCAACATAGAAAAACACCAATAAATTGAACAACAACCTCAACATTTAAAAACACCAACAAATTCAACAACAACCTCAACATTGAAAAACAACAACAATCTCAACATTGAAAAACACCAACAAATTCAACAACAACCTCAACATTGAAAAACACCAACAAATTCAACAACAACCTCAACATTGAAAAACACCAACAAATTCAACAACAACCTCGAAATTGAAAAACACCAACAAATACAACAACATCCTCAACATTGAAAAACAACAACAACCTCAACATTGAAAAACACCAACAAATTCAACAACAACCTCAACATTGAAAAACAACAACAACCTCAACATTGCAAAACACCAGCAAATTCAACAACAACCTCAACAATTAAAAAAACCCAAAAAATTCAACAGCAACCTCAACATTAAAAACACCAACAAATTCAACAACAACCTCAACATTTAAAAACGCCAACAAATTCAACAACAACCTCAACATTGAAAAACAACAACCTCAACATTGAAAAACACCAACAAATTCAACAAAAAATTCAACATTGAAAAACAGCAACAAATTCAACAACAACCCCGAAATTGAAAAACACCAACAAATTCAACAACAACCTCAACTTTGAAAAACAACAACAACCTCATCATGGCAAAACACCAACAAATTCAACAACAACCTCAACATTGAAAAACAACAACATCCTCAAAATTGAAAACACCAACAAATTCAACAAAAACACCAACATTTAAAAACAACAACAACCTCAACATTGAAAAACACCAACAAATTCAACAACAACATCAACATTGAAAAACACCAACAAATTCAACAACAACCTCAACATTGAAAAACACCAACAAACTCAACAACAACCTCAACATTGAAAAACAACAACAACCTCAACATTGAAAAACACCAACAAATTAAACAACAACCTCAGCATTGAAAAACACCAACAAATTCAACAACAACCTCAACATTGAAAAACAACAACAACCTCAACATTGCAAAACACCAGCAAATTCAACAACAACCTCAACATTTAAAAACACCTACAAATTCAACAACAACCTCAACATTGAAAACACCAACAAATTCAACAACAACCTCAACATTTAAAAACGCCAACAAATTCAACAACAACCTCAACATTGAAAAACAACAACCTCAACATTGAAAAACACCAACAAATTCAACAAAAAATTCAACATTGAAAAACACCAACAAATTCAACAACAACCCCGAAATTGAAAAACACCAACAAATTCAACAACAACCTCAACTTTGAAAAACAACAGCAACCTCATCATGGAAAAACGCCAACAAATTCAAGAACAACCTCAACATTGAAAAACAACAACATCCTCAAAATTGAAAACACCAACAAATTCAACAACAACCCCAACATTTAAAAACAACAACAACCTCAACATTGAAAAACACCAACAAATTCAACAACAACCTCAACATTGAAAAACACCAACAAATTCAACAACAACCTCAACATTGAAAAACACCAACAAACTCAACAACAACCTCAGCATTGAAAAACAACAACAACCTCAACATTGAAAAACACCAACAAATTCAACAACAACCTCAACATTGAAAAACACCAACAAATTCAACAACAACCTCAACATTGAAAAACAACAACAACCTCAACATTGAAAAACACCAACAAATTCAACAACAACCTCGAAATTGAAGAACACCAACAAATTCAACAGCAACTGCAACATTGAAAAACACCAACAAATTCAACAACAACCTCGACATTGAAAAACACCATCAAATTCAACAACAACCTCAACATTGAAAAACACCAACAAACTCAAAATTGAAAAAACACCAACAAATTCAACAACAACCTCAACATTTAAAAGCAACAACAACCTCAACATTGAAAAACACGAACAAATTCAACAACAACCTCAACATTGAAAAACACCAACAAACTCAAGAACAACCTCAACATTGAATAACACGAACAAACTCAACAACAACCTCAACATTGAAAAACAACAACAACCTCAACATTGAAAAACACCAACACATTCAACAACAACCTCAACTTTGAAAAACACCAACAAATTCAACAACAAACTCAGGATTGAAATACACCAACAAATTCAACAACCTCAACATTGAAAAACAACAACAACCTCAACATTGAAAAACACCAACAAATTCAACAACAACCTCAACATTGAAAAACACCAACAAATTCAACAACAACCTCAACATTGAAAAACAACAACAACCTCAACATTGAAAAACACCAGCCAATTCAACAACAACCTCAACATTGAAAAACAACAACAACCTCAACACTGAAAAACACCAACAAATTCAACAACAACCTCATCATTGAAAAACACCAACAAATTCAACAAAAAACTCAAGATTGAAAAAGACCAACAAATTCAACAACCTCAACATTGAAAAACAACAACAACCTCAACATTGAAAAACACCAACAAATTCAACAACAACCTCAACATTGAAAAACACCAACAAATTCAACAACAACCTCAACATTTAAAAACGCCAACAAATTCAACAACAACCTCAACATTGAAAAACATCAACCTCAACATTGAAAAACACCAACAAATTCAACAAAAAATTCAACATTGAAAAACACCAACAAATTCAACAACAACCCCGAAATTGAAAAACACCAACAAATTCAACAACAACCTCAACATTGAAAAACAACAACATCCTCAAAATTGAAAACACCAACAAATTCAACAACAACATAAACATTTAAAAACAACAACAACCTCAACATTGAAAAACACCAACAAATTCAACAACAACCTCAACATTGAAAAACACCAATATATTCAACAACAACGTCAACATTGAAAAACACCAACAAACTCAACAACAACCTCAACATTTAAAAACAACAACAACCTCAACATTGAAAAACACCAACAAATTCAACAACAACCTCAATTTTGAAAAACAACAACAACCTCAACATTGAAAGACACCAATAAATTCAACAACAACCTCAACATTTAAAAACACCAACAAATTCAACAACAACCTCAACATTGAAAAACACCAACAAATTCAACAACAACCTCGAAATTGAAAAACACCAACAAATACAACAAGAACCTCAACATTGAAAAACAACAACAAC
The DNA here is from genome assembly GCA_026770705.1 of Isurus oxyrinchus. Taxonomy (NCBI): domain Eukaryota; kingdom Metazoa; phylum Chordata; class Chondrichthyes; order Lamniformes; family Lamnidae; genus Isurus; species Isurus oxyrinchus. The sequence continues at coordinate 311,444 of JANJGN010000545.1, read as the reverse complement.
CTCAACATTGAAAAACACCAACAAATTCAACAACAAACTCAACATTGAAAAACAACAACAACCTCAACATTGCAAAACACCAGCAAATTCAACAACAACCGCAACATTTAAAAACACCAACAAATTCAACAACAACCTCAACATTGAAAACACCAACAAATTCAACAACAACCTCAACATTTAAAAACGCCAACAAATTCAACAACAACCCCGAAATTGAAAAACACCAACAAATTCAACAACAACCTCAACTTTGAAAAACAACAACAACCTCATCATGGAATAACACCAACAAATTCAACAACAACCTCAACATTGAAAAACAACAACATCCTCAAAATTGAAAACACCAACAAATTCAACAAAAACCCCAACATTTAAAAACAACAACAACCTCAACTTTGAAAAACACCAACAAATTCAACAACAACCTCAACATTGAAAAACACCAACAAATTCAACAACAACCTCAACATTGAAAAACACCAACAAACTCAACAACAACCTCAACATTGAAAAACAACAACAACCTCAACATTGAAAAACACCAACAAATTCAACAACAACCTCAACATTGAAAAACACCAACAAATTCAACAACAACCTCAACATTGAAAAACAACAACAACCTCAACATTGCAAAACACCAGCAAATTCAACAACAACCTCAACATTTAAAAACACCATCAAATTCAACAACAACCTCAACATTGAAAACACCAACAAATTGAACAACAACCTCAACATTTAAAAACGCCAACAAATTCATCAATAACCTCAACATTGAAAAACAACAACCTCAACATTGAAAAACACCAACAAATTCAACAAAAAATTCAACATTGAAAAACACCAACAAAGTCAACAACAACCCCGAAATTGAAAAACACCAACAAATTCAACAACAACCTCAACTTTGAAAAACAACAGCAACCTCATCATGGAAAAACGCCAACAAATTCAAGAACAACCTCAACATTGAAAAACAACAACATCCTCAAAATTGAAAACACCAACAAATTCAGCAACAACCCCAACATTTAAAAACAAGAACAACCTCAACATTGAAAAACACCAACAAATTCAACAACAACCTCAACATTGAAAAACACCAAAAATTCAACAACAACCTCAACATTGAAAAACACCAACAAACTCAACAACAACCTCAACATTGAAAAACAACAACAACCTCAACATTGAAAAACACCAACAAATTCAACAACAACCTCAACATTGAAAAACACCAACAAATTCAACAACAACCTCAACATTGAAAAACACCAACTACCTCAACATTGAAAAACACCAACAAATTCAACAACAACCTCGAAATTGAAGAACACCAACAAATTCAACAACAACTGCAACATTGAAAATCACCAACAAACTCAAAATTGAAAAAACACCAACAAATTCAACAACAACCTCAACATTTAAAAACAACAACAACCTCAACATTGAAAAACACCAACAAATTCAACAACAACCTCAACATTGAAAAACACCAACAAATTCAACAACAACCTCAACATTGAAAAACACGAACAAACTCAACAACAACCTCAACATTGAAAAACACCAACACATTCCACAACAACCTCAACTTTGAAAAACACCAACAAATTCAACAACAAACTCAAGATTGAAAAACACCAACAAATTCAACAACCTCAACATTGAAAAACAACAACAACCTCAACATTGAAAAACACCAACAAATTCAACAACAACCTCAACATTGAAAAACACCAACAAATTCAACAACAACCTCAACATTGAAAAACAACAACAACCTCAACATTGAAAAACACCAACAAATTCAACAATAACCTCAACATTGAAAAACAACAACAACCTCAACATTGAAAAACACCAACAAATTCAACAACAACCTCAAAATTGAAAGACACCAACAACCTCCACATTGAAAAACACCAACAAATTCAACAAAAACCTCAACATTGAAAAACAACAACAACCTCAACATTGAAAAACACCAACAAATTCAACAACAACCTCAACATTGAAAAACACAAACAAATTCAACAAAAAACTCAAGATTGAAAAAGACCAACAAATTCAACAACCTCAACATTGAAAAACAACAACAACCTCAACATTGAAAAACACCAACAGATTCAACAACAACCTCAACATTGAAAAACACCAACAAATTCAACAACAACCTCAACATTTAAAAACGCCAACAAATTCAACAACAACCTCAACATTGAAAAACAACAACCTCAACATTGAAAAACACCAATAAATTCAACAAAAAATTCAACATTGAAAAACACCAACAAATTCAACAACAACCCCGAAATTGAAAAACACCAACAAATTCAACAACAACCTCAACATTGAAAAACAACAACATCCTCAAAATTGAAAACACCAACAAATTCAACAACAACCCCAACATTTAAAAACAACAACAACCTCAACATTGAAAAACACCAACAAATTCAACAACAACCTCAATTTTGAAAAACAACAACAACCTCAACATTGAAAAACACCAATAAATTCAACAACAACCTCAACATTTAAAAACACCAACAAATTCAACAACAACCTCAACATTGAAAAACACCAACAAATTCAACAACAACCTAGAAATTGAAAAACACCAACAAATTCAACAACAACCTCAACATTGAAAAACAACAACAACCTCAACATTGCAAAACACCAGCAAATTCAACAACAACCGCAACATTTAAAAACACCAACAAATTCAACAACAACCTCAACATTGAAAAACACCAACAAATTCAACAACAACCTCAACATTGAAAAACAACAACAACCTCAACATTGCAAAACACCAGCAAATTCAACAACAACCTCAACATTTAAAAACACCAACAAATTCAACAACAACCTCAACATTGAAAACACCAACAAATTCAACAACAACCTCAACATTTAAAAACGCCAACAAATTCAACAACAACCTCAACATTGAAAAACAACAACCTCAACATTGAAAAACACCAACAAATTCAACAAAAAATTCAACATTGAAAAACACCAACAAATTCAACAACAACCCCGAAATTGAAAAACACCAACATATTCAACAACAACCTCAACTTTGAAAAACAACAGCAACCTCATCATGGAAAAACGCCAACAAATTCAAGAACAACCTCAACATTGAAAAACAACAACATCCTCAAAATTGAAAACACCAACAAATTCAACAACAACCCCAACATTTAATAACAACAACAACCTCAACATTGAAAAACACCAACAAATTCAACAACAACCTCAACATTGAAAAACACCAACAAATTCAACAACAACCTCAACATTGAAAATCACCAACAAACTCAACAACAACCTCAACATTGAAAGACAACAACAACCTCAACATTGAAAAACACCAACAAATTCAACAACAACCTCAACATTGAAAAACACCAACAAATTCAACAACAACCTCAACATTGAAAAACACCAACAACCTCAACATTGAAAAACACCAACAAATTCAACAACAACCTCGAAATTGAAGAACACCAACAAATTCAACAACAACTGCAACATTGAAAAACACCAACAAATTCAACAACAACCTCGACATTGAAAAACACCATCAAATTCAACAACAACCTCAACATTGAAAAACACCAACAAACTCAAAATTGAAAAAACACCAACAAATTCAACAACATCCTCAACATTTAAAAACAACAACAACCTCAACATTGAAAAACACCAACAAATTCAACAACAACCTCAACATTGAAAAACACCAACAAATTCAACAACAACCTCAACATTGAAAAACACGAACAAACTCAACAACAACCTCAACATTCAAAAACAACAACAACCTCAACATTGAAAAACACCAACACATTCAACAAAAACCTCAACTTTGAAAAACACCAACAAATTCAACAACAAACTCAAGATTGAAAAACACTAACAAATTCAACAACCTCAACATTGAAAAACACCAACAAATTCAACAACAACCTCAACATTGAAAAACACCAACAAATTCAACAACAACCTCAACATTGAAAAACAACAACAACCTCAACATTGAAAAACACCAACAAATTCAACAATAACCTCAACATTGAAAAACAACAACAACCTCAACATTGAAAAACACCAACAAATTCAACAACAACCTCAAAATTGAAAGACACCAACAACCTCCACATTGAAAAACACCAACAAATTCAACAAAAACCTCAACATTGAAAAACAACAACAACCTCAACATTGAAAAACACCAACAAATTCAACAACAACCTCAACATTGAAAAACACAAACAAATTCAACAAAAAACTCAAGATTGAAAAAGACCAACAAATTCAACAACCTCAACATTGAAAAACAACAACAACCTCAACATTGAAAAACACCAACAGATTCAACAACAACCTCAACATTGAAAAACACCAACAAATTCAACAACAACCTCAACATTTAAAAACGCCAACAAATTCAACAACAACCTCAACATTGAAAAACAACAACCTCAACATTGAAAAACACCAATAAATTCAACAAAAAATTCAACATTGAAAAACACCAACAAATTCAACAACAACCCCGAAATTGAAAAACACCAACAAATTCAACAACAACCTCAACATTGAAAAACAACAACATCCTCAAAATTGAAAACACCAACAAATTCAACAACAACCCCAACATTTAAAAACAACAACAACCTCAACATTGAAAAACACCAACAAATTCAACAACAACCTCAACATTGAAAAACACCAATATATTCAACAACAACCTCAACATTGAAAAACACCAACAAACTCAACAACAGCCTCAACATTGAAAAACAACAACAACCTCAACATTGAAAAACACCAACAAATTCAACAACAACCTCAATTTTGAAAAACAACAACAACCTCAACATTGAAAAACACCAATAAATTCAACAACAACCTCAACATTTAAAAACACCAACAAATTCAACAACAACCTCAACATTGAAAAACACCAACAAATTCAACAACAACCTAGAAATTGAAAAACACCAACAAATTCAACAACAACCTCAACATTGAAAAACAACAACAACCTCAACATTGCAAAACACCAGCAAATTCAACAACAACCGCAACATTTAAAAACACCAACAAATTCAACAACAACCTCAACATTGAAAAACACCAACAAATTCAACAACAACCTCAACATTGAAAAACAACAACAACCTCAACATTGCAAAACACCAGCAAATTCAACAACAACCTCAACATTTAAAAACACCAACAAATTCAACAACAACCTCAACATTGAAAACACCAACAAATTCAACAACAACCTCAACATTTAAAAACGCCAACAAATTCAACAACAACCTCAACATTGAAAAACAACAACCTCAACATTGAAAAACACCAACAAATTCAACAAAAAATTCAACATTGAAAAACACCAACAAATTCAACAACAACCCCGAAATTGAAAAACACCAACATATTCAACAACAACCTCAACTTTGAAAAACAACAGCAACCTCATCATGGAAAAACGCCAACAAATTCAAGAACAACCTCAACATTGAAAAACAACAACATCCTCAAAATTGAAAACACCAACAAATTCAACAACAACCCCAACATTTAATAACAACAACAACCTCAACATTGAAAAACACCAACAAATTCAACAACAACCTCAACATTGAAAAACACCAACAAATTCAACAACAACCTCAACATTGAAAATCACCAACAAACTCAACAACAACCTCAACATTGAAAGACAACAACAACCTCAACATTGAAAAACACCAACAAATTCAACAACAACCTCAACATTGAAAAACACCAACAAATTCAACAACAACCTCAACATTGAAAAACACCAACAACCTCAACATTGAAAAACACCAACAAATTCAACAACAACCTCGAAATTGAAGAACACCAACAAATTCAACAACAACTGCAACATTGAAAAACACCAACAAATTCAACAACAACCTCGACATTGAAAAACACCATCAAATTCAACAACAACCTCAACATTGAAAAACACCAACAAACTCAAAATTGAAAAAACACCAACAAATTCAACAACATCCTCAACATTTAAAAACAACAACAACCTCAACATTGAAAAACACCAACAAATTCAACAACAACCTCAACATTGAAAAACACCAACAAATTCAACAACAACCTCAACATTGAAAAACACGAACAAACTCAACAACAACCTCAACATTCAAAAACAACAACAACCTCAACATTGAAAAACACCAACACATTCAACAAAAACCTCAACTTTGAAAAACACCAACAATTCAACAACAAACTCAAGATTGAAAAACACCAACAAATTCAACAACCTCAACATTGAAAAACAACAACAACCTCAACATTGAAAAACACCAACAAATTCAACAACAACCTCAACATTGAAAAACACCAACAAATTCAACAACAACCTCAACATTGAAAAACAACAACAACCTCAACATTGAAAAACACCAACAAATTCAACAACAACCTCAACATTGAAAAACAACAACAACCTCAACATTGAAAAACACCAACAAATTCAACAACAACCTCAACACTGAAAAACACCAACAACCTCAACATTGAAAAACACCAACAAATTCAACAAAAACCTCAACAATGAAAAACAACAACAACCTCAACATTGAAAAACACCAACAAATTCAACAACAACCTCAACATTGAAAAACACCAACAAATTCAACAAAAAACTCAAGATTGAAAAAGACCAACAAATTCAACAACCTCAACATTGAAAAACAACAACAACCTCAACATTGAAAAACACCAACAAATTCAACAACAACCTCAGCATTGAAAAACACCAACAAATTCAACAACAACCTCAACATTTAAAAACGCCAACAAATTCAACAACAACATCAACATTTAAAAACAACAACCTCAACATTGAAAAACACCAACAAATTCAACAAAAAATTCAACATTGAAAAACACCAACAAATTCAACAACAACCCCGAAATTGAAAAACACCAACAAATTCAACAACAACCTCAACATTGAAAAACAACAACATCCTCAAAATTGAAAACACCAACATATTCAACAACAACCCCAATATTTAAAAACAACAACAACCTCAACATTGAAAAACACCAACAAATTCAACAACAACCTGAACATTGAAAAACACCAATATATTCAACAACAACCTCAACATTGAAAAACACCAACAAACTGAACAACAACCTCAACATTGAAAAACAACAACAACCTCAACATTGAAAAAAACCAACAAATTCAACAACAACCTCAATTTTGAAAAACAACAACAACCTCAACATTGAAAAACACCAATAAATTCAACAACAACCTCAACATTTAAAAACACCAACAAATTCAACAACAACCTCAACATTGAAAAACACCAACAAATTCAACAACAACCTCGAAATTGAAAAACACCAACAAATACAACAACAACCTCAACATTGAAAAACAACAACAACCTCAACATTGAAAAACACCAACAAATTCAACAACAACCTCAACATTGAAAAACAACAACAACCTCAACATTGCAAAACACCAGCAAATTCAACAACAACCGCAACATTTAAAAACACCAACAAATTCAACAACAACCTCAACATTGAAAACACCAACAAATTCAACAACAACCTCAACATTTAAAAACGCCAACAAATTCAACAACAACCTCAACATTGAAAAACAACAACCTCAACATTGAAAAACACCCACAAATTCAACAAAAAATTCAACATTGAAAAACACCAACAAATTCAACAACAACCCCGAAATTGAAAAACACCAACAAATTCAACAACAACCTCATCTTTGAAAAACAACAGCAACCTCATCATGGAAAAACACCAACAAATTCAACAACAACCTCAACATTGTAAAACAACAACATCCTCAAAATTGAAAACACCAACAAATTCAACAACAACCCCAACATTTAAAAACAACAACAACCTCAACATTGAAAAACACCAACAAATTCAACAACAACCTCAACATTGAAAAACACCAACAAATTCAACAACAACCTCAACATTGAAAAACACCAACAAACTCAACAACAACCTCAACATTGAAAAACAACAACAACCTCAACATTGAAAAACACCAACAAATTCAACAACAACCTCAACATTGAAAAACACCAACAAATTCAACAACAACCTCAACATTGAAAAACAACAACAACCTCAACATTGAAAAACACCAACAAATTCAACAAAAACCTCAACATTGAAAAACAACAACAACCTCAACAATGAAAAACACCAACAAATTCAACAACAACCTCAACATTGAAAAACAACAACAAACTCAACATTGAAAAACACCAACAAATTCAACAACAACCTCAACATTGAAAAACAACAACAACCTCAACATTGAAAAACACCAACAAATTCAACAACAACTTCAACATTGAAAAACACCAACAAATTCAACAACAACCCCAACATTTAAAAACAACAACAACCTCAACATTGAAAAACACCAACAAATTCAACAACAACCTCAACATTGAAAAACACCAACAAATTCAACAACAACCTCAACATTGAAAAACACCAACAAACTCAACAACAACCTCAACATTGAAAAACAACAACAACCTCAACATTGAAAAACACCAACAAATTCAACAACAACCTCAACATTGAAAAACACCAACAAATTCAACAACAACCTCAACATTGAAAAACAACAACAACCTCAACATTGAAAAACACCAACAAATTCAACAAAAACCTCAACATTGAAAAACAACAACAACCTCAACAATGAAAAACACCAACAAATTCAACAACAACCTCAACATTGAAAAACAACAACAAACTCAACATTGAAAAACACCAACAAATTCAACAACAACCTCAACATTGAAAAACAACAACAACCTCAACATTGAAAAACACCAACAAATTCAACAACAACCTCAACATTGAAAAACAACAACAACCTCAACATTGAAAAACACCAACAAATTCAACAACAACCTCAACATTGAAAAACACCAACAAATTCAACAACAACCTCAGCACTGAAAAACAACAACAAACTCAACATTGAAAAACACCAACACATTCAACAACAACCTCAACATTGAAAAACAACAACAACTTCAACATTGAAAAACACCAACAAATTCAACAAAAACTTCAACATTGAAAAACACCAACAAATTCAACAACAACCTCGAAATTGAAAAACACCAACAAATTCAACAACAACCTCAACATTGAAAAACTCCGACAAATTCAACAACAACCTCAACATTGAAAAACACCAACAACCTCAACATTGAAAAACACCAACAAATTCAACAAAAACCTCAACATTGAAAAACAACAACAACCTCAACATTGAAAAACACCAACAAATTCAACAACAACCTCAACATTGAAAAACAACAACAAACTCAACATTGAAAAACAACAACAAATTCAACAACAACCTCAACATTGAAAAACAACAACAACCTCAACATTGAAAAACACCAACAAATTCAACAACAACCTCAACATTGTAAAACAACAACATCCTCAAAATTGAAAACACCAACAAATTCAACAACAACCCCAACATTTAAAAACAACAACAACCTCAACATTGAAAAACACCAACAAATTCAACAACAACCTCAACATTGAAAAACACCAACAAATTCAACAACAACCTCAACATTGAAAAACACCAACAAACTCAACAACAACCTCAACATTGAAAAACAACAACAACCTCAACATTGAAAAACACCAACAAATTCAACAACAACCTCAACATTGAAAAACACCAACAAATTCAACAACAACCTCAACATTGAAAAACAACAACAACCTCAACATTGAAAAACACCAACAAATTCAACAAAAACCTCAACATTGAAAAACAACAACAACCTCAACAATGAAAAACACCAACAAATTCAACAACAACCTCAACATTGAAAAACAACAACAAACTCAACATTGAAAAACACCAACAAATTCAACAACAACCTCAACATTGAAAAACAACAACAACCTCAACATTGAAAAACACCAACAAATTCAACAACAACTTCAACATTGAAAAACACCAACAAATTCAACAACAACCTCAACATTGAAAAACAACAACACCTCAACATTGAAAAACACCAACAAATTCAACAACAACCTCAACATTGAAAAACAACAACAACCTCAACATGGAAAAACACCAACAAATTCAACAACAACCTCAACATTGAAAAACACCAACAAATTCAACAACAACCTCAGCACTGAAAAACAACAACAAACTCAACATTGAAAAACACCAACACATTCAACAACAACCTCAACATTGAAAAACAACAACAACCTCAACATTGAAAAACACCAACAAATTCAACAAAAACTTCAACATTGAAAAACACCAACAAATTCAACAACAACCTCGAAATTGAAAAACACCAACAAATTCAACAACAACCTCAACATTGAAAAACTCCGACAAATTCAACAACAACCTCAACATTGAAAAACACCAACAACCTCAACATTGAAAAACACCAACAAATTCAACAAAAACCTCAACATTGAAAAACAACAACAAATTCAACAACAACCTCAACATTGAAAAACAACAACAAACTCAACATTGAAAAACAACAACAAATTCAACAACAACCTCAACTTTGAAAAAGAACAACAACCTCAACATTGAAAAACACCAACAAATTCAACAACAACTTCAACATTGAAAAACACCAACAAATTCAACAACAACCTCAACATTGAAAAACAACAACACCTCAACATTGAAAAACACCAACAAATTCAACAACAACCTCGACATTGAAAAACACCAACAAATTCAAAAACAACCTCAGCATTGAAAAACAACAACAACCTCAATTTTGAAAAACACCAACAAATTCAACAACAACCTCAACATTGAAAAACAACAACAACCTCAACATTGAAAAACACCAACAAATTCAACAACAACCTCGAAATTGAAGAACACCAACAAATTCAACAACAACTGCAACATTGAAAAACACCAACAAATTCAACAACAACCTCGACATTGAAAAACACCAACAAATTCAACAACAACCTCAACATTTAAAAACAACAACAACCTCAACATTGAAAAACACCAACAATTCAACAACAACCTCAACATTGAAAAACACCAACAAATTCAACAACAACCTCAACATTGAAAAACACGAACAAACTCAACAACAACCTCAACATTGAAAAACAACAACAACCTCAACATTGAAAAACACCAACACATTCAACAACAACCTCAACTTTGAAAAACACCAACAAATTCAACAACAAACTCAAGATTGAAAAACACCAACAAATTCAACAACCTCAACATTGAAAAACAACAACAACCTGAACATTGAAAAACACCAACAAATTCAACAACAACCTCAACATTGAAAAACACCAACAAATTCAACAACAACCTCAACATTGAAAAACAACAACAACCTCAACATTGAAAAACAACAACAACTTCAACATTGAAAAACACCAACAAATTCAACAACAACCTCAACATTGAAAAACACCAACAACCTCAACATTGAAAAACACCAACAAATTCAACAAAAACCTCAACATTGAAAAACAACAACACCTCAACATTGAAAAACACCAACAAATTCAACAACAACCTCAACATTGAAAAACACCAACAAATTCAACAAAAAACTCAAGATTGAAAAACACCAACAAATTCAACAACCTCAACATTGAAAAACAACAACAACCTCAACATTGAAAAACACCAACAAATTCAACAACAACCTCAACATTGAAAAACATCAACAAATTCAACAACAACCTCAACATTGAAAAACAACAACAACCTCAACATTGAAAAACACCAACAAATTCAACAATAACCTCAACATTGAAAAACAAGAACAACCCCAACATTGAAAAACACCAACAAATTCAACAACATCCTCAACATTGAAAAACACCAACAAATTCAACAACAACCTCAACATTGAAAAACAACAACATCCTCAAAATTGAAAACACCAACAAATTCAACAACAACCCCAACATTTAAAAACAACAACAACCTCAACAATGAAAAACACCAACAAATTCAACAACAACCTCAACATTGAAAAACAACAACAAACTCAACATTGAAAAACACCAACAAATTCAACAACAACCTCAACATTGAAAAACAACAACAACCTCAACATTGAAAAACACCAACAAATTCAACAACAACTTCAACATTGAAAAACACCAACAAATTCAACAACAACCTCAACATTGAAAAACAACAACACCTCAACATTGAAAAACACCAACAAATTCAACAACAACCTCAACATTGAAAAACAACAACAACCTCAACATTGAAAAACACCAACAAATTCAACAACAACCTCAACATTGAAAAACACCAACAAATTCAACAACAACCTCAGCACTGAAAAACAACAACAAACTCAACATTGAAAAACACCAACACATTCAACAACAACCTCAACATTGAAAAACAACAACAACCTCAACATTGAAAAACACCAACAAATTCAACAAAAACTTCAACATTGAAAAACACCAACAAATTCAACAACAACCTCGAAATTGAAAAACACCAACAAATTCAACAACAACCTCAACATTGAAAAACTCCGACAAATTCAACAACAACCTCAACATTGAAAAACACCAACAACCTCAACATTGAAAAACACCAACAAATTCAACAAAAACCTCAACATTGAAAAACAACAACAACCTCAACATTGAAAAACACCAACAAATTCAACAACAACCTCAACATTGAAAAACAACAACAAACTCAACATTGAAAAACAACAACAAATTCAACAACAACCTCAACATTGAAAAAGAACAACAACCTCAACATTGAAAAACACCAACAAATTCAACAACAACTTCAACATTGAAAAACACCAACAAATTCAACAACAACCTCAACATTGAAAAACAACAACACCTCAACATTGAAAAACACCAACAAATTCAACAACAACCTCGACATTGAAAAACACCAACAAATTCAACAACAACCTCAGCATTGAAAAACAACAACAACCTCAATTTTGAAAAACACCAACAAATTCAACAACAACCTCAACATTGAAAAACAACAACAACCTCAACATTGAAAAACACCAACAAATTCAACAACAACCTCGAAATTGAAGAACACCAACAAATTCAACAACAACTGCAACATTGAAAAACACCAACAAATTCAACAACAACCTCGACATTGAAAAACACCAACAAATTCAACAACAACCTCAACATTTAAAAACAACAACAACCTCAACATTGAAAAACACCAACAATTCAACAACAACCTCAACATTGAAAAACACCAACAAATTCAACAACAACCTCAACATTGAAAAACACGAACAAACTCAACAACAACCTCAACATTGAAAAACAACAACAACCTCAACATTGAAAAACACCAACACATTCAACAACAACCTCAACTTTGAAAAACACCAACAAATTCAACAACAAACTCAAGATTGAAAAACACCAACAAATTCAACAACCTCAACATTGAAAAACAAGAACAACCTGAACATTGAAAAACACCAACAAATTCAACAACAACCTCAACATTGAAAAACACCAACAAATTCAACAACAACCTCAACATTGAAAAACAACAACAACCTCAACATTGAAAAACAACAACAACTTCAACATTGAAAAACACCAACAAATTCAACAACAACCTCAACATTGAAAAACACCAACAACCTCAACATTGAAAAACACCAACGAATTCAACAAAAACCTCAACATTGAAAAACAACAACACCTCAACATTGAAAAACACCAACAAATTCAACAACAACCTCAACATTGAAAAACACCAACAAATTCAACAAAAAACTCAAGATTGAAAAACACCAACAAATTCAACAACCTCAACATTGAAAAACAACAACAACCTCAACATTGAAAAACACCAACAAATTCAACAACAACCTCAACATTGAAAAACATCAACAAATTCAACAACAACCTCAACATTGAAAAACAACAACAACCTCAACATTGAAAAACACCAACAAATTCAACAATAACCTCAACATTGAAAAACAACAACAACCCCAACATTGAAAAACACCAACAAATTCAACAACATCCTCAACATTGAAAAACACCAACAAATTCAACAACAACCTCAACATTGAAAAACAACAACATCCTCAAAATTGAAAACACCAACAAATTCAACAACAACCCCAACATTTAAAAACAACAACAACCTCAACATTGAAAAACACCAACAAATTCAACAACAACCCCGAAATTGAAAAACACCAACAAATTCAACAACAACCTCATCTTTGAAAAACAACAGCCACCTCATCATGGAAAAACACCAACAAATTCAACAACAACCTCAACATTGTAAAACAACAGCATCCTCAAAATTGAAAACACCAACAAATTCAACAACAACCCCAACATTTAAAAACAACAACAACCTCAACATTGAAAAACACCAACAAATTCAACAACAACCTCAACATTGAAAAACACCAACAAATTCAACAACAACCTCAACATTGAAAAACACCAACAAACTCAACAACAACCTCAACATTGAAAAACAACAACAACCTCAACATTGAAAAACACCAACAAATTCAACAACAACCTCAACATTGAAAAACACCAGCAAATTCAACAACAAACTCAACATTGAAAAACAACAACAACCTCAACATTGAAAAACACCAACAAATTCAACAAAAACCTCAACATTGAAAAACAACAACAACCTCAACAATGAAAAACAACAACAAATTCAACAACAACCTCAACATTGAAAAACAACAACAAACTCAACATTGAAAAACACCAACAAATTCAACAACAACCTCAACATTGAAAAACAACAACAACCTCAACATTGAAAAACACCAACAAATTCAACAACAACTTCAACATTGAAAAACACCAACAAATTCAACAACAACCTCAACATTGAAAAACAACAACACCTCAACATTGAAAAACACCAACAAATTCAACAACAACCTCAACATTGAAAAACAACAACAACCTCAACATTGAAAAACACCAACAAATTCAACAACAACCTCAACATTGAAAAACACCAACAAATTCAACAACAACCTCAGCACTGAAAAACAACAACAAACTCAACATTGAAAAACACCAACACATTCAACAACAACCTCAACATTGAAAAACAACAACAACCTCAACATTGAAAAACACCAACAAATTCAACAAAAACTTCAACATTGAAAAACACCAACAAATTCAACAACAACCTCGAAATTGAAAAACACCAACAAATTCAACAACAACCTCAACATTGAAAAACTCCAACAAATTCAACAACAACCTCAACATTGAAAAACACCAACAACCTCAACATTGAAAAACACCAACAAATTCAACAAAAACCTCAACATTGAAAAACAACAACAACCTCAACATTGAAAAACACCAACAAATTCAACAACAACCTCAACATTGAAAAACAACAACGAACTCAACATTGAAAAACAACAACAAATTCAACAACAACCTCAACATTGAAAAAGAACAACAACCTCAACATTGAAAAACACCAACAAATTCAACAACAACTTCAACATTGAAAAACACCAACAAATTCAACAACAACCTCAACATTGAAAAACAACAACACCTCAACATTGAAAAACACCAACAAATTCAACAACAACCTCAACGTTGAAAAACAACAACAACCTCAACATTGAAAAACACCAACAAATTCAACAACAACCTCAACATTTAAAAACACCAACAAATTCAACAACAACCTCAGCACTGAAAAACAACAACAAACTCAAAATTGAAAAACACCAACAAATTCAACAACAACCTCAACATTGAAAAACAACAACAACCTCAACATTGAAAAACACCAACAAATTAAACAAAAACTTCAACATTGAAAAACACCAACAAATTCAACAACAACCTCGAAATTGAAAAACACCAACAAATTCAACAACAACCTCAACATTGAAATACACCAACAACCTCAACATTGAAAAACACCAACAAATTCAACAATAACCTCAACATTGAAAAACAACAACAACCCCAACATTGAAAAACACCAACAAATTCAACAACATCCTCAACATTGAAAAACACCAACAAATTCAACAACAACCTCAACATTGAAAAACAACAACATCCTCAAAATTGAAAACACCAACAAATTCAACAACAACCCCAACATTTAAAAACAACAACAACCTCAACATTGAAAAACACCAACAAATTCAACAACAACCTCAACATTGAAAAACACCAACAAATTCAACAACAACCTCAACATTGAAAAACACCAACAAACTCAACAACAACCTCAACATTGAAAAACAACAACAACCTCAACATTGAAAAACACCAACAAATTCAACAACAACCTCAACATTGAAAAACACCAACAAATTCAACAACAACCCCAACATTGAAAAACACCAACAACCTCAACATTGAAAAACACCAACAAATTCAACAAAAACCTCAACATTGAAAAACAACAACAAACTCAACATTGAAAAACACCAACAAATTCAACAACAACCTCAACATTGAAAAACAACAACAACCTCAACATTGAAAAACACCAACAAATTCAACAACTACTTCAACATTGAAAAACACCAACAAATTCAACAACAACCTCAACATTGAAAAACAACAACACCTCAACATTGAAAAACACCAACAAATTCAACAACAACCTCAACATTGAAAAACAACAACAACCTCAACATTGAAAAACACCAACAAATTCAACAACAACCTCAACATTGAAAAACACCAACAAATTCAACAACAACCTCAGCACTGAAAAACAACAACAAACTCAAAATTGAAAAACACCAACAAATTCAACAACAACCTCAACATTGAAAAACAACAACAACCTCAACATTGAAAAACACCAACAAATTAAACAAAAACTTCAACATTGAAAAACACCAACAAATTCAACAACAACCTCGAAATTGAAAAACACCAACAAATTCAACAACAACCTCAACATTGAAATACACCAACAACCTCAACATTGAAAAACACCAACAAATTCAACAAAAACTCAACATTGAAAAACAACAACAACCTCAACATTGAAAAACACCAACAAATTCAACAACAACCTCAACATTGAAAAACAACAACAAACTCAACATTGAAAAACAACAACAAATTCAACAACAACCTCAACATTGAAAAAGAACAACAACCTCAACATTGAAAAACACCAACAAATTCAACAACAACTTCAACATTGAAAAACACCAACAAATTCAACAACAACCTCAACATTGAAAAACAACAACACCTCAACATTGAAAAACACCAACAAATTCAACCACAACCTCAACGTTTAAAAACAACAACAACCTCAACATTGAAAAACACCAACAAATTCAACAACAACCTCAACATTGAAAAACACCAACAAATTCAACAACAACCTCAGCATTGAAAAACAACAACAACCTCAACATTGAAAAACACCAACAAATTCAACAACAACCTCAACATTGAAAAACAACAACAACCTCAACATTGAAAAACACCAACAAATTCAACAAAAACTTCAACATTGAAAAACACCAACAAATTCAACAACAACCTCGAAATTGAAGAACACCAACAAATTCAACAACAACTGCAACATTGAAAAACACCAACAAATTCAACAACAACCTCGACATTGAAAAACACCATCAAATTCAACAACAACCTCAACATTGAAAAACACCAACAAACTCAAAATTGAAAAAACACCAACAATTCAACAACAACCTCAACATTGAAAAACACCAACAAATTCAACAACAACCTCAACATTGAAAAACACGAACAAACTCAACAACAACCTCAACATTGAAAAACAACAACAACCTCAACATTGAAAAACACCAACACATTCAACAACAACCTCAACTTTGAAAAACACCAACAAATTCAACAACAAACTCAAGATTGAAAAACACCAACAAATTCAACAACCTCAACATTGAAAAACAACAACAACCTCAACATTGAAAAACACCAACAATTTCAACAACAACCTCAACACTGAAAAACACCAACAAATTCAACAACAACCTCAACATTGAAAAACAACAACAACCTCAACATTGAAAAACAACAACAACCTCAACATTGAAAAACACCAACAAATTCAACAACAACCTCAACATTGAAAAACACCAACAACCTCAACATTGAAAAACACCAACAAATTCAACAAAAACCTCAACATTGAAAAACAACAACAACCTCAACATTGAAAAACACCAACAAATTCAACAACAACCTCAACATTGAAAAACACCAACAAATTCAACAAAAAACTCTAGATTGAAAACCACCAACAAATTCAACAACCTCAACATTGAAAAACAACAACAACCTCAACATTGAAAAACACCAACAAATTCAACAACAACCTCAACATTGAAAAACACCAACAAATTCAACAACAACCTCAACATTGAAAAACAACAACAACCTCAACATTGAAAAACACCAACAAATTCAACAATAACCTCAACATTGAAAAACAACAACAACCCCAGCATTGAAAAACCCCAACAAATTCAACAACATCCTCAACATTGAAAAACACCAACAAATTCAACAACAACCTCAACATTGAAAAACAACAACAACCTCAACATTGAGAAACACCAACAAATTCAACAACAACCCCGAAATTGAAAAACACCAACAAATTCAACAACAACCTCATCTTTGAAAAACAACAGCAACCTCATCATGGAAAAACACCAACAAATTCAACAACAACCTCAACATTGTAAAACAACAACATCCTCAAAATTGAAAACACCAACAAATTCAACAACAACCCCAACATTTAAAAACAACAACAACCTCAACATTGAAAAACACCAACAAATTCAACAACAACCTCAACATTGAAAAACACCAACAACCTCAACATTGAAAAACACCAACAAATTCAACAAAAACCTCAACATTGAAAAACAACAACAACCTCAACATTGAAAAACACCAACAAATTCAACAACAACCTCAACATTGAAAAACACCAACAAATTCAACAAAAAACTCAAGATTGAAAACCACCAACAAATTCAACAACCTCAACATTGAAAAACAACAACAACCTCAACATTGAAAAACACCAACAAATTCAACAACAACCTCAACATTGAAAAACAACAACACCTCAACATTGAAAAACACCAACAAATTCAACAATAACCTCAACATTGAAAAACAACAACAACCTCAACATTGAAAAACACCAACAAATTCAACAACAACCTCAACATTGAAAAACACCAACAAATTCAACAACAACCTCAACATTGAAAAACACCAACAACCTCAACATTGAAAAACACCAACAAATTCAACAAAAACCTCAACATTGAAAAACAACAACAACCTCAACATTGAAAAACACCAACAAATTCAACAACAACCTCAACATTGAAAAACACCAACAAATTCAACAAAAAACTCAAGATTGAAAACCACCAACAAATTCAACAACCTCAACATTGAAAAACAACAACAACCTCAACATTGAAAAACACCAACAAATTCAACAACAACCTCAACATTGAAAAACAACAACACCTCAACATTGAAAAACACCAACAAATTCAACAATAACCTCAACATTGAAAAACAACAACAACCTCAACATTGAAAAACACCAACAAATTCAACAACAACCTCAACATTGAAAAACACCAACAAATTCAACAACAACCTCAGCACTGAAAAACAACAACAAACTCAACATTGAAAAACACCAACACATTCAACAACAACCTCAACATTGAAAAACAACAACAACCTCAACATTGAAAAACACCAACAAATTCAACAACAACCTCAACATTGAAAAACACCAACAAATTCAACAACAACCTCAACATTGAAAAACAACAACAACCTCAACATTGAGAAACACCAACAAATTCAACAACAACCCCGAAATTGAAAAACACCAACAAATTCAACAACAACCTCATCTTTGAAAAACAACAGCAACCTCATCATGGAAAAACACCAACAAATTCAACAACAACCTCAACATTGTAAAACAACAACATCCTCAAAATTGAAAACACCAACAAATTCAACAACAACCCCAACATTTAAAAACAACAACAACCTCAACATTGAAAAACACCAACAAATTCAACAACAACCTCAACATTGAAAAACACCAACAACCTCAACATTGAAAAACACCAACAAATTCAACAAAAACCTCAACATTGAAAAACAACAACAACCTCAACATTGAAAAACACCAACAAATTCAACAACAACCTCAACATTGAAAAACACCAACAAATTCAACAAAAAACTCAAGATTGAAAACCACCAACAAATTCAACAACCTCAACATTGAAAAACAACAACAACCTCAACATTGAAAAACACCAACAAATTCAACAACAACCTCAACATTGAAAAACAACAACACCTCAACATTGAAAAACACCAACAAATTCAACAATAACCTCAACATTGAAAAACAACAACAACCTCAACATTGAAAAACACCAACAAATTCAACAACAACCTCAACATTGAAAAACACCAACAAATTCAACAACAACCTCAGCACTGAAAAACAACAACAAACTCAACATTGAAAAACACCAACACATTCAACAACAACCTCAACATTGAAAAACAACAACAACCTCAACATTGAAAAACACCAACAAATTCAACAACAACCTCAACATTGAAAAACACCAACAAATTCAACAACAACCTCAGCACTGAAAAACAACAACAAACTCAAAATTGAAAAACACCAACAAATTCAACAACAACCTCAACATTGAAAAACAACAACAACCTCAACATTGAAAAACACCAACAAATTAAACAAAAACTTCAACATTGAAAAACACCAACAAATTCAACAACAACCTCGAAATTGAAAAACACCAACAAATTCAACAACAACCTCAACATTGAAATACACCAACAACCTCAACATTGAAAAACACCAACAAATTCAACAATAACCTCAACATTGAAAAACAACAACAACCCCAACATTGAAAAACACCAACAAATTCAACAACATCCTCAACATTGAAAAACACCAACAAATTCAACAACAACCTCAACATTGAAAAACAACAACATCCTCAAAATTGAAAACACCAACAAATTCAACAACAACCCCAACATTTAAAAACAACAACAACCTCAACATTGAAAAACACCAACAAATTCAACAACAACCTCAACATTGAAAAACACCAACAAATTCAACAACAACCTCAACATTGAAAAACACCAACAAACTCAACAACAACCTCAACATTGAAAAACAACAACAACCTCAACATTGAAAAACACCAACAAATTCAACAACAACCTCAACATTGAAAAACACCAACAAATTCAACAACAACCTCAACATTGAAAAACACCAACAACCTCAACATTGAAAAACACCAACAAATTCAACAAAAACCTCAACATTGAAAAACAACAACAACCTCAACAATGAAAAACACCAACAAATTCAACAACAACCTCAACAATGAAAAACAACAACAAACTCAACATTGAAAAACACCAACAAATTCAACAACAACCTCAACATTGAAAAACAACAACAACCTCAACATTGAAAAACACCAACAAATTCAACAACTACTTCAACATTGAAAAACACCAACAAATTCAACAACAACCTCAACATTGAAAAACAACAACACCTCAACATTGAAAAACACCAACAAATTCAACAACAACCTCAACATTGAAAAACAACAACAACCTCAACATTGAAAAACACCAACAACTTCAACAACAACCTCAACATTGAAAAACACCAACAAATTCAACAACAACCTCAGCACTGAAAAACAACAACAAACTCAAAATTGAAAAACACCAACAAATTCAACAACAACCTCAACATTGAAAAACAACAACAACCTCAACATTGAAAAACACCAACAAATTAAACAAAAACTTCAACATTGAAAAACACCAACAAATTCAACAACAACCTCGAAATTGAAAAACACCAACAAATTCAACAACAACCTCAACATTGAAATACACCAACAACCTCAACATTGAAAAACACCAACAAATTCAACAAAAACTCAACATTGAAAAACAACAACAACCTCAACATTGAAAAACACCAACAAATTCAACAACAACCTCAACATTGAAAAACAACAACAAACTCAACATTGAAAAACAACAACAAATTCAACAACAACCTCAACATTGAAAAAGAACAACAACCTCAACATTGAAAAACACCAACAAATTCAACAACAACTTCAACATTGAAAAACACCAACAAATTCAACAACAACCTCAACATTGAAAAACAACAACACCTCAACATTGAAAAACACCAACAAATTCAACCACAACCTCAACGTTGAAAAACAACAACAACCTCAACATTGAAGAACACCAACAAATTCAACAACAACCTCAAAATTGAAAAACACCAACAAATTCAACAACAACCTCAGCATTGAAAAACAACAACAACCTCAACATTGAAAAACACCAACAAATTCAACAACAACCTCAACATTGAAAAACAACAACAACCTCAACATTGAAAAACACCAACAAATTCAACAAAAACTTCAACATTGAAAAACACCAACAAATTCAACAACAACCTCGAAATTGAAGAACACCAACAAATTCAACAACAACTGCAACATTGAACAACACCAACAAATTCAACAACAACCTCGACATTGAAAAACACCATCAAATTCAACAACAACCTCAACATTGAAAAACACCAACAAACTCAAAATTGAAAAAACACCAACAAATTCAACAACAACCTCAACATTTAAAAACAACAACAACCTCAACATTGAAAAACACGAACAAATTCAACAACAACCTCAACATTGAAAAACACCAACAAATTCAACAACAACCTCAACATTGAATAACACGAACAAACTCAACAACAACCTCAACATTGAAAAACAACAACAACCTCAACATTGCAAAACACCAACACATTCAACAACAACCTCAACTTTGAAAAACACCAACAAATTCAACAACAACCTCAACATTGAAAAACAACAACAACCTCAACATTGAAAAACACCAACAAATTCAACAATAACCTCAACATTGAAAAACAACAACAACCCCAGCATTGAAAAACCCCAACAAATTCAACAACATCCTCAACATTGAAAAACACCAACAAATTCAACAACAACCTCAACATTGAAAAACAACAACAACCTCAACATTGAGAAACACCAACAAATTCAACAACAACCCCGAAATTGAAAAACACCAACAAATTCAACAACAACCTCATCTTTGAAAAACAACAGCAACCTCATCATGGAAAAACACCAACAAATTCAACAACAACCTCAACATTGTAAAACAACAACATCCTCAAAATTGAAAACACCAACAAATTCAACAACAACCCCAACATTTAAAAACAACAACAACCTCAACATTGAAAAACACCAACAAATTCAACAACAACCTCAACATTGAAAAACACCAACAACCTCAACATTGAAAAACACCAACAAATTCAACAAAAACCTCAACATTGAAAAACAACAACAACCTCAACATTGAAAAACACCAACAAATTCAACAACAACCTCAACATTGAAAAACACCAACAAATTCAACAAAAAACTCAAGATTGAAAACCACCAACAAATTCAACAACCTCAACATTGAAAAACAACAACAACCTCAACATTGAAAAACACCAACAAATTCAACAACAACCTCAACATTGAAAAACACCAACAAATTCAACAACAACCTCAACATTGAAAAACAACAACACCTCAACATTGAAAAACACCAACAAATTCAACAATAACCTCAACATTGAAAAACAACAACAACCTCAACATTGAAAAACACCAACAAATTCAACAACAACCTCAGCACTGAAAAACAACAACAAACTCAACATTGAAAAACACCAACACATTCAACAACAACCTCAACATTGAAAAACAACAACAACCTCAACATTGAAAAACACCAACAAATTCAACAACAACCTCAACATTGAAAAACACCAACAAATTCAACAACAACCTCAGCACTGAAAAACAACAACAAACTCAAAATTGAAAAACACCAACAAATTCAACAACAACCTCAACATTGAAAAACAACAACAACCTCAACATTGAAAAACACCAACAAATTAAACAAAAACTTCAACATTGAAAAACACCAACAAATTCAACAACAACCTCGAAATTGAAAAACACCAACAAATTCAACAACAACCTCAACATTGAAATACACCAACAACCTCAACATTGAAAAACACCAACAAATTCAACAATAACCTCAACATTGAAAAACAACAACAACCCCAACATTGAAAAACACCAACAAATTCAACAACATCCTCAACATTGAAAAACACCAACAAATTCAACAACAACCTCAACATTGAAAAACAACAACATCCTCAAAATTGAAAACACCAACAAATTCAACAACAACCCCAACATTTAAAAACAACAACAACCTCAACATTGAAAAACACCAACAAATTCAACAACAACCTCAACATTGAAAAACACCAACAAATTCAACAACAACCTCAACATTGAAAAACACCAACAAACTCAACAACAACCTCAACATTGAAAAACAACAACAACCTCAACATTGAAAAACACCAACAAATTCAACAACAACCTCAACATTGAAAAACACCAACAAATTCAACAACAACCTCAACATTGAAAAACACCAACAACCTCAACATTGAAAAACACCAACAAATTCAACAAAAACCTCAACATTGAAAAACAACAACAACCTCAACAATGAAAAACACCAACAAATTCAACAACAACCTCAACATTGAAAAACAACAACAAACTCAACATTGAAAAACACCAACAAATTCAACAACAACCTCAACATTGAAAAACAACAACAACCTCAACATTGAAAAACACCAACAAATTCAACAACTACTTCAACATTGAAAAACACCAACAAATTCAACAACAACCTCAACATTGAAAAACAACAACACCTCAACATTGAAAAACACCAACAAATTCAACAACAACCTCAACATTGAAAAACAACAACAACCTCAACATTGAAAAACACCAACAACTTCAACAACAACCTCAACATTGAAAAACACCAACAAATTCAACAACAACCTCAGCACTGAAAAACAACAACAAACTCAAAATTGAAAAACACCAACAAATTCAACAACAACCTCAACATTGAAAAACAACAACAACCTCAACATTGAAAAACACCAACAAATTAAACAAAAACTTCAACATTGAAAAACACCAACAAATTCAACAACAACCTCGAAATTGAAAAACACCAACAAATTCAACAACAACCTCAACATTGAAATACACCAACAACCTCAACATTGAAAAACACCAACAAATTCAACAAAAACTCAACATTGAAAAACAACAACAACCTCAACATTGAAAAACACCAACAAATTCAACAACAACCTCAACATTGAAAAACAACAACAAACTCAACATTGAAAAACAACAACAAATTCAACAACAACCTCAACATTGAAAAAGAACAACAACCTCAACATTGAAAAACACCAACAAATTCAACAACAACTTCAACATTGAAAAACACCAACAAATTCAACAACAACCTCAACATTGAAAAACAACAACACCTCAACATTGAAAAACACCAACAAATTCAACCACAACCTCAACGTTGAAAAACAACAACAACCTCAACATTGAAGAACACCAACAAATTCAACAACAACCTCAAAATTGAAAAACACCAACAAATTCAACAACAACCTCAGCATTGAAAAACAACAACAACCTCAACATTGAAAAACACCAACAAATTCAACAACAACCTCAACATTGAAAAACAACAACAACCTCAACATTGAAAAACACCAACAAATTCAACAAAAACTTCAACATTGAAAAACACCAACAAATTCAACAACAACCTCGAAATTGAAGAACACCAACAAATTCAACAACAACTGCAACATTGAAAAACACCAACAAATTCAACAACAACCTCGACATTGAAAAACACCATCAAATTCAACAACAACCTCAACATTGAAAAACACCAACAAACTCAAAATTGAAAAAACACCAACAATTCAACAACAACCTCAACATTGAAAAACACCAACAAATTCAACAACAACCTCAACATTGAAAAACACGAACAAACTCAACAACAACCTCAACATTGAAAAACAACAACAACCTCAACATTGAAAAACACCAACACATTCAACAACAACCTCAACTTTGAAAAACACCAACAAATTCAACAACAAACTCAGGATTGAAAAACACCAACAAATTCAACAACCTCAACATTGAAAAACAACAACAACCTCAACATTGAAAAACACCAACAATTTCAACAACAACCTCAACACTGAAAAACACCAACAAATTCAACAACAACCTCAACATTGAAAAACAACAACAACCTCAACATTGAAAAACAACAACAACCTCAACATTGAAAAACACCAACAAATTCAACAACAACCTCAACATTGAAAAACACCAACAACCTCAACATTGAAAAACACCAACAAATTCAACAAAAACCTCAACATTGAAAAACAACAACAACCTCAACATTGAAAAACACCAACAAATTCAACAACAACCTCAACATTGAAAAACACCAACAAATTCAACAAAAAACTCAAGATTGAAAACCACCAACAAATTCAACAACCTCAACATTGAAAAACAACAACAACCTCAACATTGAAAAACACCAACAAATTCAACAACAACCTCAACATTGAAAAACACCAACAAATTCAACAACAACCTCAACATTGAAAAACAACAACAACCTCAACATTGAAAAACACCAACAAATTCAACAATAACCTCAACATTGAAAAACAACAACAACCCCAGCATTGAAAAACCCCAACAAATTCAACAACATCCTCAACATTGAAAAACACCAACAAATTCAACAACAACCTCAACATTGAAAAACAACAACAACCTCAACATTGAGAAACACCAACAAATTCAACAACAACCCCGAAATTGAAAAACACCAACAAATTCAACAACAACCTCATCTTTGAAAAACAACAGCAACCTCATCATGGAAAAACACCAACAAATTCAACAACAACCTCAACATTGTAAAACAACAACATCCTCAAAATTGAAAACACCAACAAATTCAACAACAACCCCAACATTTAAAAACAACAACAACCTCAACATTGAAAAACACCAACAAATTCAACAACAACCTCAACATTGAAAAACACCAACAAATTCAACAACAACCTCAACATTGAAAAACACCAACAAACTCAACAACAACCTCAACATTGAAAAACACCAACAACCTCAACATTGAAAAACACCAACAAATTCAACAAAAACCTCAACATTGAAAAACACCAACAAATTCAACAACAAACTCAACATTGAAAAACAACAACAACCTCAACATTGAAAAACACCAACAAATTCAACAAAAACCTCAACATTGAAAAACAACAACAACCTCAACAATGAAAAACACCAACAAATTCAACAGCAACCTCAACATTGAAAAACAACAACAAACTCAACATTGAAAAACACCAACAAATTCAACAACAACCTCAACATTGAAAAACAACAACAACCTCAACATTGAAAAACACCAACAAATTCAACAACAACTTCAACATTGAAAAACACCAACAAATTCAACAACAACCTCAACATTGAAAAACAACAACACCTCAACATTGAAAAACACCAACAAATTCAACAACAACCTCAACATTGAAAAACAACAACAACCTCAACATTGAAAAACACCAACAAATTCAACAACAACCTCAACATTGAAAAACACCAACAAATTCAACAACAACCTCAGCACTGAAAAACAACAACAAACTCAACATTGAAAAACACCAACACATTCAACAACAACCTCAACATTGAAAAACAACAACAACCTCAACATTGAAAAACACCAACAAATTCAACAACAACCTCAACATTGAAAAACACCAACAAATTCAACAACAACCTCAGCACTGAAAAACAACAACAAACTCAAAATTGAAAAACACCAACAAATTCAACAACAACCTCAACATTGAAAAACAACAACAACCTCAACATTGAAAAACACCAACAAATTAAACAAAAACTTCAACATTGAAAAACACCAACAAATTCAACAACAACCTCGAAATTGAAAAACACCAACAAATTCAACAACAACCTCAACATTGAAATACACCAACAACCTCAACATTGAAAAACACCAACAAATTCAACAAAAACCTCAACATTGAAAAACAACAACAACCTCAACATTGAAAAACACCAACAAATTCAACAGAACCTCAACATTGAAAAACAACAACAAACTCAACATTGAAAAACAACAACAAATTCAACAACAACCTCAACATTGAAAAAGAACAACAACCTCAACATTGAAAAACACCAACAAATTCAACAACAACTTCAACATTGAAAAACACCAACAAATTCAACAACAACCTCAACATTGAAAAACAACAACACCTCAACATTGACAAACACCAACAAATTCAACCACAACCTCAACGTTGAAAAACAACAACAACCTCAACATTGAAAAACACCAACAAATTCAACAACAACCTCAACATTGAAAAACACCAACAAATTCAACAACAACCTCAGCATTGAAAAACAACAACAACCTCAACATTGAAAAACACCAACAAATTCAACAACAACCTCAACATTGAAAAACAACAACAACCTCAACATTGAAAAACACCAACAAATTCAACAAAAACTTCAACATTGAAAAACTTCAACAAATTCAACAACAACCTCGAAATTGAAGAACACCAACAAATTCAACAACAACTGCAACATTGAAAAACACCAACAAATTCAACAACAACCTCGACATTGAAAAACACCATCAAATTCAACAACAACCTCAACATTGAAAAACACCAACAAACTCAAAATTGAAAAAACACCAACAATTCAACAACAACCTCAACATTGAAAAACACCAACAAATTCAACAACAACCTCAACATTGAAAAACACGAACAAACTCAACAACAACCTCAACATTGAAAAACAACAACAACCTCAACATTGAAAAACACCAACAAATTAAACAAAAACTTCAACATTGAAAAACACCAACAAATTCAACAACAACCTCGAAATTGAAAAACACCAACAAATTCAACAACAACCTCAACATTGAAATACACCAACAACCTCAACATTGAAAAACACCAACAAATTCAACAAAAACCTCAACATTGAAAAACAACAACAACCTCAACATTGAAAAACACCAACAAATTCAACAACAACCTCAACATTGAAAAACAACAACAAACTCAACATTGAAAAACAACAACAAATTCAACAACAACCTCAACATTGAAAAAGAACAACAACCTCAACATTGAAAAACACCAACAAATTCAACAATAACTTCAACATTGAAAAACACCAACAAATTCAACAACAACCTCAACATTGAAAAACAACAACACCTCAACATTGAAAAACACCAACAAATTCAACCACAACCTCAACGTTGAAAAACAACAACAACCTCAACATTGAAAAACACCAACAAATTCAACAACAACCTCAACATTGAAAAACACCAACAAATTCAACAACAACCTCAGCATTGAAAAACAACAACAACCTCAACATTGAAAAACACCAACAAATTCAACAACAACCTCAACATTGAAAAACAACAACAACCTCAACATTGAAAAACACCAACAAATTCAACAAAAACTTCAACATTGAAAAACACCAACAAATTCAACAACAACCTCGAAATTGAAGAACACCAACAAATTCAACAACAACTGCAACATTGAAAAACACCAACAAATTCAACAACAACCTCGACATTGAAAAACACCATCAAATTCAACAACAACCTCAACATTGAAAAACACCAACAAACTCAAAATTGAAAAAACACCAACAATTCAACAACAACCTCAACATTGAAAAACACCAACAAATTCAACAACAACCTCAACATTGAAAAACACGAACAAACTCAACAACAACCTCAACATTGAAAAACAACAACAACCTCAACATTGAAAAACACCAACACATTCAACAACAACCTCAACTTTGAAAAACACCAACAAATTCAACAACAAACTCAAGATTGAAAAACACCAACAAATTCAACAACCTCAACATTGAAAAACAACAACAACCTCAACATTGAAAAACACCAACAATTTCAACAACAACCTCAACATTGAAAAACACCAACAAATTCAACAACAACCTCAACATTGAAATACAACAACAACCTCAACATTGAAAAACAACAACAACCTCAACATTGAAAAACACCAACAAATTCAACAACAACCTCAACATTGAAAAACACCAACAACCTCAACATTGAAAAACACCAACAAATTCAACAAAAACCTCAACATTGAAAAACAACAACAACCTCAACATTGAAAAACACCAACAAATTCAACAACAACCTCAACATTGAAAAACACCAACAAATTCAACAAAAAACTCAAGATTGAAAACCACCAACAAATTCAACAACCTCAACATTGAAAAACAACAACAACCTCAACATTGAAAAACACCAACAAATTCAACAACAACCTCAACATTGAAAAACACCAACAAATTCAACAACAACCTCAACATTGAAAAACAACAAAAACCTCAACATTGAAAAACACCAACAAATTCAACAATAACCTCAACATTGAAAAACAACAACAACCCCAGCATTGAAAAACCCCAACAAATTCAACAACATCCTCAACATTGAAAAACACCAACAAATTCAACAACAACCTCAACATTGAAAAACAACAACAACCTCAACATTGAGAAACACCAACAAATTCAACAACAACCCCGAAATTGAAAAACACCAACAAATTCAACAACAACCTCATCTTTGAAAAACAACAGCAACCTCATCATGGAAAAACACCAACAAATTCAACAACAACCTCAACATTGTAAAACAACAACATCCTAAAAATTGAAAACACCAACAAATTCAACAACAACCCCAACATTTAAAAACAACAACAACCTCAACATTGAAAAACACCAACAAATTCAACAACAACCTCAACATTGAAAAACACCAACAAATTCAACAACAACCTCAACATTGAAAAACACCAACAAACTCAACAACAACCTCAACATTGAAAAACAACAACAACCTCAACATTGAAAAACACCAACAAATTCAACAACAACCTCAACATTGAAAAACACCAACAAATTCAACAACAAACTCAACATTGAAAAACAACAACAACCTCAACATTGAAAAACACCAACAAATTCAACAAAAACCTCAACATTGAAAAACAACAACAACCTCAACAATGAAAAACACCAACAAATTCAACAACAACCTCAACATTGAAAAACAACAACAAACTCAACATTGAAAAACAGCAACAAATTCAACAACAACCTCAACATTGAAAAACAACAACAACCTCAACATTGAAAAACACCAACAAATTCAACAACAACTTCAACATTGAAAAACACCAACAAATTCAACAACAACCTCAACATTGAAAAACAACAACACCTCAACATTGAAAAACACCAACAAATTCAACAACAACCTCAACATTGAAAAACAACAACAACCTCAACATTGAAAAACACCAACAAATTCAACAACAACCTCAACATTGAAAAACACCAACAAATTCAACAACAACCTCAGCACTGAAAAACAACAACAAACTCAACATTGAAAAACACCAACACATTCAACAACAACCTCAACATTGAAAAACAACAACAACCTCAACATTGAAAAACACCAACAAATTCAACAAAAACTTCAACATTGAAAAACACCAACAAATTCAACAACAACCTCGAAATTGAAAAACACCAACAAATTCAACAACAACCTCAACATTGAAAAACACCAACAAATTCAACAACAACCTCAACATTGAAAAACACCAACAACCTCAACATTGAAAAACACCAACAAATTCAACAAAAACCTCAACATTGAAAAACAACAACAACCTCAACATTGAAAAACACCAACAAATTCAACAACAACCTCAACATTGAAAAACAACAACAAACTCAACATTGAAAAACAACAACAAATTCAACAACAACCTCAACATTGAAAAAGAACAACAACCTCAACATTGAAAAACACCAACAAATTCAACAACAACTTCAACATTGAAAAACACCAACAAATTCAACAACAACCTCAACATTGAAAAACAACAACACCTCAACATTGAAAAACACCAACAAATTCAACAACAACCTCAACGTTGAAAAACAACAACAACCTCAACATTGAAAAACACCAACAAATTCAACAACAACCTCAACATTGAAAAACACCAACAAATTCAACAACAACCTCAGCATTGAAAAACAACAACAACCTCAATTTTGAAAAACACCAACAAATTCAACAACAACCTCAACATTGAAAAACAACAACAACCTCAACATTGAAAAACACCAACAAATTCAACAACAACCTCGAAATTGAAGAACACCAACAAATTCAACAACAACTGCAACATTGAAAAACACCAACAAATTCAACAACAACCTCGACATTGAAAAACATCAACAAATTCAACAACAACCTCAACATTTAAAAACAACAACAACCTCAACATTGAAAAACACCAACAATTCAACAACAACCTTAACATTGAAAAACACCAACAAATTCAACAACAACCTCAACATTGAAAAAGACGAACAAACTCAACAACAACCTCAACATTGAAAAACAACAACAACCTCAACATTGAAAAACACCAACACATTCAACAACAACCTCAACTTTGAAAAACACCAACAAATTCAACAACAAACTCAAGATTGAAAAACACCAACAAATTCAACAACCTCAACATTGAAAAACAACAACAACCTCAACATTGAAAAACACCAACAAATTCAACAACAACCTCAACATTGAAAAACACCAACAAATTCAACAACATCCTCAACATTGAAAAACAACAACAACCTCAACATTGAAAAACAACAACAACTTCAACATTGAAAAACACCAACAAATTCAACAACAACCTCAACATTGAAAAACACCAACAACCTCAACATTGAAAAACACCAACAAATTCAACAAAAACCTCAACATTGAAAAACAACAACACCTCAACATTGAAAAACACCAACAAATTCAACAACAACCTCAACATTGAAAAACACCAACAAATTCAACAAAAAACTCAAGATTGAAAAACACCAACAAATTCAACAACCTCAACATTGAAAAACAACAACAACCTCAACATTGAAAAACACCAACAAATTCAACAACAACCTCAACATTGAAAAACATCAACAAATTCAACAACAACCTCAACATTGAAAAACAACAACAACCTCAACATTGAAAAACACCAACAAATTCAACAATAACCTCAACATTGAAAAACAACAACAACCCCAACATTGAAAAACACCAACAAATTCAACAACATCCTCAACATTGAAAAACACCAACAAATTCAACAACAACCTCAACATTGAAAAACAACAACATCCTCAAAATTGAAAACACCAACAAATTCAACAACAACCCCAACATTTAAAAACAACAACAACCTCAACATTGAAAAACACCAACAAATTCAACAACAACCTCAACATTGAAAAACACCAACAAATTCAACAACAACCTCAACATTGAAAAACACCAACAAACTCAACAACAACCTCAACATTGAAAAACAACAACAACCTCAACATTGAAAAACACCAACAAATTCAACAACAACCTCAACATTGAAAAACACCAACAAATTCAAGAACAACCTCAACATTGAAAAACACCAACAACCTCAACATTGAAAAACACCAACAAATTCAACAAAAACCTCAACATTGAAAAACAACAACAACCTCAACAATGAAAAACACCAACAAATTCAACAACAACCTCAACATTGAAAAACAACAACAAACTCAACATTGAAAAACACCAACAAATTCAACAACAACCTCAACATTGAAAAACAACAACAACCTCAACATTGAAAAACACCAACAAATTCAACAACTACTTCAACATTGAAAAACACCAACAAATTCAACAACAACCTCAACATTGAAAAA
Source organism: Isurus oxyrinchus (assembly GCA_026770705.1). Classification (NCBI taxonomy): domain Eukaryota; kingdom Metazoa; phylum Chordata; class Chondrichthyes; order Lamniformes; family Lamnidae; genus Isurus; species Isurus oxyrinchus. The sequence goes on along the minus strand of JANJGN010000545.1, from coordinate 277,110 downwards.
CAACAACACCTCAACATTGAAAAACACCAACAAATTCAACAACAACCTCAACATTGAAAAACAACAACAACCTCAACATTGAAAAACACCAACAAATTCAACAACAACCTCAACATTGAAAAACACCAACAAATTCAACAACAACCTCAGCACTGAAAAACAACAACAAACTCAAAATTGAAAAACACCAACAAATTCAACAACAACCTCAACATTGAAACACAACAACAACCTCAACATTGAAAAACACCAACAAATTCAACAACAACCTCAACATTGAAAAACACCAACAACCTCAACATTGAAAAACACCAACAAATTCAACAAAAACCTCAACATTGAAAAACAACAACAACCTCAACATTGAAAAACACCAACAAATTCAACAACAACCTCAACATTGAAAAACACCAACAAATTCAACAAAAAACTCAAGATTGAAAACCACCAACAAATTCAACAACCTCAACATTGAAAAACAACAACAACCTCAACATTGAAAAACACCAACAAATTCAACAACAACCTCAACATTGAAAAACACCAACAAATTCAACAACAACCTCAACATTGAAAAACAACAAAAACCTCAACATTGAAAAACACCAACAAATTCAACAATAACCTCAACATTGAAAAACAACAACAACCCCAGCATTGAAAAACCCCAACAAATTCAACAACATCCTCAACATTGAAAAACACCAACAAATTCAACAACAACCTCAACATTGAAAAACAACAACAACCTCAACATTGAGAAACACCAACAAATTCAACAACAACCCCGAAATTGAAAAACACCAACAAATTCAACAACAACCTCATCTTTGAAAAACAACAGCAACCTCATCATGGAAAAACACCAACAAATTCAACAACAACCTCAACATTGTAAAACAACAACATCCTAAAAATTGAAAACACCAACAAATTCAACAACAACCCCAACATTTAAAAACAACAACAACCTCAACATTGAAAAACACCAACAAATTCAACAACAACCTCAACATTGAAAAACACCAACAAATTCAACAACAACCTCAACATTGAAAAACACCAACAAACTCAACAACAACCTCAACATTGAAAAACAACAACAACCTCAACATTGAAAAACACCAACAAATTCAACAACAACCTCAACATTGAAAAACACCAACAAATTCAACAACAAACTCAACATTGAAAAACAACAACAACCTCAACATTGAAAAACACCAACAAATTCAACAAAAACCTCAACATTGAAAAACAACAACAACCTCAACAATGAAAAACACCAACAAATTCAACAACAACCTCAACATTGAAAAACAACAACAAACTCAACATTGAAAAACAGCAACAAATTCAACAACAACCTCAACATTGAAAAACAACAACAACCTCAACATTGAAAAACACCAACAAATTCAACAACAACTTCAACATTGAAAAACACCAACAAATTCAACAACAACCTCAACATTGAAAAACAACAACACCTCAACATTGAAAAACACCAACAAATTCAACAACAACCTCAACATTGAAAAACAACAACAACCTCAACATTGAAAAACACCAACAAATTCAACAACAACCTCAACATTGAAAAACACCAACAAATTCAACAACAACCTCAGCACTGAAAAACAACAACAAACTCAACATTGAAAAACACCAACACATTCAACAACAACCTCAACATTGAAAAACAACAACAACCTCAACATTGAAAAACACCAACAAATTCAACAAAAACTTCAACATTGAAAAACACCAACAAATTCAACAACAACCTCGAAATTGAAAAACACCAACAAATTCAACAACAACCTCAACATTGAAAAACACCAACAAATTCAACAACAACCTCAACATTGAAAAACACCAACAACCTCAACATTGAAAAACACCAACAAATTCAACAAAAACCTCAACATTGAAAAACAACAACAACCTCAACATTGAAAAACACCAACAAATTCAACAACAACCTCAACATTGAAAAACAACAACAAACTCAACATTGAAAAACAACAACAAATTCAACAACAACCTCAACATTGAAAAAGAACAACAACCTCAACATTGAAAAACACCAACAAATTCAACAACAACTTCAACATTGAAAAACACCAACAAATTCAACAACAACCTCAACATTGAAAAACAACAACACCTCAACATTGAAAAACACCAACAAATTCAACAACAACCTCAACGTTGAAAAACAACAACAACCTCAACATTGAAAAACACCAACAAATTCAACAACAACCTCAACATTGAAAAACACCAACAAATTCAACAACAACCTCAGCATTGAAAAACAACAACAACCTCAATTTTGAAAAACACCAACAAATTCAACAACAACCTCAACATTGAAAAACAACAACAACCTCAACATTGAAAAACACCAACAAATTCAACAACAACCTCGAAATTGAAGAACACCAACAAATTCAACAACAACTGCAACATTGAAAAACACCAACAAATTCAACAACAACCTCGACATTGAAAAACATCAACAAATTCAACAACAACCTCAACATTTAAAAACAACAACAACCTCAACATTGAAAAACACCAACAATTCAACAACAACCTTAACATTGAAAAACACCAACAAATTCAACAACAACCTCAACATTGAAAAAGACGAACAAACTCAACAACAACCTCAACATTGAAAAACAACAACAACCTCAACATTGAAAAACACCAACACATTCAACAACAACCTCAACTTTGAAAAACACCAACAAATTCAACAACAAACTCAAGATTGAAAAACACCAACAAATTCAACAACCTCAACATTGAAAAACAACAACAACCTCAACATTGAAAAACACCAACAAATTCAACAACAACCTCAACATTGAAAAACACCAACAAATTCAACAACATCCTCAACATTGAAAAACAACAACAACCTCAACATTGAAAAACAACAACAACTTCAACATTGAAAAACACCAACAAATTCAACAACAACCTCAACATTGAAAAACACCAACAACCTCAACATTGAAAAACACCAACAAATTCAACAAAAACCTCAACATTGAAAAACAACAACACCTCAACATTGAAAAACACCAACAAATTCAACAACAACCTCAACATTGAAAAACACCAACAAATTCAACAAAAAACTCAAGATTGAAAAACACCAACAAATTCAACAACCTCAACATTGAAAAACAACAACAACCTCAACATTGAAAAACACCAACAAATTCAACAACAACCTCAACATTGAAAAACATCAACAAATTCAACAACAACCTCAACATTGAAAAACAACAACAACCTCAACATTGAAAAACACCAACAAATTCAACAATAACCTCAACATTGAAAAACAACAACAACCCCAACATTGAAAAACACCAACAAATTCAACAACATCCTCAACATTGAAAAACACCAACAAATTCAACAACAACCTCAACATTGAAAAACAACAACATCCTCAAAATTGAAAACACCAACAAATTCAACAACAACCCCAACATTTAAAAACAACAACAACCTCAACATTGAAAAACACCAACAAATTCAACAACAACCTCAACATTGAAAAACACCAACAAATTCAACAACAACCTCAACATTGAAAAACACCAACAAACTCAACAACAACCTCAACATTGAAAAACAACAACAACCTCAACATTGAAAAACACCAACAAATTCAACAACAACCTCAACATTGAAAAACACCAACAAATTCAAGAACAACCTCAACATTGAAAAACACCAACAACCTCAACATTGAAAAACACCAACAAATTCAACAAAAACCTCAACATTGAAAAACAACAACAACCTCAACAATGAAAAACACCAACAAATTCAACAACAACCTCAACATTGAAAAACAACAACAAACTCAACATTGAAAAACACCAACAAATTCAACAACAACCTCAACATTGAAAAACAACAACAACCTCAACATTGAAAAACACCAACAAATTCAACAACTACTTCAACATTGAAAAACACCAACAAATTCAACAACAACCTCAACATTGAAAAACAACAACACCTCAACATTGAAAAACACCAACAAATTCAACAACAACCTCAACATTGAAAAACAACAACAACCTCAACATTGAAAAACACCAACAAATTCAACAACAACCTCAACATTGAAAAACACCAACAAATTCAACAACAACCTCAGCACTGAAAAACAACAACAAACTCAAAATTGAAAAACACCAACAAATTCAACAACAACCTCAACATTGAAACACAACAACAACCTCAACATTGAAAAACACCAACAAATTAAACAAAAACTTCAACATTGAAAAACACCAACAAATTCAACAACAACCTCGAAATTGAAAAACACCAACAAATTCAACAACAACCTCAACATTGAAATACACCAACAACCTCAACATTGAAAAACACCAACAAATTCAACAAAAACTCAACATTGAAAAACAACAACAACCTCAACATTGAAAAACACCAACAAATTCAACAACAACCTCAACATTGAAAAACAACAACAAACTCAACATTGAAAAACAACAACAAATTCAACAACAACCTCAACATTGAAAAAGAACAACAACCTCAACATTGAAAAACACCAACAAATTCAACAACAACTTCAACATTGAAAAACACCAACAAATTCAACAACAACTTCAACATTGAAAAACAACAACACCTCAACATTGAAAAACACCAACAAATTCAACCACAACCTCAACGTTGAAAAACAACAACAACCTCAACATCGAAGAACACCAACAAATTCAACAACAACCTCAAAATTGAAAAACACCAACAAATTCAACAACAACCTCAGCATTGAAAAACAACAACAACCTCAACATTGAAAAACACCAACAAATTCAACAACAACCTCAACATTGAAAAACAACAACAACCTCAACATTGAAAAACACCAACAAATTCAACAAAAACTTCAACATTGAAAAACACCAACAAATTCAACAACAACCTCGAAATTGAAGAACACCAACAAATTCAACAACAACTGCAACATTGAAAAACACCAACAAATTCAACAACAACCTCGACATTGAAAAACACCATCAAATTCAACAACAACCTCAACATTGAAAAACACCAACAAACTCAAAATTGAAAAAACACCAACAATTCAACAACAACCTCAACATTGAAAAACACCAACAAATTCAACAACAACCTCAACATTGAAAAACACGAACAAACTCAACAACAACCTCAACATTGAAAAACAACAACAACCTCAACATTGAAAAACACCAACACATTCAACAACAACCTCAACTTTGAAAAACACCAACAAATTCAACAACAAACTCAGGATTGAAAAACACCAACAAATTCAACAACCTCAACATTGAAAAACAACAACAACCTCAACATTGAAAAACACCAACAATTTCAACAACAACCTCAACACTGAAAAACACCAACAAATTCAACAACAACCTCAACATTGAAAAACAACAACAACCTCAACATTGAAAAACAACAACAACCTCAACATTGAAAAACACCAACAAATTCAACAACAACCTCAACATTGAAAAACACCAACAACCTCAACATTGAAAAACACCAACAAATTCAACAAAAACCTCAACATTGAAAAACAACAACAACCTCAACATTGAAAAACACCAACAAATTCAACAACAACCTCAACATTGAAAAACACCAACAAATTCAACAAAAAACTCAAGATTGAAAACCACCAACAAATTCAACAACCTCAACATTGAAAAACAACAACAACCTCAACATTGAAAAACACCAACAAATTCAACAACAACCTCAACATTGAAAAACACCAACAAATTCAACAACAACCTCAACATTGAAAAACAACAACAACCTCAACATTGAAAAACACCAACAAATTCAACAATAACCTCAACATTGAAAAACAACAACAACCCCAGCATTGAAAAACCCCAACAAATTCAACAACATCCTCAACATTGAAAAACACCAACAAATTCAACAACAACCTCAACATTGAAAAACAACAACAACCTCAACATTGAGAAACACCAACAAATTCAACAACAACCCCGAAATTGAAAAACACCAACAAATTCAACAACAACCTCATCTTTGAAAAACAACAGCAACCTCATCATGGAAAAACACCAACAAATTCAACAACAACCTCAACATTGTAAAACAACAACATCCTCAAAATTGAAAACACCAACAAATTCAACAACAACCCCAACATTTAAAAACAACAACAACCTCAACATTGAAAAACACCAACAAATTCAACAACAACCTCAACATTGAAAAACACCAACAAATTCAACAACAACCTCAACATTGAAAAACACCAACAAACTCAACAACAACCTCAACATTGAAAAACACCAACAACCTCAACATTGAAAAACACCAACAAATTCAACAAAAACCTCAACATTGAAAAACACCAACAAATTCAACAACAAACTCAACATTGAAAAACAACAACAACCTCAACATTGAAAAACACCAACAAATTCAACAAAAACCTCAACATTGAAAAACAACAACAACCTCAACAATGAAAAACACCAACAAATTCAACAGCAACCTCAACATTGAAAAACAACAACAAACTCAACATTGAAAAACACCAACAAATTCAACAACAACCTCAACATTGAAAAACAACAACAACCTCAACATTGAAAAACACCAACAAATTCAACAACAACTTCAACATTGAAAAACACCAACAAATTCAACAACAACCTCAACATTGAAAAACAACAACACCTCAACATTGAAAAACACCAACAAATTCAACAACAACCTCAACATTGAAAAACAACAACAACCTCAACATTGAAAAACACCAACAAATTCAACAACAACCTCAACATTGAAAAACACCAACAAATTCAACAACAACCTCAGCACTGAAAAACAACAACAAACTCAACATTGAAAAACACCAACACATTCAACAACAACCTCAACATTGAAAAACAACAACAACCTCAACATTGAAAAACACCAACAAATTCAACAACAACCTCAACATTGAAAAACACCAACAAATTCAACAACAACCTCAGCACTGAAAAACAACAACAAACTCAAAATTGAAAAACACCAACAAATTCAACAACAACCTCAACATTGAAAAACAACAACAACCTCAACATTGAAAAACACCAACAAATTAAACAAAAACTTCAACATTGAAAAACACCAACAAATTCAACAACAACCTCGAAATTGAAAAACACCAACAAATTCAACAACAACCTCAACATTGAAATACACCAACAACCTCAACATTGAAAAACACCAACAAATTCAACAAAAACCTCAACATTGAAAAACAACAACAACCTCAACATTGAAAAACACCAACAAATTCAACAGAACCTCAACATTGAAAAACAACAACAAACTCAACATTGAAAAACAACAACAAATTCAACAACAACCTCAACATTGAAAAAGAACAACAACCTCAACATTGAAAAACACCAACAAATTCAACAACAACTTCAACATTGAAAAACACCAACAAATTCAACAACAACCTCAACATTGAAAAACAACAACACCTCAACATTGACAAACACCAACAAATTCAACCACAACCTCAACGTTGAAAAACAACAACAACCTCAACATTGAAAAACACCAACAAATTCAACAACAACCTCAACATTGAAAAACACCAACAAATTCAACAACAACCTCAGCATTGAAAAACAACAACAACCTCAACATTGAAAAACACCAACAAATTCAACAACAACCTCAACATTGAAAAACAACAACAACCTCAACATTGAAAAACACCAACAAATTCAACAAAAACTTCAACATTGAAAAACTTCAACAAATTCAACAACAACCTCGAAATTGAAGAACACCAACAAATTCAACAACAACTGCAACATTGAAAAACACCAACAAATTCAACAACAACCTCGACATTGAAAAACACCATCAAATTCAACAACAACCTCAACATTGAAAAACACCAACAAACTCAAAATTGAAAAAACACCAACAATTCAACAACAACCTCAACATTGAAAAACACCAACAAATTCAACAACAACCTCAACATTGAAAAACACGAACAAACTCAACAACAACCTCAACATTGAAAAACAACAACAACCTCAACATTGAAAAACACCAACAAATTAAACAAAAACTTCAACATTGAAAAACACCAACAAATTCAACAACAACCTCGAAATTGAAAAACACCAACAAATTCAACAACAACCTCAACATTGAAATACACCAACAACCTCAACATTGAAAAACACCAACAAATTCAACAAAAACCTCAACATTGAAAAACAACAACAACCTCAACATTGAAAAACACCAACAAATTCAACAACAACCTCAACATTGTAAAACAACAACAAACTCAACATTGAAAAACAACAACAAATTCAACAACAACCTCAACATTGAAAAAGAACAACAACCTCAACATTGAAAAACACCAACAAATTCAACAATAACTTCAACATTGAAAAACACCAACAAATTCAACAACAACCTCAACATTGAAAAACAACAACACCTCAACATTGAAAAACACCAACAAATTCAACCACAACCTCAACGTTGAAAAACAACAACAACCTCAACATTGAAAAACACCAACAAATTCAACAACAACCTCAACATTGAAAAACACCAACAAATTCAACAACAACCTCAGCATTGAAAAACAACAACAACCTCAACATTGAAAAACACCAACAAATTCAACAACAACCTCAACATTGAAAAACAACAACAACCTCAACATTGAAAAACACCAACAAATTCAACAAAAACTTCAACATTGAAAAACACCAACAAATTCAACAACAACCTCGAAATTGAAGAACACCAACAAATTCAACAACAACTGCAACATTGAAAAACACCAACAAATTCAACAACAACCTCGACATTGAAAAACACCATCAAATTCAACAACAACCTGAACATTGAAAAACACCAACAAACTCAAAATTGAAAAAACACCAACAATTCAACAACAACCTCAACATTGAAAAACACCAACAAATTCAACAACAACCTCAACATTGAAAAACACGAACAAACTCAACAACAACCTCAACATTGAAAAACAACAACAACCTCAACATTGAAAAACACCAACACATTCAACAACAACCTCAACTTTGAAAAACACCAACAAATTCAACAACAAACTCAAGATTGAAAAACACCAACAAATTCAACAACCTCAACATTGAAAAACAACAACAACCTCAACATTGAAAAACACCAACAATTTCAACAACAACCTCAACATTGAAAAACACCAACAAATTCAACAACAACCTCAACATTGAAATACAACAACAACCTCAACATTGAAAAACAACAACAACCTCAACATTGAAAAACACCAACAAATTCAACAACAACCTCAACATTGAAAAACACCAACAACCTCAACATTGAAAAACACCAACAAATTCAACAAAAACCTCAACATTGAAAAACAACAACAACCTCAACATTGAAAAACACCAACAAATTCAACAACAACCTCAACATTGAAAAACACCAACAAATTCAACAAAAAACTCAAGATTGAAAACCACCAACAAATTCAACAACCTCAACATTGAAAAACAACAACAACCTCAACATTGAAAAACACCAACAAATTCAACAACAACCTCAACATTGAAAAACACCAACAAATTCAACAACAACCTCAACATTGAAAAACAACAAAAACCTCAACATTGAAAAACACCAACAAATTCAACAATAACCTCAACATTGAAAAACAACAACAACCCCAGCATTGAAAAACCCCAACAAATTCAACAACATCCTCAACATTGAAAAACACCAACAAATTCAACAACAACCTCAACATTGAAAAACAACAACAACCTCAACATTGAGAAACACCAACAAATTCAACAACAACCCCGAAATTGAAAAACACCAACAAATTCAACAACAACCTCATCTTTGAAAAACAACAGCAACCTCATCATGGAAAAACACCAACAAATTCAACAACAACCTCAACATTGTAAAACAACAACATCCTAAAAATTGAAAACACCAACAAATTCAACAACAACCCCAACATTTAAAAACAACAACAACCTCAACATTGAAAAACACCAACAAATTCAACAACAACCTCAACATTGAAAAACACCAACAAATTCAACAACAACCTCAACATTGAAAAACACCAACAAACTCAACAACAACCTCAACATTGAAAAACAACAACAACCTCAACATTGAAAAACACCAACAAATTCAACAACAACCTCAACATTGAAAAACACCAACAAATTCAACAACAAACTCAACATTGAAAAACAACAACAACCTCAACATTGAAAAACACCAACAAATTCAACAAAAACCTCAACATTGAAAAACAACAACAACCTCAACAATGAAAAACACCAACAAATTCAACAACAACCTCAACATTGAAAAACAACAACAAACTCAACATTGAAAAACAGCAACAAATTCAACAACAACCTCAACATTGAAAAACAACAACAACCTCAACATTGAAAAACACCAACAAATTCAACAACAACTTCAACATTGAAAAACACCAACAAATTCAACAACAACCTCAACATTGAAAAACAACAACACCTCAACATTGAAAAACACCAACAAATTCAACAACAACCTCAACATTGAAAAACAACAACAACCTCAACATTGAAAAACACCAACAAATTCAACAACAACCTCAACATTGAAAAACACCAACAAATTCAACAACAACCTCAGCACTGAAAAACAACAACAAACTCAACATTGAAAAACACCAACACATTCAACAACAACCTCAACATTGAAAAACAACAACAACCTCAACATTGAAAAACACCAACAAATTCAACAAAAACTTCAACATTGAAAAACACCAACAAATTCAACAACAACCTCGAAATTGAAAAACACCAACAAATTCAACAACAACCTCAACATTGAAAAACACCAACAAATTCAACAACAACCTCAACATTGAAAAACACCAACAACCTCAACATTGAAAAACACCAACAAATTCAACAAAAACCTCAACATTGAAAAACAACAACAACCTCAACATTGAAAAACACCAACAAATTCAACAACAACCTCAACATTGAAAAACAACAACAAACTCAACATTGAAAAACAACAACAAATTCAACAACAACCTCAACATTGAAAAAGAACAACAACCTCAACATTGAAAAACACCAACAAATTCAACAACAACTTCAACATTGAAAAACACCAACAAATTCAACAACAACCTCAACATTGAAAAACAACAACACCTCAACATTGAAAAACACCAACAAATTCAACAACAACCTCAACGTTGAAAAACAACAACAACCTCAACATTGAAAAACACCAACAAATTCAACAACAACCTCAACATTGAAAAACACCAACAAATTCAACAACAACCTCAGCATTGAAAAACAACAACAACCTCAATTTTGAAAAACACCAACAAATTCAACAACAACCTCAACATTGAAAAACAACAACAACCTCAACATTGAAAAACACCAACAAATTCAACAACAACCTCGAAATTGAAGAACACCAACAAATTCAACAACAACTGCAACATTGAAAAACACCAACAAATTCAACAACAACCTCGACATTGAAAAACATCAACAAATTCAACAACAACCTCAACATTTAAAAACAACAACAACCTCAACATTGAAAAACACCAACAATTCAACAACAACCTTAACATTGAAAAACACCAACAAATTCAACAACAACCTCAACATTGAAAAAGACGAACAAACTCAACAACAACCTCAACATTGAAAAACAACAACAACCTCAACATTGAAAAACACCAACACATTCAACAACAACCTCAACTTTGAAAAACACCAACAAATTCAACAACAAACTCAAGATTGAAAAACACCAACAAATTCAACAACCTCAACATTGAAAAACAACAACAACCTCAACATTGAAAAACACCAACAAATTCAACAACAACCTCAACATTGAAAAACACCAACAAATTCAACAACATCCTCAACATTGAAAAACAACAACAACCTCAACATTGAAAAACAACAACAACTTCAACATTGAAAAACACCAACAAATTCAACAACAACCTCAACATTGAAAAACACCAACAACCTCAACATTGAAAAACACCAACAAATTCAACAAAAACCTCAACATTGAAAAACAACAACACCTCAACATTGAAAAACACCAACAAATTCAACAACAACCTCAACATTGAAAAACACCAACAAATTCAACAAAAAACTCAAGATTGAAAAACACCAACAAATTCAACAACCTCAACATTGAAAAACAACAACAACCTCAACATTGAAAAACACCAACAAATTCAACAACAACCTCAACATTGAAAAACATCAACAAATTCAACAACAACCTCAACATTGAAAAACAACAACAACCTCAACATTGAAAAACACCAACAAATTCAACAATAACCTCAACATTGAAAAACAACAACAACCCCAACATTGAAAAACACCAACAAATTCAACAACATCCTCAACATTGAAAAACACCAACAAATTCAACAACAACCTCAACATTGAAAAACAACAACATCCTCAAAATTGAAAACACCAACAAATTCAACAACAACCCCAACATTTAAAAACAACAACAACCTCAACATTGAAAAACACCAACAAATTCAACAACAACCTCAACATTGAAAAACACCAACAAATTCAACAACAACCTCAACATTGAAAAACACCAACAAACTCAACAACAACCTCAACATTGAAAAACAACAACAACCTCAACATTGAAAAACACCAACAAATTCAACAACAACCTCAACATTGAAAAACACCAACAAATTCAAGAACAACCTCAACATTGAAAAACACCAACAACCTCAACATTGAAAAACACCAACAAATTCAACAAAAACCTCAACATTGAAAAACAACAACAACCTCAACAATGAAAAACACCAACAAATTCAACAACAACCTCAACATTGAAAAACAACAACAAACTCAACATTGAAAAACACCAACAAATTCAACAACAACCTCAACATTGAAAAACAACAACAACCTCAACATTGAAAAACACCAACAAATTCAACAACTACTTCAACATTGAAAAACACCAACAAATTCAACAACAACCTCAACATTGAAAAACAACAACACCTCAACATTGAAAAACACCAACAAATTCAACAACAACCTCAACATTGAAAAACAACAACAACCTCAACATTGAAAAACACCAACAAATTCAACAACAACCTCAACATTGAAAAACACCAACAAATTCAACAACAACCTCAGCACTGAAAAACAACAACAAACTCAAAATTGAAAAACACCAACAAATTCAACAACAACCTCAACATTGAAACACAACAACAACCTCAACATTGAAAAACACCAACAAATTAAACAAAAACTTCAACATTGAAAAACACCAACAAATTCAACAACAACCTCGAAATTGAAAAACACCAACAAATTCAACAACAACCTCAACATTGAAATACACCAACAACCTCAACTTTGAAAAACACCAACAAATTCAACAAAAACCTCAACATTGAAAAACAACAACAACCTCAACATTGAAAAACACCAACAAATTCAACAACAACCTCAACATTGAAAAACAACAACAAACTCAACATTGAAAAACAACAACAAATTCAACAACAACCTCAACATTGAAAAAGAACAACAACCTCAACATTGAAAAACACCAACAAATTCAACAACAACTTCAACATTGAAAAACACCAACAAATTCAACAACAACCTCAACATTGAAAAACAACAACACCTCAACATTGAAAAACACCAACAAATTCAACCACAACCTCAACGTTGAAAAACAACAACAACCTCAACATTGAAAAACACCAACAAATTCAACAACAACCTCAACATTGAAAAACACCAACAAATTCAACAACAACCTCAGCATTGAAAAACAACAACAACCTCAACATTGAAAAACACCAACAAATTCAACAACAACCTCAACATTGAAAAACAACAACAACCTCAACATTGAAAAACACCAACAAATTCAACAAAAACTTCAACATTGAAAAACACCAACAAATTCAACAACAACCTCGAAATTGAAGAACACCAACAAATTCAACAACAACTGCAACATTGAAAAACACCAACAAATTCAACAACAACCTCGACATTGAAAAACACCATCAAATTCAACAACAACCTCAACATTGAAAAACACCAACAAACTCAAAATTGAAAAAACACCAACAATTCAACAACAACCTCAACATTGAAAAGCACCAACAAATTCAACAACAACCTCAACATTGAAAAACACGAACAAACTCAACAACAACCTCAACATTGAAAAACAACAACAACCTCAACATTGAAAAACACCAACACATTCAACAACAACCTCAACTTTGAAAAACACCAACAAATTCAACAACAAACTCAAGATTGAAAAACACCAACAAATTCAACAACCTCAACATTGAAAAACACGAACAAACTCAACAACAACCTCAACATTGAAAAACAACAACAACCTCAACATTGAAAAACACCAACACATTCAACAACAACCTCAACATTGAAAAACACCAACAAATTCAACAACAAACTCAAGATTGAAAAACACCAACAAATTCAACAACCTCAACATTGAAAAACAACAACAACCTCAACATTGAAAAACACCAACAAATTCAACAACAACCTCAACATTGAAAAACAACAACAACCTCAACATTGAAAAACAACAACAACCTCAACATTGAAAAACACCAACAAATTCAACAACAACCTCAACATTGAAAAACACCAACAACCTCAACATTGAAAAACACCAACAAATTCAACAAAAACCTCAACATTGAAAAACAACAACAACCTCAACATTGAAAAACACCAACAAATTCAACAACAACCTCAACATTGAAAAACACCAACAAATTCAACAAAAAACTCAAGATTGAAAACCACCAACAAATTCAACAACCTCAACATTGAAAAACAACAACAACCTCAACATTGAAAAACACCAACAAATTCAACAACAACCTCAACATTGAAAAACACCAACAAATTCAACAACAACCTCAACATTGAAAAACAACAACAACCTCAACATTGAAAAACACCAACAAATTCAACAATAACCTCAACATTGAAAAACAACAACAACCCCAGCATTGAAAAACCCCAACAAATTCAACAACATCCTCAACATTGAAAAACACCAACAAATTCAACAACAACCTCAACATTGAAAAACAACAACAACCTCAACATTGAGAAACACCAACAAATTCAACAACAACCTCAACATTGAAAAACCACAACCACCTCAACATTGAAAAACACCAACAAATTCAACAACAACCTCAACATTGAAAAACACGAACAAATTCAACAACAACCTCAGCATTGAAAAACAACAACAACCTCAACATTGAAAAACACCAACAAATTCAACAACAACCTCAACATTGAAAAACAACAACAACCTCAACATTGAAAAACACCAACAAATTCAACAACAACTTCAACATTGAAAAACACCAACAAATTCAACAACAACCTCGAAATTGAATAACACCAACAAATTCAACAACAACCTCAGCATTGAAAAACAACAACAACCTCAACATTGAAAAACACCAACAAATTCAACAACAACCTCAATTTTGAAAAACAACAACAACCTCAACATAGAAAAACACCAATAAATTGAACAACAACCTCAACATTTAAAAACACCAACAAATTCAACAACAACCTCAACAATGAAAAACAACAACAATCTCAACATTGAAAAACACCAACAAATTCAACAACAACCTCAACATTGAAAAACACCAACAAATTCAACAACAACCTCAACATTGAAAAACACCAACAAATTCAACAACAACCTCGAAATTGAAAAACACCAACAAATACAACAACATCCTCAACATTGAAAAACAACAACAACCTCAACATTGAAAAACACCAACAAATTCAACAACAACCTCAACATTGAAAAACAACAACATCCTCAAAATTGAAAACACCAACAAATTCAACAACAACCCCAAC
The DNA here is from genome assembly GCA_026770705.1 of Isurus oxyrinchus. Classification (NCBI taxonomy): domain Eukaryota; kingdom Metazoa; phylum Chordata; class Chondrichthyes; order Lamniformes; family Lamnidae; genus Isurus; species Isurus oxyrinchus. Next base: position 260,974 of record JANJGN010000545.1, on the reverse strand, counting down.
ATTTAAAAACAACAACAACCTCAACATTGAAAAACACCAACAAATTCAACAACAACCTCAACATTGAAAAACACCAACAAATTCAACAACAACCTCAACATTGAAAAACACCAACAAACTCAACAACAACCTCAACATTGAAAAACAACAACAACCTCAACATTGAAAAACACCAACAAATTCAACAACAACCTCAACATTGAAAAACACCAACAAATTCAACAACAACCTCAACATTGAAAAACACCAACAACCTCAACATTGAAAAACACCAACAAATTCAACAAAAACCTCAACATTGTAAAACAACAACAACCTCAACAATGAAAAACACCAACAAATTCAACAACAACCTCAACATTGAAAAACAACAACAAACTCAACATTGAAAAACACCAACAAATTCAACAACAACCTCAACATTGAAAAACAACAACAACCTCAACATTGAAAAACACCAACAAATTCAACAACAACTTCAACATTGAAAAACACCAACAAATTCAACAACAACCTCAACATTGAAAAACAACAACACCTCAACATTGAAAAACACCAACAAATTCAACAACAACCTCAACATTGAAAAACACCAACAAATTCAACAACAACCTCAACATTGAAAAACACCAACAAATTCAGCAACAACCTCAGCACTGAAAAATAACAACAAACTCAACATTGAAAAACACCAACAAATTCAACAACAACCTCAACATTGAAAAACAACAACAACCTCAACATTGAAAAACACCAACAAATTCAACAAAAACTTCAACATTGAAAAACACCAACAAATTCAACAACAACCTCGAAATTGAAAAACACCAACAAATTCAACAACAACCTCAACATTGAAAAACTCCGACAAATTCAACAACAACCTCAACATTGAAAAACACCAACAACCTCAACATTGAAAAACACCAACAAATTCAACAAAAACCTCAACATTGAAAAACAACAACAACCTCAACATTGAAAAACACCAACAAATTCAACAACAACCTCAACATTGAAAAACAACAACAAACTCAACATTGAAAAACAACAACAAATTCAACAACAACCTCAACATTGAAAAAGAACAACAACCTCAACATTGAAAAACACCAACAAATTCAACAACAACTTCAACATTGAAAAACACCAACAAATTCAACAACAACCTCAACATTGAAAAACAACAACACCTCAACATTGAAAAACACCAACAAATTTAACAACAACCTCAACGTTGAAAAACAACAACAACCTCAACATTGAAAAACATCAACAAATTCAACAACAACCTCAACATTGAAAAACACCAACAAATTCAACAAAAACCTCAGCATTGAAAAACAACAACAACCTCAATTTTGAAAAACACCAACAAATTCAACAACAACCTCAACATTGAAAAACAACAACAACCTCAACATTGAAAAACACCAACAAATTCAACAACAACCTCGAAATTGAAGAACACCAACAAATTCAACAACAACTGCAACATTGAAAAACACCAACAAATTCAACAACAACCTCGACATTGAAAAACACCATCAAATTCAACAACAACCTCAACATTGAAAAACACCAACAAACTCAAAATTGAAAAAACACCAACAAATTCAACAACAACCTCAACATTTAAAAACAACAACAACCTCAACATTGAAAAACACCAACAATTCAACAACAACCTCAACATTGAAAAACACCAACAAATTCAACAACAACCTCAACATTGAAAAACACGAACAAACTCAACAACAACCTCAACATTGAAAAACAACAAAAACCTCAACATTGAAAAACACCAACACATTCAACAACAACCTCAACTTTGAAAAACACCAACAAATTCAAGAACAAACTCAAGATTGAAAAACACCAACAAATTCAACAACCTCAACATTGAAAAACAACAACAACCTCAACATTGAAAAACACCAACAAATTCAACAACAACCTCAACATTGAAAAATACCAACAAATTCAACAACCACCTCAACATTGAAAAACAACAACAACCTCAACATTGAAAAACAACAACAACCTCAACATTGAAAAACACCAACAAATTCAACAACAACCTCAACATTGAAAAACACCAACAACCTCAACATTCAAAAACACCAACAAATTCAACAAAAACCTCAACATTGAAAAACAACAACAACCTCAACATTGAAAAACACCAACAAATTCAACAACAACCTCAACATTGAAAAACACCAACAAATTCAACAAAAAACTCAAGATTGAAAAACACCAACAAATTCAACAACCTCAACATTGAAAAACAACAACAACCTCAACATTGAAAAACACCAACAAATTCAACAACAACCTCAACATTGAAAAACACCAACAAATTCAACAACAACCTCAACATTGAAAAACAACAACAACCTCAACATTGAAAAACACCAACAAATTCAACAATAACCTCAACATTGAAAAACAACAACAACCCCAACATTGAAAAACACCAACAAATTCAACAACATCCTCAACATTGAAAAACACCAACAAATTCAACAACAACCTCAACATTGAAAAACAACAACATCCTCAAAATTGAAAACACCAACAAATTCAACAACAACCCCAACATTTAAAAACAACAACAACCTCAACATTGAAAAACACCAACAAATTCAACAACAACCTCAACATTGAAAAACACCAACAAATTCAACAACAACCTCAACATTGAAAAACACCAACAAACTCAACAACAACCTCAACATTGAAAAACAACAACAACCTCAACATTGAAAAACACCAACAAATTCAACAACAACCTCAACATTGGAAAAACACCAACAAATTCAACAACAACCTCAACATTGAAAAACACCAACAACCTCAACATTGAAAAACACCAACAAATTCATCAAAAACCTCAACATTGAAAAACAACAACAACCTCAACAATGAAAAACACCAACAAATTCAACAACAACCTCAACATTGAAAAACAACAACAAACTCAACATTGAAAAACACCAACAAATTCAACAACAACCTCAACATTGAAAAACAACAACAACCTCAACATTGAAAAGCACCAACAAATTCAACAACAACTTCAACATTGAAAAACACCAACAAATTCAACAACAACCTCAACATTGAAAAACAACAACACCTCAACATTGAAAAACACCAACAAATTCAACAACAACCTCAACATTGAAAAACAACAACAACCTCAACATTGAAAAACACCAACAAATTCAACAACAACCTCAACATTGAAAAACACCAACAAATTCAACAACAACCTCAGCACTGAAAAACAACAACAAACTCAACATTGAAAAACACCAACAAATTCAACAACAACCTCAACATTGAAAAACAACAACAACCTCAACATTGAAAAACACCAACAAATTCAACAAAAACTTCAACATTGAAAAACACCAACAAATTCAACAACAACCTCGAAATTGAAAAACACCAACACATTCAACAACAACCTCAACATTGAAAAACACCAACAACCTCAACATTGAAAAACACCAACAAATTCAACAAAAACCTCAACATTGAAAAACAACAACAACCTCAACATTGAAAAACACCAACAAATTCAACAACAACCTCAACATTGAAAAACAACAACAAACTCAACATTGAAAAACAACAACAAATTCAACAACAACCTCAACATTGAAAAAGAACAACAACCTCAACATTGAAAAACACCAACAAATTCAACAGCAACTTCAACATTGAAAAACACCAACAAATTCAACAACAACCTCAACATTGAAAAACAACAACACCTCAACATTGAAAAACACCAACAAATTCAACCACAACCTCAACGTTGAAAAACAACAACAACCTCAACATTGAAAAACACGAACAAATTCAACAACAACCTCAACATTGAAAAACACCAACAAATTCAACAACAACCTCAGCATTGAAAAACAACAACAACCTCAACATTGAAAAACACCAACAAATTCAACAACAACCTCAACATTGAAAAACAACAACAACCTCAACATTGAAAAACACCAACAAATTCAACAAAAACTTCAACATTGAAAAACACCAACAAATTCAACAACAACCTCGAAATTGAAGAACACCAACAAATTCAACAACAACTGCAACAATGAAAAACACCAACAAATTCAACAACAACCTCGACATTGAAAAACACCATCAAATTCAACAACAACCTCAACATTGAAAAACACCAACAAACTCAAAATTGAAAAAACACCAACAATTCAACAACAACCTCAACATTGAAAAACACCAACAAATTCAACAACAACCTCAACATTGAAAAACACGAACAAACTCAACAAAAACCTCAACATTGAAAAACAACAACAACCTCAACATTGAAAAACACCAACACATTCAACAACAACCTCAACTTTGAAAAACACCAACAAATTCAACAACAAACTCAAGATTGAAAAACACCAACAAATTCAACAACCTCAACATTGAAAAATAACAACAACCTCAACATTGAAAAACACCAACAATTTCAACAACAACCTCAAAATTTAAAAACACCAACAAATTCAACAACAACCTCAACATTGAAAAACAACAACAACCTCAACATTGAAAAACAACAACAACCTCAACATTGAAAAACACCAACAAATTCAACAACAACCTCAACATTGAAAAACACCAACAAATTCAACAACAACCTCAACATTGAAAAACACCAACAAATTCAACAAAAAACTCAAGATTGAAAAACACCAACAAATTCAAAAACCTCAACATTGAAAAACAACAACAACCGCAACATTGAAAAACACCAACAAATTCAACAACAACCTCAACATTGAAAAACACCAACAAATTCAACAACAACCTCAACATTGAAAAACAACAACAACCTCAACATTGAAAAACACCAACAAATTCAACAATAACCTCAACATTGAAAAACAACAACAACCCCAACATTGAAAAACACCAACAAATTCAACAACATCCTCAACATTGAAAAACACCAACAAATTCAACAACAACCTCAACATTGAAAAACACCAACAAATTCAACAACAAACTGAACATTGAAAAACACCAACAAATTCAACAACAACCTCAACATTGAAAAACACCAACAAATTCAACAGCAAACTGAACATTGAAAAACACCAACAAATTCAACAAAAAACTCAAGATTGAAAAACACCAACAAATTCAACAACCTCAACATTGAAAAACAACAACAACCGCAACATTGAAAAACACCAACAAATTCAACAACAACCTCAACATTGAAAAACACCAACAAATTCAACAACAACCTCAACATTGAAAAACAACAACAACCTCAACATTGAAAAACACCAACAAATTCAACAATAACCTCAACATTGAAAAACAACAACAACCCCAACATTGAAAAACACCAACAAATTCAACAACATCCTCAACATTGAAAAACACCAACAAATTCAACAACAACCTCAACATTGAAAAACAACAACAACCTCAACATTGAAAAACACCAACAAATTCAACAACAACCTCAACATTGAAAAACACGAACAAATTCAACAACAACCTCAGCATTGAAAAACAACAACAACCTCAACATTGAAAAACACCAACAAATTCAACAACAACCTCAACATTGAAAAACAACAACAACCTCAACATTGAAAAACACCAACAAATTCAACAACAACTTCAACATTGAAAAACACCAACAAATTCAACAACAACCTCGACATTCAATAACACCAACAAATTCAACAACAACCTCAGCATTGAAAAACAACAACAACCTCAACATTGAAAAACACCAACAAATTCAACAACAACCTCAATTTTGAAAAACAACAACAACCTCAACATAGAAAAACACCAATAAATTGAACAACAACCTCAACATTTAAAAACACCAACAAATTCAACAACAACCTCAACATTGAAAAACAACAACAATCTCAACATTGAAAAACACCAACAAATTCAACAACAACCTCAACATTGAAAAACACCAACAAATTCAACAACAACCTCAACATTGAAAAACACCAACAAATTCAACAACAACCTCGAAATTGAAAAACACCAACAAATACAACAACATCCTCAACATTGAAAAACAACAACAACCTCAACATTGAAAAACACCAACAAATTCAACAACAACCTCAACATTGAAAAACAACAACAAACTCAACATTGCAAAACACCAGCAAATTCAACAACAACCTCAACAATTAAAAAAACCCAAAAAATTCAACAACAACCTCAACATTGAAAACACCAACAAATTCAACAACAACCTCAAAATTTAAAAACACCAACAAATTCAACAACAACCTCAACATTGAAAAACAACTACCTCAACATTGAAAAACACCAACAAATTCAACAAAAAATTCAACATTGAAAAACACCAACAAATTCAACAACAACCCCGAAATTGAAAAACACCAACAAATTCAACAACAACCTCAACTTTGAAAAACAACAACAACCTCATCATGGAAAAACACCAACAAATTCAAGAACAGCTCAACATTGAAAAACAACAACATCCTCAAAATTGAAAACACCAACAAATTCAACAAAAACCCCAACATTTAAAAACAACAACAACCTCAACGTTGAAAAACACCAACAAATTCAACAACAACCTCAACATTGAAAAACACCAACAAATTCAACAACAACCTCAACATTGAAAAACACCAACAAATTCAACAACAACCTCAACATTGAAAAACAACAACAACCTCAACATTGCAAAACACCAGCAAATTCAACAACAACCTCAACATTTAAAAACGCCAACAAATTCAACAACAACCTCAACATTGAAAACACCAACAAATTCAACAACAACCTCAACATTTAAAAACGCCAACAAATTCAACAACAACCTCAACATTGAAAAACAACAACCTCAACATTGAAAAACACCAACAAATTCAACAAAAAATTCAACATTGAAAAACACCAACAAATTCAACAACAACCCCGAAATTGAAAAACACCAACAAATTCAACAACAACCTCAACTTTGAAAAACAACAGCAACCTCATCATGGAAAAACGCCAACAAATTCAAGAACAACCTCAACATTGAAAAACAACAACATCCTCAAAATTGAAAACACCAACAAATTCAACAACAACCCCAACATTTAAAAACAACAACAACCTCAACATTGAAAAACACCAACAAATTCAACAACAACCTCAACATTGAAAAACACCAACAAATTCAACAACAACCTCAACATTGAAAAACACCAACAAACTCAACAACAACCTCAACATTGAAAAACAACAACAACCTCAACATTGAAAAACACCAACAAATTCAACAACAACTTCAACATTGAAAAACACCAACAAATTCAACAACAACCTCAACATTGAAAAACACCAACAAACTCAACAACAACCTCAACATTGAAAAACAACAACAACCTCAACATTGAAAAACACCAACAAATTCAACAACAACTTCAACATTGAAAAACACCAACAAATTCAACAACAACCTCAACATTGAAAAACAACAACACCTCAACATTGAAAAACACCAACAAATTCAACAACAACCTCAACATTGAAAAACAACAACAACCTCAACATTGAAAAACACCATCAAATTCAACAACAACCTCAACATTGAAAAACACCAACAAATTCAACAACAACCTCAACATTGAAAAACAACAACAAACTCAACATTGAAAAACAACAACAAATTCAACAACAACCTCAACATTGAAAAAGAACAACAACCTCAACATTGAAAAACACCAACAAATTCAACAACAACTTCAACATTGAAAAACACCAACAAATTCAACAACAACCTCAACATTGAAAAACAACAACACCTCAACATTGAAAAACACCAACAAATTCAACCACAACCTCAACGTTGAAAAACAACAACAACCTCAACATTGAAAAACACGAACAAATTCAACAACAACCTCAACATTGAAAAACACCAACAAATTCAACAACAACCTCAGCATTGAAAAACAACAACAACCTCAACATTGAAAAACACCAACAAATTCAACAACAACCTCAACATTGAAAAACAACAACAACCTCAACATTGAAAAACACCAACAAATTCAACAAAAACTTCAACATTGAAAAACACCAACAAATTCAACAACAACCTCGAAATTGAAGAACACCAACAAATTCAAAAACAACCTCAACATTGAAAAACACCAACAAACTCAAAATTGAAAAAACACCAACAATTCAACAACAACCTCAACATTGAAAAACACCAACAAATTCAACAACAACCTCAACATTGAAAAACACGAACAAACTCAACAAAAACCTCAACATTGAAAAACAACAACAACCTCAACATTGAAAAACACCAACACATTCAACAACAACCTCAACTTTGAAAAACACCAACAAATTCAACAACAAACTCAAGATTGAAAAACACCAACAAATTCAACAACCTCAACATTGAAAAATAACAACAACCTCAACATTGAAAAACACCAACAATTTCAACAACAACCTCAAAATTTAAAAACACCAACAAATTCAACAACAACCTCAACATTGAAAAACAACAACAACCTCAACATTGAAAAACAACAACAACCTCAACATTGAAAAACACCAACAAATTCAACAACAACCTCAACATTGAAAAACACCAACAAATTCAACAACAACCTCAACATTGAAAAACACCAACAAATTCAACAAAAAACTCAAGATTGAAAAACACCAACAAATTCAAAAACCTCAACATTGAAAAACAACAACAACCGCAACATTGAAAAACACCAACAAATTCAACAACAACCTCAACATTGAAAAACACCAACAAATTCAACAACAACCTCAACATTGAAAAACAACAACAACCTCAACATTGAAAAACACCAACAAATTCAACAATAACCTCAACATTGAAAAACAACAACAACCCCAACATTGAAAAACACCAACAAATTCAACAACATCCTCAACATTGAAAAACACCAACAAATTCAACAACAACCTCAACATTGAAAAACACCAACAAATTCAACAACAAACTGAACATTGAAAAACACCAACAAATTCAACAAAAAACTCAAGATTGAAAAACACCAACAAATTCAACAACCTCAACATTGAAAAACAACAACAACCGCAACATTGAAAAACACCAACAAATTCAACAACAACCTCAACATTGAAAAACACCAACAAATTCAACAACAACCTCAACATTGAAAAACAACAACAACCTCAACATTGAAAAACACCAACAAATTCAACAATAACCTCAACATTGAAAAACAACAACAACCCCAAAATTGAAAAACACCAACAAATTCAACAACATCCTCAACATTGAAAAACACCAACAAATTCAACAACAACCTCAACATTGAAAAACAACAACAACCTCAACATTGAAAAACACCAACAAATTCAACAACAACCTCAACATTGAAAAACACGAACAAATTCAACAACAACCTCAGCATTGAAAAACAACAACAACCTCAACATTGAAAAACACCAACAAATTCAACAACAACTTCAACATTGAAAAACACCAACAAATTCAACAACAACCTCGACATTCAATAACACCAACAAATTCAACAACAACCTCAGCATTGAAAAACAACAACAACCTCAACATTGAAAAACACCAACAAATTCAACAACAACCTCAATTTTGAAAAACAACAACAACCTCAACATAGAAAAACACCAATAAATTGAACAACAACCTCAACATTTAAAAACACCAACAAATTCAACAACAACCTCAACATTGAAAAACAACAACAATCTCAACATTGAAAAACACCAACAAATTCAACAACAACCTCAACATTGAAAAACACCAACAAATTCAACAACAACCTCAACATTGAAAAACACCAACAAATTCAACAACAACCTCGAAATTGAAAAACACCAACAAATACAACAACATCCTCAACATTGAAAAACAACAACAACCTCAACATTGAAAAACACCAACAAATTCAACAACAACCTCAACATTGAAAAACAACAACAAACTCAACATTGCAAAACACCAGCAAATTCAACAACAACCTCAACAATTAAAAAAACCCAAAAAATTCAACAACAACCTCAACATTGAAAAACACCAACAAATTCAACAAAAAATTCAACATTGAAAAACACCAACAAATTCAACAACAACCCCGAAATTGAAAAACACCAACAAATTCAACAACAACCTCAACTTTGAAAAACAACAACAACCTCATCATGGAAAAACACCAACAAATTCAAGAACAGCTCAACATTGAAAAACAACAACATCCTCAAAATTGAAAACACCAACAAATTCAACAAAACCCCAACATTTAAAAACAACAACAACCTCAACATTGAAAAACACCAACAAATTCAACAACAACCTCAACATTGAAAAACACCAACAAATTCAACAACAACCTCAACATTGAAAAACACCAACAAATTCAACAACAACCTCAACATTGAAAAACAACAACAACCTCAACATTGCAAAACACCAGCAAATTCAACAACAACCTCAACATTTAAAAACGCCAACAAATTCAACAACAACCTCAACATTGAAAACACCAACAAATTCAACAACAACCTCAACATTTAAAAACGCCAACAAATTCAACAACAACCTCAACATTGAAAAACAACAACCTCAACATTGAAAAACACCAACAAATTCAACAAAAAATTCAACATTGAAAAACACCAACAAATTCAACAACAACCCCGAAATTGAAAAACACCAACAAATTCAACAACAACCTCAACTTTGAAAAACAACAGCAACCTCATCATGGAAAAACGCCGACAAATTCAAGAACAACCTCAACATTGAAAAACAACAACATCCTCAAAATTGAAAACACCAACAAATTCAACAACAACCCCAACATTTAAAAACAACAACAACCTCAACATTGAAAAACACCAACAAATTCAACAACAACCTCAACATTGAAAAACACCAACAAATTCAACAACAACCTCAACATTGAAAAACACCAACAAACTCAACAACAACCTCAACATTGAAAAACAACAACAACCTCAACATTGAAAAACACCAACAAATTCAACAACAACTTCAACATTGAAAAACGCCAACAAATTCAACAACAACCTCAACATTGAAAAACACCAACAAACTCAACAACAACCTCAACATTGAAAAACAACAACAACCTCAACATTGAAAAACACCAACAAATTCAACAACAACTTCAACATTGAAAAACACCAACAAATTCAACAACAACCTCAACATTGAAAAACAACAACACCTCAACATTGAAAAACACCAACAAATTCAACAACAACCTCAACATTGAAAAACAACAACAACCTCAACATTGAAAAACACCATCAAATTCAACAACAACCTCAACATTGAAAAACACCAACAAATTCTACAACAACCTCAGCATTGAAAAACAACAACAAACTCAACATTGAAAAACACCAACAAATTCAAAAACAACCTCCACATTGAAAAACAACAACAACCTCAACATTGAAAAACACCAACAAATTCAACAAAAACTTCAACATTGAAAAACACCAACAAATTCAACAACAACCTCAACATTGAAAAACTCCAACAAATTCAACAACAACCTCAACATTGAAAAACACCAACAACCTCAACATTGAAAAACACCAACAAATTCAACAAAAACCTCAACATTGAAAAACAACAACAACCTCAACATTGAAAAACACCAACAAGTTCAACAACAACCTAAACATTGAAAAACAACAACAAACTCAACATTGAAAAACAACAACAAATTCAACAACAACCTCAACATTGAAAAAGAACAACAACCTCAACATTGAAAAACACCAACAAATTCAACAACAACTTCAACATTGAAAAACACCAACAAATTCAACAACAACCTCAACATTGAAAAACAACAACACCTCGACATTGAAAAACACCAACAAATTCAACAACAACCTCAACGTTGAAAAACAACAACAACCTCAACATTGAAAAACACCAACAAATTCAACAACAACCTCAACATTGAAAAACACCAACAAATTCAACAACAACCTCAGCATTGAAAAACAACAACAACCTCAACATTGAAAAACACCAGCAAATTCAACAACAACCTCAACATTGAAAAACAACAACAACCTCAACATTGAAAAACACCAACAAATTCAACAAAAACTTCAACATTGAAAAACACCAACAAATTCAACAACAACCTCGAAATTGAAAAACACCAACAAATTCAACAACAACCTCAACATTGAAAAACTCCGACAAATTCAACAACAACCTCAACATTGAAAAACACCAACAACCTCAACATTGAAAAACACCAACAAATTCAACAAAAACCTCAACATTAAAAAACAACAACCTCAACATTGAAAAACACCAACAAATTCAACAACAACCTCAACATTGAAAAACAAAAACAAACTCAACATTGAAAAACAACAACAAATTCAACAACAACCTCAACATTGAAAAAGAACAACAACCTCAACATTGAAAAACACCAACAAATTCAACAACAACTTCAACATTGAAAAACACCAACAAATTCAACAACAACCTCAACATTGAAAAACAACAACACCTCAACATTGAAAAACACCAACAAATTCAACAACAACCACAACGTTGAAAAACAAGAACAACCTCAACATTGAAAAACACCAACAAATTCAACAACAACCTCAACATTGAAAAACACCAACAAATTCAACAACAACCTCAGCATTGAAAAACAACAACAACCTCAACATTGAAAAGCAACAACAACCTCAACATTGAAAAACACCAACAAATTCAACAAAAACTTCAACATTGAAAAACACCAACAAATTCAACAACAACCTCGAAATTGAAAAACACCAACAAATTCAACAACAACTGCAACATTGAAAAACACCAACAAATTCAACAACAACCTCGACATTGAAAAACACCATCAAATTCAAAAACAACCTCAACATTGAAAAACACCAACAAACTCAAAATTGAAAAAACACCAACAAATTCAACAACAACCTCAACATTTAAAAGCAACAACAACCTCAACATTGAAAAACACCAACAAATTCAACAACAACCTCAACATTGAAAAACACGAACAAACTCAACAACAACCTCAACATTGAAAAACAACAACAACCTCAACATTGAAAAACACGAACACATTCAACAACAACCTCAATTTGAAAAACACCAACAAATTCAACAACAAACTCAAGATTGAAAAACACCAACAAATTCAACAACGTCAACATTGAAAAACAACAACAACCTCAACATTGAAAAACACCAACAAATTCAACAACAACCTCAACATTGAAAAACACCAACAAATTCAACAACAACCTCAACATTGAAAAACAACAACAACCTCAACATTGAAAAACACCAACAAATTCAACAACAACCTCAACATTGAAAATCAACAACATCCTCAACATTGAAAAACACCAACAAATTCAACAACAACCTCAACATTGAAAAACACCAAGAACCTCAACATTGAAAAACACCAACAAATTCAACAAAAACCTCATCCTTGAAAAACAACAACAACCTTAACATTGAAAAACACCAACAAATTCAACAACAACCTCAACATTGAAAAACAGCAACAAATTCAACAAAAAACTCAAGATTGAAAAACACCAACAAATTCAGCAACCTCAACATTGAAAAACAACAATAACCTCAATATTGAAAAACACCAACAAATTCAACAACAACCTCAACATTGAAAAACACCAACCAATTCAACAACAACGTCAACATTGAAAAACAACAACAACCTCAACATTGAAAAACACCAACAAATTCAACAATAACCTCAACATTGAAAAACAACAACAACCTCAACATTGAAAAACACCAACAAATTCAACAACATCCTCAACATTGAAAAACACCAACAAATTCAACAACAACCTCAACATTGAAAAACAACAACAACCTCAACATTGAGAAACACCAACAAATTCAACAACAACCTCAACATTGAAAAACAACAACAACCTCAACATTGAAAAACACCAACAAATTCAACAACAACCTCAACATTGAAAAACACCAACAAATTCAACAACCTCAGCATTGAAAAACAACAACAACCTCAACATTGAAAAACACCAACAAATTCAGCAACAACCTCAACATTGAAAAACAACAACAACCTCAACATTGAAAAACACCAACAAATTCAACAACAACTTCAACATGGAAAAACACCAACAAATTCAACAACAACCTCGAAATTGAAAAACACCAACAAATTCAACACCACCTCAACATTGAAAAACAACAACAACCTCAACATTGAAAAACACCAACAAATTCAACAACATCCTCAACATTGAAAAACACCAACAAATTCAACAACAACCTCAACATTGAAAAACAACAACAACCTCAACATTGAAAAACACCAACAAATTCAACAATAACCTCAACATTGAAAAACAACAACAACCTCAACATTGAAAAACACCAACAAATTCAACAACATCCTCAACATTGAAAAACACCAACAAATTCAACAACAACCTCAACATTGAAAAACAACAACAACCTCAACATTGAGAAACACCAACAAATTCAACAACAACCTCAACATTGAAAAACAACAACAACCTCAACATTGAAAAACACCAACAAATTCAACAACAACCTCAACATTGAAAAACACCAACAAATTCAACAACCTCAGCATTGAAAAACAACAACAACCTCAACATTGAAAAACACCAACAAATTCAACAACAACCTCAACATTGAAAAACAACAACAACCTCAACATTGAAAAACACCAACAAATTCAACAACAACTTCAACATTGAAAAACACCAACAAATTCAACAACAACCTCGAAATTGAAAAACACCAACAAATTCAACAACAACCTCAACATTGAAAAACAACAACAACCTCAACATTGAAAAACACCAACAAATTCAACAACAACCTCAATTTTGAAAAACAACAACAACCTCAACATTGAAAAACACCAATAAATTGAACAAGAACCTCAACATTTAAAATCACCAACAAATTCTACAACAACCTCAACATTGAAAAAGAAAAACAATCTCAACATTGAAAAACACCAACAAATTCAACAAAAACCTCAACATTGAAAAACACCAACAAATTCAACAACAACCTCAACATTGAAAAACAACAACAACCTCAACATTGAAAAACACCAACAAATTCAACAACAACCTCAACATTGAAAAACAACAACAACCTCAACATTGCAAAACACCAGCAAATTCAACAACAACCTCAACATTTAAAAACACCAACAAATTCAACAACAACCTCAACATTGAAAACACCAACAAATTCAACAACAACCTCAACATTTAAAAACGCCAACAAATTCAACAAAAAATTCAACATTGAAAAACACAAACAAATTCAACAACAACCCCGAAATTGAAAAACACCAACAAATTCAACAACAACCTCAACTTTGAAAAACAACAACAACCTCATCATGGAAAAACACCAACAAATTCAACAACAACCTCAACATTGAAAAACAACAACATCCTCAAAATTGAAAACACCAACAAATTCAACAACAACCCCAACATTTAAAAACAACAACAACCTCAACATTGAAAAAAACCAACAAATTCAACAACAACCTCAACATTGAAAAACACCAACAAATTCAACAACAACCTCAACATTGAAAAACACCAACAAACTCAACAACAACCTCAAAATTGAAAAACAACAACAACCTCAACATTGAAAAACACCAACAAATTCAACAACAACCTCAACATTGAAAAACACCAACAAATTCAACAACAACCTCAACATTGAAAAACACCAACAACCTCAACATTGAAAAACACCAACAAATTCAACAAAAACCTCAACATTCAAAAACAACAACAACCTCAACATTGAAAAACACCAACAAATTCAACAACAACCTCAACATTGAAAAACAACAACAAACTCAACATTGAAAAACACCAACAAATTCAACAACAACCTCAACATTGAAAAACAACAACACCTCAACATTGAAAAACACCAACAAATTCAACAACAACCTCAACATTGAAAAACAACAACAACCTCAACATTGAAAAACACCAACAAATTCAACAACAACCTCAACATTGAAAAACACCAACAAATTCAACAACAACCTCAGCATTGAAAAACAACAACAACCTCAACATTGAAAAACACCAACAAATTCAACAACAACCTCAACATTGAAAAACAACAACAACCTCAACATTGAAAAACACCAACAAATTCAACAAAAACTTCAACATTGAAAAACACCAACAAATTCAACAACAACCTCGAAATTGAAAAACACCAACAAATTCAACAACAACCTCAACATTGAAAAACACCAACAAATTCAACACAACCTCAACATTGAAAAACACCAACAACCTCAACATTGAAAAACACCAACAAATTCAACAAAAACCTCAGCATTGAAAAATAACAACAACCTCAACATTGAAAAACACCAACAAATTCAAGAACAACCTCAACATTGAAAAACAACAACAAACTCAACATTGAAAAACAACAACAAATTCAACAACAACCTCAACATTGAAAAAGAACAACAACCTCAACATTGAAAAACACCAACAAATTCAACAACAACTTCAACATTGAAAAACACCAACAAATTCAACAACAACCTCAACATTGAAAAACAACAACACCTCAACATTGAAAAACACCAACAAATTCAACAACAACCTCAACGTTGAAAAACAACAACAACCTCAACATTGAAAAACACCAACAAATTCAACAACAACCTCAACACTGAAAAACACCAACAAATTCAACAACAACCTCAGCATTGAAAAACACCAACAAATTCAACAACAACATCAACATTGAAAAACAACAACAACCTCAAAATTGAAAAAACACCAACAAATTCAACAACAACCTCAACAATTAAAAACAACAACAACCTCAACATTGAAAAACACCAACAAATTCAACAACAACCTCAACATTGAGAAACAACAACAACCTCAACATTGAAAAACACCAACACATTCAACAACAACCTCAACTTTGAAAAACTCCAACAAATTCAACAACAAACACAAGATTGAAAAACACCAACAAATTCAACAACCTCAACATTGAAAAACAACAACAACCTCAACATTGAAAAACACCAACAAATTCAACAACAACCTCAACATTGAGAAACAACAACAACCTCATCATTGAAAAACACCATCAAATTCAACAACAACCTCAACATTGAAAAACAACAACAACCTCAACATTGAAAAACACCAACAAATTCAACAACATCCTCAACATTGAAAAACACCAACAACCTCAACATTGAAAAACACCAACAAATTCAACAAAAACCTCAACATTGAAAAACAACAACAACCTCAACATTGAAAAACACCAACAAATTCAACAACAACCTCAACATTGAAAAACAACAACAAACTCAACATTGAAAAACACCAACAAATTCAACAACAACCTCAACATTGAAAAACAACAACAACCTCAACATTGAAAAACACCAACAAATTCAACAACAACTTCAACATTGAAAAACACCAACAAATTCAACAACAACCTCAACATTGAAAAACAACAACACCTCAACATTGAAAAACACCAACAAATTCAACAACAACCTCAACATTGAAAAACAACAAGAACCTCAACATTGAAAAACACCAACAAATTCAACAACAACCTCAATATTGAAAAACACCAACAAATTCAACAACAACCTCAGCATTGAAAAACAACAACAACCTCAACATTGAAAAACACCAACAAATTCAACAACAACCTCAACATTGAAAAACAACAACAACCTCAACATTGAAAAACACCAACAAATTCAACAAAAACTTCAACATTGAAAAACACCAACAAATTCAACAACAACCTCGAAATTGAAAAACACCAACAAATTCAACAACAACCTCAACATTGAAAAACACCAACAAATTCAACAACAACCTCAACATTGAAAAACACCAACAACCTCAACATTGAAAAACACCAACAAATTCAACAAAAAGCTCAACATTGAAAAACAACAACAACTTCAACATTGAAAAACACCAACCAATTCAACAACAACCTCAACATTGAAAAACAACAACAACCTCAACATTGAAAAACAACAACAACCTCAACATTGAAAAACACCAACAAATTCAACAACAACCTCAACATTGAAAAACACCAACAAATTCAACAACAACCTCAACAATTAAAAACAACAACAACCTCAACATTGAAAAACACCAACAAATTCAACAACAACCTCAACATTGATAAACAACAACAACCTCAACATTGAAAAACACCAACACATTCAACAACAACCTCAACTTTGAAAAACTCCAACAAATTCAACAACAAACTCAAGATTGAAAAACACCAACAAATTCAACAACCTCAACATTGAAAAACAACAACAACCTCAACATTGAAAAACACCAACAAATTCAACAACAACCTCAACATTGAAAAACAACAACAACCTCAACATTGAAAAACACCATCAAATTCAACAACAACCTCAACATTGAAAAACAACAACAACCTCAACATTGAAAAACACCAACAAATTCAACAACATCCTCAACATTGAAAAACACCAACAACCTCAACATTGAAAAACACCAACAAATTCAACAAAAACCTCAACATTGAAAAACAACAACAACCTCAACATTGAAAAACACCAACAAATTCAACAACAACCTCAACATTGAAAAACAACAACAAACTCAACATTGAAAAACACCAACAAATTCAACAACAACCTCAACATTGAAAAACAACAACAACCTCAACATTGAAAAACACCAACAAATTCAACAACAACTTCAACATTGAAAAACACCAACAAATTCAACAACAACCTCAACATTGAAAAACAACAACACCTCAACATTGAAAAACAGCAACAAATTCAACAACAACCTCAACATTGAAAAACAACAAGAACCTCAACATTTAAAAACGCCAACAAATTCAACAACAACCTCAACATTGAAAAACAACAACCTCAACATTGAAAAACACAAACAAATTCAACAAAAAATTCAACATTGAAAAACACCAACAAATTCAACAACAACCCCGAAATTGAAAAACACCAACAAATTCAACAACAACCTCAACTTTGAAAAACAACAACAACCTCATCATGGAAAAACACCAACAAATTCAACAACAACCTCAACATTGAAAAACCACAACATCCTCAGAATTGAAAACACCAACAAATTCTGCAACAACCCCAACATTTAAAAACAACAACAACCTCAACATTGAAAAACACAAACAAATTCAACAACAACCTCAACATTGAAAAACACCAACAAATTCAACAACAACCTCAACATTGAAAAACACCAACAATCTCAACAGCAACCTCAACATTGAAAAACAACAACAACCTCAACATTGAAAAACACCAACAAATTCAACAACAACCTCAACATTGAAAAACACCAACAAATTCAACAACAACCTCAACATTGAAAAACACCAACAACCTCAACATTGAAAAACACCAACAAATTCAACAACAACCTCGAAATTGAAAAACACCAACAAATTCAACAACAACCTCAACATTGAAAAACAACAACAACCTCAACATTGAAAAACACCAACAAATTCAACAACAACCTCAATTTTGAAAAACAACAACAACCTCAACATTGAAAAACACCAATAAATTCAACAACAACCTCAACATTTAAAAACACCAAAAAATTCAACAACAACCTAAACATTGAAAAACAACAACAATCCCAACATTGAAAAACACCAACAAATTCAACAACAACCTCAACATTGAAAAACACCAACAAATTCAACAACAACCTCAACATTGAAAAACACCAACAAATTCAACAACAACCTCGAAATTGAAAAACACCAACAAATACAACAACAACCTCATCATTGAAAAACAACAACAACCTCAACATTGAAAAACACCAACAAATTTAGCAACAACCTCAACATTGAAAAACAACAACAACCTCAACATTGCAAAACACCAGAAAATTCAACAACAACCTCAACATTTAAAAACACCAACAAATTCAACAACAAGCTCAACATTGAAAACACCAACAAATTTAGCAACAACCTCAACATTGAAAAACAACAACAACCTCAACATTGCAAAACACCAGCAAATTCAACAACAACCTCAACATTTAAAAACACCAACAAATTCAACAACAACCTCAACATTGAAAAACAACAACCTCAACATTGAAAAACACCAACAAATTCAACAAAAAATTCAACATTGAAAAACACCAACAAATTCAACAACAACCCCGAAATTGAAAAACACCAACAAATTCATAAACAACCTCAACTTTGAAAAACAACAACAACCTCATCATGGAAAAACACCAACAAATTCAACAACAACCGCAACATTGAAAAACAACAACATCCTCAGAATTGAAAACACCAACAAATTCAACAACAACCCCAACATTTAAAAACAACAACAACCTCAACATTGAAAAACACCAACAAATTCAACAACAACCTGAACATTGAAAAACACCAACAAATTCAACAACAACCTCAACATTGAAAAACACCAACAAACTCAACAACAACCTCAACATTGAAAAACAACAACAACCTCAACATTGAAAAACACCAACAAATTCAACAACAACCTCAACATTGAAAAACACCAACAAATTCAACAACAACCTCAACATTGAAAAACACCAACAACCTCAACATTGAAAAACACCAACAAATTCAACAAAAACCTCAATATTGAAAAACAACAACAACCTCAACATTGAAAAACACCAACAAATTCAACAACAACCTCAACATTGAAAAACAACAAACTCAACATTGAAAAACAACAACAAATTCAACAACAACCTCAACATTGAAAAACAACAACAACCTCAACACTGAAAAACACCAACAAATTCAACAACAACTTCAACATTGAAAAACACCAACAAATTCAACAACAACCTCAACATTGAAAAACAACAACACCTCTACATTGAAAAACATCAACAAATTCAACAACAACCTCAACATTGAAAAACAACAACAACCTCAACATTGAAAAACACCAACAAATTCAACAACAACCTCAACATTGAAAAACACCAACAAATTCAACAACAACCTCAGCATTGAAAAACAACAACAACCTCAACATTGAAAAACACCAACAAATTCAACAACAACCTCGACATTGAAAAACAACAGCAACCTCAACATTGAAAAACACCAACAAATTCAACAAAAACTTCAACATTGAAAAACACCAACAAATTCAACAACAACCTCGAAATTGAAAAAAACCAACAAATTCAACAACAAACTCAACATTGAAAAACACCAACAAATTCAACAACAACCTCAACATTGAAAAACACCAAAACCTCAACATTGAAAAACACGAACAAATTCAACAAAAACCTCAACATTGAAAAACAACAACAACCTCAACATTGAAAAACACCAACAAATTCAACAACAACCTCAACATTGAAAAACAACAAACTCAACATTGAAAAACAACAACAAATTCAACAACAACCTCAACATTGAAAAAGAACAACAACCTCAACATTGTAAAACACCAACAAATTCAACAACAACTTCAACATTGAAAAACACCAACAAATTCAACAACCTCAACATTGAAAAACAACAACACCTCAACATTGAAAAACACCAACAAATTCAACAACAACCTCAACATTGAAAAACAACAACAACCTCAACATTGAAAAACACCAACAAATTCAACAACAACCTCAACATTGAAAAACACCAACAAATTCAACAACAACCTCAGCATTGAAAAACAACAACAACCTGAACATTGAAAAACACCAACAAATTCAACAACAACCTCAACATTGAAAAACAACAACAACCTCAACATTGAAAAACACCAATAAATTCAACAAAAACTTCAGCATTGAAAAACACCAACAAATTCAACAACAACCTCGAAATTGAAAAACACCAACAAATTCAACAACAAATTCAGCATTGAAAAACACCAACAAATTCAACAACAACCTCGACATTGAAAAACACCATCAAATTCAACAACAACCTCAACACTGAAAAACACCAACAAACTCAAAATTGAAAAAACACCAACAAATTCAACAACAACCTCAACATTTAAAAACAACAACAACCTCAACATTGAAACACACCAACAAATTCAACAACAACCTCAACATTGAAAAACACCAACAAATTCAACAACAACCTCAACATTGAAAAACACGAACAAACTCAACAACAACCTGAACATTGAAAAACAACAACAACCTCAACATTGAAAAACACCAACACATTCAACAACAACCTCAACTTTGAAAAACACCAACAAATTCAACAACAAACTCAAGATTGAAAAACACCAACAAATTCAACAACCTCAACATTGAAAAACAACAACAACCTCAACATTGAAAAACACCAACAAATTCAACAACAACCTCAACATTGAAAAACACCAACAAATTCAACAACAACCTCAACATTGAAAAACAACAACAACCTCAACATTGAAAAACACCAACAAATTCAACAACAACCTCAACATTGAAAAACAACAACAACCTCAACATTGAAAAACACCAACAAATTCAACAACAACCTCAACATTGAAAAACACCAACAACCTCAACATTGAAAAAAACCAACAAATTCAACAAAAACCTCAACATTGAAAAACAACAACAACCTCAACATTGAAAAACACCAACAAATTCAACAACAACCTCAACATTGAAAAACAACAACAAACTCAACATTGAAAAACACCAACAAATTCAACAACAACCTCAACATTGAAAAACAACAACAACCTCAACATTGAAAAACACCAACAAATTCAACAACAACTTCAACATTGAAAAACACCAACAAATTCAACAACAACCTCAACATTGAAATACAACAACAACCTCAACATTGAAAAACACCAACAAATTCAACAACAACCTCAACATTGAAAAACACCAACAAATTCAACAACAACCTCAGCATTGAAAAACAACAACAACCTCAAAATTGAAAAACACCAACAAATTCAACAACAACCTCAACATTGAACAACAACAACAACCTCAACATTGAAAAACACCAACAAATTCAACAAAAACTTCAACATTGAAAAACACCAACAAATTCAACAACAACCTCGAAATTGAAAAACACCAACAAATACAACAACAACCTCAACATTGAAAAACAACAACAACCTCAACATTGAAAAACACCAACAAATTTAGCAACAACCTCAACATTGAAAAACAACAACAATGTCAACATTGCAAAACACCAGCAAATTCAACAACAACCTCAACATTTAAAAACACCAACAAATTCAACAACAAGCTCAACATTGAAAACACCAACAAATTCAACAACAACCTCAACATTGAAAAACAACAACAACCTCAACATTGAAAAACACCAACAAATTCAACAACAACCTCAACATTGAAAAACACCAACAAATTCAACAACAACCTCAGCATTGAAAAACAACAACAACCTCAACATTGAAAAACACCAACAAATTCAACAACAACCTCAACATTGAAAAACAACAACAACCTCAACATTGAAAAACACCAACAAATTCAACAAAAACTTCAACATTGAAAAACACCAACAAATTCAACAACATCCTCGAAATTGAAAAAAACCAACAAATTCAACAACAACCTCAACATTGAAATACACCAACAAATTCAACAACAACCTCAACATTGAAAAACACCAACAACCTCAACATTGAAAAACACCAACAAATTCAACGAAAACCTCAACATTGAAAAACAACAACAACCTCAACATTGAAAAACACCAACAAATTCAACAACAACCTCAACATTGAAAAACAACAACAAACTCAACATTGAAAAACACCAACAAATTCAACAACAACCTCAACATTGAAAAAGAACAACAACCTCAACATTGAAAAACAACAACAACCTCGAAATTGAAAAACACCAACAAATACAACAACAACCTCAACATTGAAAAACAACAACAACCTCAACATTGAAAAACACCAACAAATTTAGCAACAACTTCAACATTGAAAAACAACAACAACCTCAACATTGAAAAACACCAACAAATTCAACAACAACGTCAACATTGAAAAACAACAACAAACTCAACATTGTAAAACACCAACAAATTCAACAACAACTTCAACATTGAAAAACACCAACAAATTCAACAACCTCAACATTGAAAAACAACAACACCTCAACATTGAAAAACACCAACAAATTCAACAACAACCTCAACATTGAAAAACAACAACAAACTCAACATTGAAAAACACCAACAAATTCAACAACAACCTCAACATTGAAAAACACCAACAAATTCAACAACAACCTCAGCATTGAAAAACAACAACAACCTCAACATTGAAAAACACCAACAAATTCAACAACAACCTCAACATTGAAAAACAACAACAACCTCAACATTGAAAAACACCAATAAATTCAACAAAAACTTCAGCATTGAAAAACACCAACAAATTCAACAACAACCTCGAAATTGAAAAACACCAACAAATTCAACAACAACTTCAACATTGAAAAACACCAACAAATTCAACAACAACCTCGACATTGAAAAACAGCATCAAATTCAACAACAACCTCAACATTGAAAAACACCAACAAACTCAAAATTGAAAAAACACCAACAAATTCAACAACAACCTCAACATTTAAAAACAACAACAACCTCAACATTGAAAAACACCAACAAATTCAACAACAACCTCAACATTGAAAAACACCAACAAATTCAACAACAACCTCAACATTGAAAAACACGAACAAACTCAACAAAAACCTCAACATTGAAAAACACCAACAAATTCAACAACCTCAACATTGAAAAACAACAACACCTCAACATTGAAAAACACCAACAAATTCAACAACAACCTCAACATTGAAAAACAACAACAAACTCAACATTGAAAAACACCAACAAATTCAACAACAACCTCAACATTGAAAAACACCAACAAATTCAACAACAACCTCAGCATTGAAAAACAACAACAACCTCAACATTGAAAAACACCAACAAATTCAACAACAACCTCAACATTGAAAAACAACAACAACCTCAACATTGAAAAACACCAATAAATTCAACAAAAACTTCAGCATTGAAAAACACCAACAAATTCAACAACAACCTCGAAATTGAAAAACACCAACAAATTCAACAACAACTTCAACATTGAACAACACCAACAAATTCAACAACAACCTCGACATTGAAAAACAGCATCAAATTCAACAACAACCTCAACATTGAAAAACACCAACAAACTCAAAATTGAAAAAACACCAACAAATTCAACAACAACCTCAACATTTAAAAACAACAACAACCTCAACATTGAAAAACACCAACAAATTCAACAACAACCTCAACATTGAAAAACACCAACAAATTCAACAACAACCTCAACATTGAAAAACACGAACAAACTCAACAACAACCTCAACATTGAAAAACAACAACAACCTCAACATTGAAAAACACCAACACATTCAACAACAAACTCAACTTTGAAAAACACCAACAAATTCAACAACAAACTCAAGATTGAAAAACACCAACAAATTCAACAACCTCAACATTGAAAAACAACAACAACCTCAACATTGAAAAACACCAACAAATTTAGCAACAACCTCAACATTGAAAAACAACAACAACCTCAACATTGCAAAACACCAGAAAATTCAACAACAACCTCAACATTTAAAAACACCAACAAATTCAACAACAAGCTCAACATTGAAAACACCAACAAATTTAGCAACAACCTCAACATTGAAAAACAACAACAACCTCAACATTGCAAAACACCAGCAAATTCAACAACAACCTCAACATTTAAAAACACCAACAAATTCAACAACAACCTCAACATTGAAAAACAACAACCTCAACATTGAAAAACACCAACAAATTCAACAAAAAATTCAACATTGAAAAACACCAACAAATTCAACAACAACCCCGAAATTGAAAAACACCAACAAATTCATAAACAACCTCAACTTTGAAAAACAACAACAACCTCATCATGGAAAAACACCAACAAATTCAACAACAACCGCAACATTGAAAAACAACAACATCCTCAGAATTGAAAACACCAACAAATTCAACAACAACCCCAACATTTAAAAACAACAACAACCTCAACATTGAAAAACACCAACAAATTCAACAACAACCTGAACATTGAAAAACACCAACAAATTCAACAACAACCTCAACATTGAAAAACACCAACAAACTCAACAACAACCTCAACATTGAAAAACAACAACAACCTCAACATTGAAAAACACCAACAAATTCAACAACAACCTCAACATTGAAAAACACCAACAAATTCAACAACAACCTCAACATTGAAAAACACCAACAACCTCAACATTGAAAAACACCAACAAATTCAACAAAAACCTCAATATTGAAAAACAACAACAACCTCAACATTGAAAAACACCAACAAATTCAACAACAACCTCAACATTGAAAAACAACAAACTCAACATTGAAAAACAACAACAAATTCAACAACAACCTCAACATTGAAAAACAACAACAACCTCAACACTGAAAAACACCAACAAATTCAACAACAACTTCAACATTGAAAAACACCAACAAATTCAACAACAACCTCAACATTGAAAAACAACAACACCTCTACATTGAAAAACATCAACAAATTCAACAACAACCTCAACATTGAAAAACAACAACAACCTCAACATTGAAAAACACCAACAAATTCAACAACAACCTCAACATTGAAAAACACCAACAAATTCAACAACAACCTCAGCATTGAAAAACAACAACAACCTCAACATTGAAAAACACCAACAAATTCAACAACAACCTCGACATTGAAAAACAACAGCAACCTCAACATTGAAAAACACCAACAAATTCAACAAAAACTTCAACATTGAAAAACACCAACAAATTCAACAACAACCTCGAAATTGAAAAAAACCAACAAATTCAACAACAAACTCAACATTGAAAAACACCAACAAATTCAACAACAACCTCAACATTGAAAAACACCAAAACCTCAACATTGAAAAACACGAACAAATTCAACAAAAACCTCAACATTGAAAAACAACAACAACCTCAACATTGAAAAACACCAACAAATTCAACAACAACCTCAACATTGAAAAACAACAAACTCAACATTGAAAAACAACAACAAATTCAACAACAACCTCAACATTGAAAAAGAACAACAACCTCAACATTGTAAAACACCAACAAATTCAACAACAACTTCAACATTGAAAAACACCAACAAATTCAACAACCTCAACATTGAAAAACAACAACACCTCAACATTGAAAAACACCAACAAATTCAACAACAACCTCAACATTGAAAAACAACAACAACCTCAACATTGAAAAACACCAACAAATTCAACAACAACCTCAACATTGAAAAACACCAACAAATTCAACAACAACCTCAGCATTGAAAAACAACAACAACCTGAACATTGAAAAACACCAACAAATTCAACAACAACCTCAACATTGAAAAACAACAACAACCTCAACATTGAAAAACACCAATAAATTCAACAAAAACTTCAGCATTGAAAAACACCAACAAATTCAACAACAACCTCGAAATTGAAAAACACCAACAAATTCAACAACAAATTCAGCATTGAAAAACACCAACAAATTCAACAACAACCTCGACATTGAAAAACACCATCAAATTCAACAACAACCTCAACACTGAAAAACACCAACAAACTCAAAATTGAAAAAACACCAACAAATTCAACAACAACCTCAACATTTAAAAACAACAACAACCTCAACATTGAAACACACCAACAAATTCAACAACAACCTCAACATTGAAAAACACCAACAAATTCAACAACAACCTCAACATTGAAAAACACGAACAAACTCAACAACAACCTGAACATTGAAAAACAACAACAACCTCAACATTGAAAAACACCAACACATTCAACAACAACCTCAACTTTGAAAAACACCAACAAATTCAACAACAAACTCAAGATTGAAAAACACCAACAAATTCAACAACCTCAACATTGAAAAACAACAACAACCTCAACATTGAAAAACACCAACAAATTCAACAACAACCTCAACATTGAAAAACACCAACAAATTCAACAACAACCTCAACATTGAAAAACAACAACAACCTCAACATTGAAAAACACCAACAAATTCAACAACAACCTCAACATTGAAAAACAACAACAACCTCAACATTGAAAAACACCAACAAATTCAACAACAACCTCAACATTGAAAAACACCAACAACCTCAACATTGAAAAAAACCAACAAATTCAACAAAAACCTCAACATTGAAAAACAACAACAACCTCAACATTGAAAAACACCAACAAATTCAACAACAACCTCAACATTGAAAAACAACAACAAACTCAACATTGAAAAACACCAACAAATTCAACAACAACCTCAACATTGAAAAACAACAACAACCTCAACATTGAAAAACACCAACAAATTCAACAACAACTTCAACATTGAAAAACACCAACAAATTCAACAACAACCTCAACATTGAAATACAACAACAACCTCAACATTGAAAAACACCAACAAATTCAACAACAACCTCAACATTGAAAAACACCAACAAATTCAACAACAACCTCAGCATTGAAAAACAACAACAACCTCAAAATTGAAAAACACCAACAAATTCAACAACAACCTCAACATTGAAAAACAACAACAACCTCAACATTGAAAAACACCAACAAATTCAACAAAAACTTCAACATTGAAAAACACCAACAAATTCAACAACAACCTCGAAATTGAAAAACACCAACAAATACAACAACAACCTCAACATTGAAAAACAACAACAACCTCAACATTGAAAAACACCAACAAATTTAGCAACAACCTCAACATTGAAAAACAACAACAATGTCAACATTGCAAAACACCAGCAAATTCAACAACAACCTCAACATTTAAAAACACCAACAAATTCAACAACAAGCTCAACATTGAAAACACCAACAAATTCAACAACAACCTCAACATTGAAAAACAACAACAACCTCAACATTGAAAAACACCAACAAATTCAACAACAACCTCAACATTGAAAAACACCAACAAATTCAACAACAACCTCAGCATTGAAAAACAACAACAACCTCAACATTGAAAAACACCAACAAATTCAACAACAACCTCAACATTGAAAAACAACAACAACCTCAACATTGAAAAACACCAACAAATTCAACAAAAACTTCAACATTGAAAAACACCAACAAATTCAACAACATCCTCGAAATTGAAAAAAACCAACAAATTCAACAACAACCTCAACATTGAAATACACCAACAAATTCAACAACAACCTCAACATTGAAAAACACCAACAACCTCAACATTGAAAAACACCAACAAATTCAACGAAAACCTCAACATTGAAAAACAACAACAACCTCAACATTGAAAAACACCAACAAATTCAACAACAACCTCAACATTGAAAAACAACAACAAACTCAACATTGAAAAACACCAACAAATTCAACAACAACCTCAACATTGAAAAAGAACAACAACCTCAACATTGAAAAACAACAACAACCTCGAAATTGAAAAACACCAACAAATACAACAACAACCTCAACATTGAAAAACAACAACAACCTCAACATTGAAAAACACCAACAAATTTAGCAACAACTTCAACATTGAAAAACAACAACAACCTCAACATTGAAAAACACCAACAAATTCAACAACAACCTCAACATTGAAAAACAACAACAAACTCAACATTGTAAAACACCAACAAATTCAACAACAACTTCAACATTGAAAAACACCAACAAATTCAACAACCTCAACATTGAAAAACAACAACACCTCAACATTGAAAAACACCAACAAATTCAACAACAACCTCAACATTGAAAAACAACAACAAACTCAACATTGAAAAACACCAACAAATTCAACAACAACCTCAACATTGAAAAACACCAACAAATTCAACAACAACCTCAGCATTGAAAAACAACAACAACCTCAACATTGAAAAACACCAACAAATTCAACAACAACCTCAACATTGAAAAACAACAACAACCTCAACATTGAAAAACACCAATAAATTCAACAAAAACTTCAGCATTGAAAAACACCAACAAATTCAACAACAACCTCGAAATTGAAAAACACCAACAAATTCAACAACAACTTCAACATTGAAAAACACCAACAAATTCAACAACAACCTCGACATTGAAAAACAGCATCAAATTCAACAACAACCTCAACATTGAAAAACACCAACAAACTCAAAATTGAAAAAACACCAACAAATTCAACAACAACCTCAACATTTAAAAACAACAACAACCTCAACATTGAAAAACACCAACAAATTCAACAACAACCTCAACATTGAAAAACACCAACAAATTCAACAACAACCTCAACATTGAAAAACACGAACAAACTCAACAAAAACCTCAACATTGAAAAACACCAACAAATTCAACAACCTCAACATTGAAAAACAACAACACCTCAACATTGAAAAACACCAACAAATTCAACAACAACCTCAACATTGAAAAACAACAACAAACTCAACATTGAAAAACACCAACAAATTCAACAACAACCTCAACATTGAAAAACACCAACAAATTCAACAACAACCTCAGCATTGAAAAACAACAACAACCTCAACATTGAAAAACACCAACAAATTCAACAACAACCTCAACATTGAAAAACAACAACAACCTCAACATTGAAAAACACCAATAAATTCAACAAAAACTTCAGCATTGAAAAACACCAACAAATTCAACAACAACCTCGAAATTGAAAAACACCAACAAATTCAACAACAACTTCAACATTGAACAACACCAACAAATTCAACAACAACCTCGACATTGAAAAACAGCATCAAATTCAACAACAACCTCAACATTGAAAAACACCAACAAACTCAAAATTGAAAAAACACCAACAAATTCAACAACAACCTCAACATTTAAAAACAACAACAACCTCAACATTGAAAAACACCAACAAATTCAACAACAACCTCAACATTGAAAAACACCAACAAATTCAACAACAACCTCAACATTGAAAAACACGAACAAACTCAACAACAACCTCAACATTGAAAAACAACAACAACCTCAACATTGAAAAACACCAACACATTCAACAACAAACTCAACTTTGAAAAACACCAACAAATTCAACAACAAACTCAAGATTGAAAAACACCAACAAATTCAACAACCTCAACATTGAAAAACAACAACAACCTCAACATTGAAAAACACCAACAAATTCAACAACAACCTCAACATTGAAAAACACCAACAAATTCAACAACAACCTCAACATTGAAAAACAACAACAACCTCAACATTGAAAAACACCAACAAATTCAACAACAACCTCAACATTGAAAAACACCAACAACCCCAACATTGAAAAACACCAACAAATTCAACAACAACCTCAACATTGAAAAACACCAACAACCTCAACATAGAAAAAAACCAACAAATTCAACAAAAACCTCAACATTGAAAAACAACAACAACCTCAACATTGAAAAACACCAACAAATTCAACAACAACCTCAACATTGAAAAACAACAACAAACTCAACATTGAAAAACACCAACAAATTCAACAACAACCTCAACATTGAATAACAACAACAACCTCAACATTGAAAAACACCAACAAATTCAACAACAACTTCAACATTGAAAAACACCAACAAATTCAACAACAACCTCAACATTGAAAAACACCAACAAATTCAACAACAACCTCAACATTGAAAAACACCAACAAATTCAACAACAACCTCAGCATTGAAAAACAACAACAACCTCAACATTGAAAAACACCAACAAATTCAACAACAACCACAGCATTGAAAAACACCAACAAATTCAACAAAAACTTCAACATTGAAAAACACCAACAAATTCAACAACAACCTCGAAATTGAAAAACACCAACAAGTTCAACAACAACCTCAACATTGAAAAACACCAACAAATTCAACAACAACCTCAACATTGAAAAACACCAACAACCTCAACATTGAAAAACACCAACAAATTCAACAAAAACCTCAACATTGAAAAACAACAACAACCTCAAAATTGAAAAACACCATCAAATTCAACAACAACCTCAACATTGAAAAACAATAACAAACTCAACATTGAAAAACACCAACAAATTCAACAACAATCTCAACATTGAAAAAGAACAACAACCTCAACATTGAAAAACAACAACAAATTCAACAACAACTTCAACATTGAAAAACACCAACAAATTCAACAACAACCTCAACATTGAAAAACAACAACAACCTCAACATTGAAAAACAACAACAACCTCAACATTGAAAAACACCAACAAATTCAACAACAACCTCAACATTGAAAAACACCAACACATTCAACAACAACCTCAGCATTGAAAAACAACAACAACCTCAACATTGAAAAACACCAACAAATTCAACAACAACCTCAACATTGAAAAACAACAACAACCTCAATATTGAAAAACACCAACAAATTCAACAAAAACTTCAACATTGAAAAACACCAACAAATTCAACAACAACCTCGAAATTGAAAAACACCAACAAGTTCAACAACAACCTCAACATTGAAAAACTCCAACAAATTCAACAACAACCTCAACATTGAAAAACAACAACAACCTCAACATTGAAAAACACCAACAAATTCAACAACAACCTCAACATTGAAAAACACCAACAAATTCAACAACAACCTCAACATTGAAAAACACCAACAACCTCAACATTGAAAAACACCAAGAAATTCAACAACAACCTCGAAATTGAAAAACACCAACAAATTCAACAACAACCTCAACATTGAAAAACAACAACAACCTCAACATTGTAAAACACCAACAAATTCAACAACAACCTCAATTTTGAAAAACAACAACAACCTCAACATTGAAAAACACCAATAAATTCAACAACAACCTCAACATTTAAAAACACCAACAAATTCAACAACAACCTCAACATTGAAAAACAACAACAATCCCAACATTGAAAAACACCAACAAATTCAACAACAACCTCAACATTGAAAAACACCAACAAATTCAACAACAACCTCAACATTGAAAAACACCAACAAATTCAACAACAACCTCGAAATTGAAAAACACCAACAAATACAACAACAACCTCAACATTGAAAAACACAACAACCTCAACATTGGAAAACACCAACAAATTTAGCACAACCTCAACATTGAAAAACAACAACAACCTCAACATTGCAAAACACCAGCAAATTCAACAACAACCTCAACATTTAAAAACACCAACAAATTCAACAACAAGCTCAACATTGAAAACACCAACAAATTCAACAACAACCTCAACATTTAAAAACGCCAACAAATTCAACAACAACCTCAACATTGAAAAACAACAACCTCAACATTGAAAAACACCAACAAATTCAACAAAAAATTCAACATTGAAAAAGACCAACAAATTCAACAACAACCCCGAAATTGAAAAACACCAACAAATTCAACAACAACCGCAACTTTGAAAAACAACAACAACCTCATCATGGAAAAACACCAACAAATTCAACAACAACCGCAACATTGAAAAACAACAACATCCTCAGAATTGAAAACACCAACAAATTCAACAACAACCCCAACATTTAAAAACAACAACAACCTCAACATTGAAAAACACCAACAAATTCAACAACAACCTCAACATTGAAAAACACCAACAAATTCAACAACAACCTCAACATTGAAAAACACCAACAAACTCAACAACAACCTCAACATTGAAAAACAACAGCAACCTCAACATTGAAAAACACCAACAAATTCAACAACAACCTCAACATTGAAAAACACCAACAAATTCAACAACAACCTCAACATTGAAAAACACCAACAACCTCAACATTGAAAAACACCAACAAATTCAACAAAAACCTCAAAATTGAAAAACAACAACAACCTCAACATTGAAAAACACCAACAAATTCAACAAAAACCTCAAAATTGAAAAACAACAACAACCTCAACATTGAAAAACAACAACAAACTCAACATTGAAAAACAACAACAAATTCAACAACAACCTCAACATTGAAAAACAACAACAACCTCAACATTGAAAAACACCAACAAATTCAACAACAACTTCAACATTGAAAAACACCAACAAATTCAACAACAACCTCAACATTGAAAAACAACAACACCTCAACATTGAAAAACACCA
Organism: Isurus oxyrinchus; assembly: GCA_026770705.1. Lineage (NCBI taxonomy): Eukaryota > Metazoa > Chordata > Chondrichthyes > Lamniformes > Lamnidae > Isurus > Isurus oxyrinchus. The sequence continues at coordinate 226,388 of JANJGN010000545.1, read as the reverse complement.
ACAAATTCAACAACAACCTCAACATTGAAAAACAACAACAACCTCAACATTGAAAAACACCAACAAATTCAACAACAACCTCAACATTGAAAAACACCAACAAATTCAACAACAACCTCAGCATTGAAAAACAACAACAACCTCAACATTGAAAAACACCAACAAATTCAACAACAACCTCAACATTGAAAAACAACAACAACCTCAACATTGAAAAACACCAACAAATTCAACAACAACCTCAACATTGAAAAACAACAACAACCTCAACATTGAAAAACACCAACAAATTCAACAACAACCTCAATTTTGAAAAACAACAACAACCTCAACATTGAAAAACACCAATAAATTCAACAACAACCTCAACATTTAAAAACACCAACAAATTCAACAACAACCTCAACATTGAAAAACAACAACAATCCCAACATTGAAAAACACCAACAAATTCAACAACAACCTCAACATTGAAAAACACCAACAAATTCAACAACAACCTCAACATTGAAAAACACCAACAAATTCAACAACAACCTCGAAATTGAAAAACACCAACAAATACAACAACAACCTCAACATTGAAAAACAACAACAACCTCAACATTGGAAAACACCAACAAATTTAGCACAACCTCAACATTGAAAAACAACAACAACCTCAACATTGCAAAACACCAGCAAATTCAACAACAACCTCAACATTTAAAAACACCAACAAAGTCAACAACAAACTCAACATTGAAAACACCAACAAATTCAACAACAACCTCAACATTTAAAAACGCCAACAAATTCAACAACAACCTCAACATTGAAAAACAACAACCTCAACATTGAAAAACACCAACAAATTCAACAAAAAATTCAACATTGAAAAACACCAACAAATTCAACAACAACCCCGAAATTGAAAAACACCAACAAATTCAACAACAACCTCAACTTTGAAAAACAACAACAACCTCATCATGGAAAATCACCAACAAATTCAACAACAACCGGAACATTGAAAAACAACAAAATCCTCAGAATTGAAAACACCAACAAATTCAACAACAACCCCAACATTTAAAAACAACAACAACCTCAACATTGAAAAACACCAACAAATTCAACAACAACCTCAACATTGAAAAACACCAACAAATTCAACAACAACCTCAACATTGAAAAACACCAACAAACTCAACAACAACCTCAACATTGAAAAACAACAACAACCTCAACATTGAAAAACACCAACAAATTCAAAAACAACCTCAACATTGAAAAACACCAACAAATTCAACAACAACCTCAACATTGAAAAACACCAACAACCTCAACATTGAAAAACACCAACAAATTCAACAAAAACCTCAACATTGAAGAACAACAACAACCTCAACATTGAAAAACACCAACAAATTCAACAACAACCTCAACATTGAAAAACAACAACAAACTCAACATTGAAAAACACCAACAAATTCAACAACAACCTCAACATTGAAAAAGAACAACAACCTCAACATTGTAAAACACCAACAAATTCAACAACAACCTCAACATTGAAAAAGAACAACAACCTCAGTATTGTAAAACACCAACAAATTCAACAACAACCTCAACATTGAAAAACAACAACAACCTCAACATTGAAAAACACCAACAAATTCAACAACAACTTCAACATTGAAAAACACCAACAAATTCAACAACAACCTCAACATTGAAAAACAACAACACCTCAACATTGAAAAACACCAACAAATTCAACAACAACCTCAACATTGAAAAACAACAACAACCTCAACATTGAAAAACACCAACAAATTCAACAACAACCTCAACATTGAAAAACACCAACAAATTCAACAACAACCTCAGCATTGAAAAACAACAACAACCTCAACATTGAAAAACACCAACAAATTCAACAACAACCTCAACATTGAAAAACAACAACAACCTCAACATTGAAAAACACCAACAAATTCAACAACAACCTCAACATTGAAAAACAACAACAACCTCAACATTGAAAAACACCAACAAATTCAACAACAACCTCAATTTTGAAAAACAACAACAACCTCAACATTGAAAAACACCAATAAATTCAACAACAACCTCAACATTTAAAAACACCAACAAATTCAACAACAACCTCAACATTGAAAAACAACAACAATCCCAACATTGAAAAACACCAACAAATTCAACAACAACCTCAACATTGAAAAACACCAACAAATTCAACAACAACCTCAACATTGAAAAACACCAACAAATTCAACAACAACCTCGAAATTGAAAAACACCAACAAATACAACAACAACCTCAACATTGAAAAACAACAACAACCTCAACATTGGAAAACACCAACAAATTTAGCACAACCTCAACATTGAAAAACAACAACAACCTCAACATTGCAAAACACCAGCAAATTCAACAACAACCTCAACATTTAAAAACACCAACAAAGTCAACAACAAGCTCAACATTGAAAACACCAACAAATTCAACAACAACCTCAACATTTAAAAACGCCAACAAATTCAACAACAACCTCAACATTGAAAAACAACAACCTCAACATTGAAAAACACCAACAAATTCAACAAAAAATTCAACATTGAAAAACACCAACAAATTCAACAACAACCCCGAAATTGAAAAACACCAACAAATTCAACAACAACCTCAACTTTGAAAAACAACAACAACCTCATCATGGAAAAACACCAACAAATTCAACAACAACCGGAACATTGAAAAACAACAAAATCCTCAGAATTGAAAACACCAACAAATTCAACAACAACCCCAACATTTAAAAACAACAACAACCTCAACATTGAAAAACACCAACAAATTCAACAACAACCTCAACATTGAAAAACACCAACAAATTCAACAACAACCTCAACATTGAAAAACACCAACAAACTCAACAACAACCTCAACATTGAAAAACAACAACAACCTCAACATTGAAAAACACCAACAAATTCAAAAACAACCTCAACATTGAAAAACACCAACAAATTCAACAACAACCTCAACATTGAAAAACACCAACAACCTCAACATTGAAAAACACCAACAAATTCAACAAAAACCTCAACATTGAAGAACAACAACAACCTCAACATTGAAAAACACCAACAAATTCAACAACAACCTCAACATTGAAAAACAACAACAAACTCAACATTGAAAAACACCAACAAATTCAACAACAACCTCAACATTGAAAAAGAACAACAACCTCAACATTGTAAAACACCAACAAATTCAACAACAACCTCAACATTGAAAAAGAACAACAACCTCAACATTGTAAAACACCAACAAATTCAACAAGAACTTCAACATTGAAAAACACCAACAAATTCAACAACAACCTCAACATTGAAAAACAACAACACCTCAACATTGAAAAACACCAACAAATTCAACAACAACCTCAACATTGAAAAACAACAACAAACTCAACATTGAAAAACACCAACAAATTCAACAACAACCTCAACATTGAAAAACACCAACAAATTCAACAACAACCTCAGCATTGAAAAACAACAACAACCTCAACATTGAAAAACACCAACAAATTCAACAACAACCTCAACATTGAAAAACAACAACAACCTCAACATTGAAAAACACCAATAAATTCAACAAAAACTTCAGCATTGAAAAACACCAACAAATTCAACAACAACCTCGAAATTGAAAAACACCAACAAATTCAACAACAACTTCAACATTGAACAACACCAACAAATTCAACAACAACCTCGACATTGAAAAACAGCATCAAATTCAACAACAACCTCAACATTGAAAAACACCAACAAACTCAAAATTGAAAAAACACCAACAAATTCAACAACAACCTCAACATTTAAAAACAACAACAACCTCAACATTGAAAAACACCAACAAATTCAACAACAACCTCAACATTGAAAAACACCAACAAATTCAACAACAACCTCAACATTGAAAAACACGAACAAACTCAACAACAACCTCAACATTGAAAAACAACAACAACCTCAACATTGAAAAACACCAACACATTCAACAACAAACTCAACTTTGAAAAACACCAACAAATTCAACAACAAACTCAAGATTGAAAAACACCAACAAATTCAACAACCTCAACATTGAAAAACAACAACAACCTCAACATTGAAAAACACCAACAAATTCAACAACAACCTCAACATTGAAAAACACCAACAAATTCAACAACAACCTCAACATTGAAAAACAACAACAACCTCAACATTGAAAAACACCAACAAATTCAACAACAACCTCAACATTGAAAAACAACAACAACCCCAACATTGAAAAACACCAACAAATTCAACAACAACCTCAACATTGAAAAACACCAACAACCTCAACATAGAAAAAAACCAACAAATTCAACAAAAACCTCAACATTGAAAAACAACAACAACCTCAACATTGAAAAACACCAACAAATTCAACAACAACCTCAACATTGAAAAACAACAACAAACTCAACATTGAAAAACACCAACAAATTCAACAACAACCTCAACATTGAATAACAACAACAACCTCAACATTGAAAAACACCAACAAATTCAACAACAACTTCAACATTGAAAAACACCAACAAATTCAACAACAACCTCAACATTGAAAAACACCAACAAATTCAACAACAACCTCAACATTGAAAAACACCAACAAATTCAACAACAACCTCAGCATTGAAAAACAACAACAACCTCAACATTGAAAAACACCAACAAATTCAACAACAACCACAGCATTGAAAAACACCAACAAATTCAACAAAAACTTCAACATTGAAAAACACCAACAAATTCAACAACAACCTCGAAATTGAAAAACACCAACAAGTTCAACAACAACCTCAACATTGAAAAACACCAACAAATTCAACAACAACCTCAACATTGAAAAACACCAACAACCTCAACATTGAAAAACACCAACAAATTCAACAAAAACCTCAACATTGAAAAACAACAACAACCTCAAAATTGAAAAACACCATCAAATTCAACAACAACCTCAACATTGAAAAACAATAACAAACTCAACATTGAAAAACACCAACAAATTCAACAACAATCTCAACATTGAAAAAGAACAACAACCTCAACATTGAAAAACAACAACAAATTCAACAACAACTTCAACATTGAAAAACACCAACAAATTCAACAACAACCTCAACATTGAAAAACAACAACAACCTCAACATTGAAAAACAACAACAACCTCAACATTGAAAAACACCAACAAATTCAACAACAACCTCAACATTGAAAAACACCAACACATTCAACAACAACCTCAGCATTGAAAAACAACAACAACCTCAACATTGAAAAACACCAACAAATTCAACAACAACCTCAACATTGAAAAACAACAACAACCTCAATATTGAAAAACACCAACAAATTCAACAAAAACTTCAACATTGAAAAACACCAACAAATTCAACAACAACCTCGAAATTGAAAAACACCAACAAGTTCAACAACAACCTCAACATTGAAAAACTCCAACAAATTCAACAACAACCTCAACATTGAAAAACAACAACAACCTCAACATTGAAAAACACCAACAAATTCAACAACAACCTCAACATTGAAAAACACCAACAAATTCAACAACAACCTCAACATTGAAAAACACCAACAACCTCAACATTGAAAAACACCAAGAAATTCAACAACAACCTCGAAATTGAAAAACACCAACAAATTCAACAACAACCTCAACATTGAAAAACAACAACAACCTCAACATTGTAAAACACCAACAAATTCAACAACAACCTCAATTTTGAAAAACAACAACAACCTCAACATTTAAAAACACCAACAAATTCAACAACAACCTCAACATTGAAAAACAACAACAATCCCAACATTGAAAAACACCAACAAATTCAACAACAACCTCAACATTGAAAAACACCAACAAATTCAACAACAACCTCAACATTGAAAAACACCAACAAATTCAACAACAACCTCGAAATTGAAAAACACCAACAAATACAACAACAACCTCAACATTGAAAAACACAACAACCTCAACATTGGAAAACACCAACAAATTTAGCACAACCTCAACATTGAAAAACAACAACAACCTCAACATTGCAAAACACCAGCAAATTCAACAACAACCTCAACATTTAAAAACACCAACAAATTCAACAACAAGCTCAACATTGAAAACACCAACAAATTCAACAACAACCTCAACATTTAAAAACGCCAACAAATTCAACAACAACCTCAACATTGAAAAACAACAACCTCAACATTGAAAAACACCAACAAATTCAACAAAAAATTCAACATTGAAAAAGACCAACAAATTCAACAACAACCCCGAAATTGAAAAACACCAACAAATTCAACAACAACCGCAACTTTGAAAAACAACAACAACCTCATCATGGAAAAACACCAACAAATTCAACAACAACCGCAACATTGAAAAACAACAACATCCTCAGAATTGAAAACACCAACAAATTCAACAACAACCCCAACATTTAAAAACAACAACAACCTCAACATTGAAAAACACCAACAAATTCAACAACAACCTCAACATTGAAAAACACCAACAAATTCAACAACAACCTCAACATTGAAAAACACCAACAAACTCAACAACAACCTCAACATTGAAAAACAACAGCAACCTCAACATTGAAAAACACCAACAAATTCAACAACAACCTCAACATTGAAAAACACCAACAAATTCAACAACAACCTCAACATTGAAAAACACCAACAACCTCAACATTGAAAAACACCAACAAATTCAACAAAAACCTCAAAATTGAAAAACAACAACAACCTCAACATTGAAAAACACCAACAAATTCAACAAAAACCTCAAAATTGAAAAACAACAACAACCTCAACATTGAAAAACAACAACAAACTCAACATTGAAAAACAACAACAAATTCAACAACAACCTCAACATTGAAAAACAACAACAACCTCAACATTGAAAAACACCAACAAATTCAACAACAACTTCAACATTGAAAAACACCAACAAATTCAACAACAACCTCAACATTGAAAAACAACAACACCTCAACATTGAAAAACACCAACAAATTCAACAACAACCTCAACATTGAAAAACAACAACAACCTCAACATTGAAAAACACCAACAAATTCAACAACAACCTCAACATTGAAAAACACCAACAAATTCAACAACAACCTCAGCATTGAAAAACAACAACAACCTCAACATTGAAAAACACCAACAAATTCAACAACAACCTCAACATTGAAAAACAACAACAACCTCAACATTGAAAAACACCAACAAATTCAACAACAACCTCAACATTGAAAAACAACAACAACCTCAACATTGAAAAACACCAACAAATTCAACAACAACCTCAATTTTGAAAAACAACAACAACCTCAACATTGAAAAACACCAATAAATTCAACAACAACCTCAACATTTAAAAACACCAACAAATTCAACAACAACCTCAACATTGAAAAACAACAACAATCCCAACATTGAAAAACACCAACAAATTCAACAACAACCTCAACATTGAAAAACAACAACAACCTCAACATTGCAAAACACCAGCAAATTCAACAACAACCTCAACATTTAAAAACACCAACAAAGTCAACAACAAGCTCAACATTGAAAACACCAACAAATTCAACAACAACCTCAACATTTAAAAACGCCAACAAATTCAACAACAACCTCAACATTGAAAAACAACAACCTCAACATTGAAAAACACCAACAAATTCAACAAAAAATTCAACATTGAAAAACACCAACAAATTCAACAACAACCCCGAAATTGAAAAACACCAACAAATTCAACAACAACCTCAACTTTGAAAAACAACAACAACCTCATCATGGAAAAACACCAACAAATTCAACAACAACCGGAACATTGAAAAACAACAAAATCCTCAGAATTGAAAACACCAACAAATTCAACAACAACCCCAACATTTAAAAACAACAACAACCTCAACATTGAAAAACACCAACAAATTCAACAACAACCTCAACATTGAAAAACACCAACAAATTCAACAACAACCTCAACATTGAAAAACACCAACAAACTCAACAACAACCTCAACATTGAAAAACAACAACAACCTCAACATTGAAAAACACCAACAAATTCAAAAACAACCTCAACATTGAAAAACACCAACAAATTCAACAACAACCTCAACATTGAAAAACACCAACAACCTCAACATTGAAAAACACCAACAAATTCAACAAAAACCTCAACATTGAAGAACAACAACAACCTCAACATTGAAAAACACCAACAAATTCAACAACAACCTCAACATTGAAAAACAACAACAAACTCAACATTGAAAAACACCAACAAATTCAACAACAACCTCAACATTGAAAAAGAACAACAACCTCAACATTGTAAAACACCAACAAATTCAACAACAACCTCAACATTGAAAAAGAACAACAACCTCAGCATTGTAAAACACCAACAAATTCAACAACAACCTCAACATTGAAAAACAACAACAACCTCAACATTGAAAAACACCAACAAATTCAACAACAACTTCAACATTGAAAAACACCAACAAATTCAACAACAACCTCAACATTGAAAAACAACAACACCTCAACATTGAAAAACACCAACAAATTCAACAACAACCTCAACATTGAAAAACAACAACAACCTCAACATTGAAAAACACCAACAAATTCAACAACAACCTCAACATTGAAAAACACCAACAAATTCAACAACAACCTCAGCATTGAAAAACAGCAACAACCTCAACATTGAAAAACACCAACAAATTCAACAACAACCTCAACATTGAAAAACAACAACAACCTCAACATTGAAAAACACCAACAAATTCAACAACAACCTCAACATTGAAAAACAACAACAACCTCAACATTGAAAAACACCAACAAATTCAACAACAACCTCAATTTTGAAAAACAACAACAACCTCAACATTGAAAAACACCAATAAATTCAACAACAACCTCAACATTTAAAAACACCAACAAATTCAACAACAACCTCAACATTGAAAAACAACAACAATCCCAACATTGAAAAACACCAACAAATTCAACAACAACCTCAACATTGAAAAACACCAATAAATTCAACAACAACCTCAACATTGAAAAACACCAACAAATTCAACAACAACCTCGAAATTGAAAAACACCAACAAATACAACAACAACCTCAACATTGAAAAACAACAACAACCTCAACATTGGAAAACACCAACAAATTTAGCACAACCTCAACATTGAAAAACAACAACAACCTCAACATTGCAAAACACCAGCAAATTCAACAACAACCTCAACATTTAAAAACACCAACAAAGTCAACAACAAGCTCAACATTGAAAACACCAACAAATTCAACAACAACCTCAACATTTAAAAACGCCAACAAATTCAACAACAACCTCAACATTGAAAAACAACAACCTCAACATTGAAAAACACCAACAAATTCAACAAAAAATTCAACATTGAAAAACACCAACAAATTCAACAACAACCCCGAAATTGAAAAACACCAACAAATTCAACAACAACCTCAACTTTGAAAAACAACAACAACCTCATCATGGAAAAACACCAACAAATTCAACAACAACCGGAACATTGAAAAACAACAAAATCCTCAGAATTGAAAACACCAACAAATTCAACAACAACCCCAACATTTAAAAACAACAACAACCTCAACATTGAAAAACACCAACAAATTCAACAACAACCTCAACATTGAAAAACACCAACAAATTCAACAACAACCTCAACATTGAAAAACACCAACAAACTCAACAACAACCTCAACATTGAAAAACAACAACAACCTCAACATTGAAAAACACCAACAAATTCAAAAACAACCTCAACATTGAAAAACACCAACAAATTCAACAACAACCTCAACATTGAAAAACACCAACAACCTCAACATTGAAAAACACCAACAAATTCAACAAAAACCTCAACATTGAAGAACAACAACAACCTCAACATTGAAAAACACCAACAAATTCAACAACAACCTCAACATTGAAAAACAACAACAAACTCAACATTGAAAAACACCAACAAATTCAACAACAACCTCAACATTGAAAAAGAACAACAACCTCAACATTGTAAAACACCAACAAATTCAACAACAACCTCAACATTGAAAAAGAACAACAACCTCAACATTGTAAAACACCAACAAATTCAACAAGAACTTCAACATTGAAAAACACCAACAAATTCAACAACCTCAACATTGAAAAACAACAACACCTCAACATTGAAAAACACCAACAAATTCAACAACAACCTCAACATTGAAAAACAACAACAACCTCAACATTGAAAAACACCAACAAATTCAACAATAACCTCAACATTGAAAAACACCAACAAATTCAACAACAACCTCAGCATTGAAAAACAACAACAACCTCAACATTGAAAAACACCAACAAATTCAACAACAACCTCAACATTGAAAAACAACAACAACCTCAACATTGAAAAACACCAATAAATTCAACAAAAACTTCAGCATTGAAAAACACCAACAAATTCAACAACAACCTCGAAATTGAAAAACACCAACAAATTCAACAACAACTTCAACATTGAAAAATACCAACAAATTCAACAACAACCTCGACATTGAAAAACACCATCAAATTCAACAACAACCTCAACATGGAAAAACACCAACAAACTCAAAATTGAAAAAACACCAACAAATTCAACAACAACCTCAACATTTAAAAACAACAACAACCTCAACATTGAAAAACACCAACAAATTCAACAACAACCTCAACATTGAAAAACACCAACAAATTCAACAACAACCTCAACATTGAAAAACACGAACAAACTCAACAACAACCTCAACATTGAAAAACAACAACAACCTCAACATTGAAAAACACCAACACATTCAACAACAACCTCAACTTTGAAAAACACCAACAAATTCAACAACAAACTCAAGATTGAAAAACACCAACAAATTCAACAACCTCAACATTGAAAAACAACAACAACCTCAACATTGAAAAACACCAACAAATTCAACAACAACCTCAACATTGAAAAACACCAACAAATTCAACAACAACCTCAACATTGAAAAACAACAACAAACTCAACATTGAAAAACACCAACAAATTCAACAACAACCTCAACATTGAAAAACAACAACAACCTCAACATTGAAAAACACCAACAAATTCAACAACAACCTCAACATTGAAAAACTCCAACAACCTCAACATTGAAAAAAACCAACAAATTCAACAAAAACCTCAACATTGAAAAACAACAACAACCTCAACATTGAAAAACACCAACAAATTCAACAACAACCTCAACATTGAAAAACAACAACAAACTCAACATTGAAAAACACCAACAAATTCAACAACAACCGCAACATTGAATAACAACAACAACCTCAACATTGAAAAACACCAACAAATTCAACAACAACCTCAACATTGAAAAACACCAACAAATTCAACAACAACCTCAGCATTGAAAAACAACAACAACCTCAACATTGAAAAACACCAACAAATTCAACAACAACCTCAACATTGAAAAACACCAACAAGTTCAACAACAACCTCAACATTGAAAAACACCAACAAATTCAACAACAACCTCAACATTGAAAAACACCAACAACCTCAACATTGAAAAACACCAACAAATTCAACAAAAACTTCAACATTGAAAAACACCAACAAATTCAACAACAACCTCGAAATTGAAAAACACCAACAAGTTCAACAACAACCTCAACATTGAAAAACACCAACAAATTCAACAACAACCTCAACATTGAAAAATACCAACAACATCAACATTGAAAAACACCAACAAATTCAACAAAAACCTCAACATTGAAAAACAACAACAACCTCAACATTGAAAAACACCATCAAATTCAACAACAACCTCAAAATTGAAAAACAACAACAAACTCAACATTGAAAAACACCAACAAATTCAACAACAACCTCAACATTGAAAAAGAACAACAACCTCAACATTGAAAAACACCAACAAATTCAACAACAACTTCAACATTGAAAAACACCAACAAATTCAACAACAACCTCAACATTGAAAAACAACAACAACCTCAACATTGAAAAACAACAACAACCTCAACATTGAAAAACTTCAACAAATTCAACAACAACCTCAACATTGAAAAACACCAACAAATTCAACAACAACCTCAGCATTGAAAAACAACAACAACCTCAACATTGAAAAACACCAACAAATTCAACAACAACCTCAACATTGAAAAACAACAACAACCTCAACATTGAAAAACACCAACAAATTCAACAAAAACTTCAACATTGAAAAACACCAACAAATTCAACAACAACCTCGAAATTGAAAAACACCAACAAGTTCAACAACAACCTCAACATTGAAAAACACCAAAAAATTCAACAACAACCTCAACATTGAACAACAACAACAACCTCAACATTGAAAAACACCAACAAATTCAACAACAACCTCAACATTGAAAAACACCAACAAATTCAACAACAACCTCAACATTGAAAAACACCAACAACCTCAACATTGAAAAACACCAACAAATTCAACAACAACCTCGAAATTGAAAAACACCAACAAATTCAACAACAACCTCAACATTGAAAAACAACAACAACCTCAACATTGAAAAACACCAACAAATTCAACAACAACCTCAATTTTGAAAAACAACAACAACCTCAACATTGAAAAACACCAATAAATTCAACAACAACCTCAACATTTAAAAACACCAACAAATTCAACAACAACCTCAACATTGAAAAACAACAACAATCCCAACAATGAAAAACACCAACAAATTCAACAACAACCTCAACATTGAAAAACACCAACAAATTCAACAACAACCTCAACATTGAAAAACACCAACAAATTCAACAACAACCTCGAAATTGAAAAACACCAACAAATACAACAACAACCTCAACATTGAAAAACAACAACAACCTCAACATTGAAAAACACCAACAAATTTAGCAACAACCTCAACATTGAAAAACAACAACAACCTCAACATTGCAAAACACCAGCAAATTCAACAACAACCTCAACATTTAAAAACACCAACAAATTCAACAACAAGCTCAACATTGAAAACACCAACAAATTCAACAACAACCTCAACATTTAAAAACGCCAACAAATTCAACAACAACCTCAACATTGAAAAACAACAACCTCAACATTGAAAAACACCAACAAATTCAACAAAAAATTCAACATTGAAAAACACCAACAAATTCAACAACAACCCCGAAATTGAAAAACACCAACAAATTCAACAACAACCTCAACTTTGAAAAACAACAACAACCTCATCATGGAAAAACACCAACAAATTCAAGAACAACCGCAACATTGAAAAACAACAACAACCTCAGAATTGAAAACACCAACAAATTCAACAACAACCCCAACATTTAAAAACAACAACAACCTCAACATTGAAAAACACCAACAAATTCAACAACAACCTCAACATTGAAAAACACCAACAAATTCAACAAAAACCTCAACATTGAAAAACAACAACAACCTCAACATTGAAAAACACCAACAAATTCAACAACAACCTCAACATTGAAAAACAACAACAAACTCAACATTGAAAAACAACAACAAATTCAACAACAACCTCAACATTGAAAAACAACAACAACCTCAACATTGAAAAACACCAACAAATTCAACAACAACTTCAACATTGAAAAACACCAACAAATTCAACAACAACCTCAACATTGAAAAACAACAACACCCTCAACATTGAAAAACACCAACAAATTCAACAACAACCTCAACATTGAAAAACAACAACAACCTCAACATTGAAAAACACCAACAAATTCAACAACAACCTCAACATTGAAAAACACCAACAAATTCAACAACAACCTCAGCATTGAAAAACAACAACAACCTCAACATTGAAAAACACCAACAAATTCAACAACAACCTCGACATTGAAAAACAACAACAACCTCAACATTGAAAAACACCAACAAATTCAACAAAAACTTCAACATTGAAAAACACCAACAAATTCAACAACAACCTCGAAATTGAAAAACACCAACAAATTCAACAACATCCTCAACATTGAAAAACACCAACAAATTCAACAACAACCTCAACATTGAAAAACACCAACAACCTCAACATTGAAAAAAACCAACAAATTCAACAAAAACCTCAACATTGAAAAACAACAACAACCTCAACATTGAAAAACTCCAACAAATTCAACAACAACCTCAACATTGAAAAACAACAACAAACTCAACATTGAAAAACACCAACAAATTCAACAACAACCTCAACATTGAAAAAGAACAACAACCTCAACATTGTAAAACACCAACAATTTCAACAACAACCTCAACATTGAAAAACAACAACAATCTCAACACTGAAAAACACCAACAAATTCAACAACAACCTCAACATTGAAAAACAACAACAAACTCAACATTGAAAAACAACAACAAATTCAACAACAACCTCAGCATTGAAAAACAACAACAACCTCAACATTGAAAAACAACAACAACCGCAACATTGCAAAACACCAGCAAATTCAACAACAACCTCAACATTTAAAAACACCAACAAATTCAACAACAAGCTCAACATTGAAAACACCAACAAATTCAACAACAACCTCAACATTTAAAAACGCCAACAAATTCAACAACAACCTCAACATTGAAAAACAAGAACCTCAACATTGAAAAACACCAACAAATTCAACAAAAAATTCAACATTGAAAAACACCAACAAATTCAACAACAACCCCGAAATTGAAAAACACCAACAAATTCAACAACAACCTCAACTTTGAAAAACAACAACAACCTCATCATGGAAAAACACCAACAAATTCAACAACAACCGCAACATTGAAAAACAACAACATCCTCAGAATTGAAAACACCAACAAGTTCAACAACAACCTCAACATTGAAAAACACCAACAAATTCAACAACAACCTCAACATTGAAAAACACCAACAAACTCAACAACAACCTCAACATTGAAAAACAACAACAACCTCAACATTGAAAAACAACAACAACCTCAACATTGCAAAACACCAGCAAATTCAACAACAACCTCAACATTTAAAAACACCAACAAATTCAACAACAAGCTCAACATTGAAAACACCAACAAATTCAACAACAACCTCAACATTTAAAAACGCCAACAAATTCAACAACAACCTCAACATTGAAAAACAACAACCTCAACATTGAAAAACACCAACAAATTCAACAAAAAATTCAACATTGAAAAACACCAACAAATTCAACAACAACCCCGAAATTGAAAAACACCAACAAATTCAACAACAACCTCAACTTTGAAAAACAACAACAACCTCATCATGGAAAAACACCAACAAATTCAAGAACAACCGCAACATTGAAAAACAACAACAACCTCAGAATTGAAAACACCAACAAATTCAACAACAACCCCAACATTTAAAAACAACAACAACCTCAACATTGAAAAACACCAACAAATTCAACAACAACCTCAACATTGAAAAACACCAACAAATTCAACAACAACCTCAACATTGAAAAACACCAACAAACTCAACAACAACTCAACATTGAAAAACAACAACAACCTCAACATTGAAAAACACCAACAAATTCAACAACCACCTCAACATTGAAAAACACCAACAAATTCAACAAAAACCTCAACATTGAAAAACAACAACAACCTCAACATTGAAAAACACCAACAAATTCAACAACAACCTCAACATTGAAAAACAACAACAAACTCAACATTGAAAAACAACAACAAATTCAACAACAACCTCAACATTGAAAAACAACAACAACCTCAACATTGAAAAACACCAACAAATTCAACAACAACCTCAGCATTGAAAAACAACAACAACCTCAACATTGAAAAACACCAACAAATTCAACAACAACCTCGACATTGAAAAACAACAACAACCTCAACATTGAAAAACACCAACAAATTCAACAAAAACTTCAACATTGAAAAACACCAACAAATTCAACAACAACCTCGAAATTGAATAAAACCAACAAATTCAACAACATCCTCAACATTGAAAAACACCAACAAATTCAACAACAACCTCAACATTGAAAAACACCAACAACCTCAACATTGAAAAAAACCAACAAATTCAACAAAAACCTCAACATTGAAAAACAACAACAACCTCAACATTGAAAAACACCAACAAATTCAACAACAACCTCAACATTGAAAAACAACAACAAACTCAACATTGAAAAACACCAACAAATTCAACAACAACCTCAACATTGAAAAAGAACAACAACCTCAACATTGTAAAACACCAACAAATTCAACAACAACCTCAACATTGAAAAACAACAACAATCTCAACACTGAAAAACACCAACAAATTCAACAACAACCTCAACATTGAAAAACAACAACAAACTCAACATTGAAAAACAACAACAAATTCAACAACAACCTCAGCATTGAAAAACAACAACAACCTCAACATTGAAAAACACCAACAAATTCAACAAAAACTTCAACATTGAAAAACACCAACAAATTCAACAACAACCTCGAAATTGAAAAAAACCAACAAATTCAACAACAACCTCAACATTGAAAAACACCAACAAATTCAACAACAACCTCAACATTGAAAAACACCAACAACCTGAACATTGAAAAACACCAACAAATTCAACAAAAACCTCAACATTGAAAAACAACAAAAACCTCAACATTGAAAAACACCAACAAATTCAACAACAACCTCAACATTGAAAAACATCAACAAACTCAACATTGAAAAACACCAACAAATTCAACAACAACCTCAACATTGAAAAAGAACAACAACCTCAACATTGTAAAACACCAACAAATTCAACAACAACCTCAACATTGAAAAACACCAACAAACTCAACATTGAAAAACACCAACAACCTCAACATTGAAAAACACCAACAAATTCAACAAAAACCTCAACATTGAAAAACAACAACAACCTCAACATTGAAAAACACCATCAAATTCAACAACAACCTCAACATTGAAAAACAACAAAAAACTCAACATTGAAAAACACCAACAAATTCAACAACAACCTCAACATTGAAAAAGAACAACAACTTCAACATTGAAAAACACCAACAAATTCAACAACAACCTCAACATTGAAAAACAACAACAACCTCAACATTGAAAAACAACAACAACCTCAACATTGAAAAACACCAACAAATTCAACAACAACCTCAACATTCAAAAACACCAACAAATTCAACAACAACCTCAGCATTGAAAAACAACAACAACCTCAACATTGAAAAACACCAACAAATTCAACAACAACCTCAACATTGAAAAACAACAACAACCTCAACATTGAAAAACACGAACAAATTCAACAAAAACGTCAACATTGAAAAACACCAACAAATTCAACAACAACCTCGGAATTGAAAAACACCAACAAGTTCAACAACAACCTCAACATTGAATAACACCAACAAATTCAACAACAACCTCAACATTGAAAAACAACAACAACCTCAACATTGAAAAACACCAACAAATTCAACAACAACCTCAACATTGAAAAACACCAACAACCTCAACATTGAAAAACACCAACAAATTCAACAACTACCTCGAAATTGAAAAACACCAACAAATTCAACAACAACCTCAACATTGAAAAACAACAACAACCTCAACATTGAAAAACACCAACAATTTCAACAACAACCTCAATTTTGAAAAACAACAACAACCTCAACATTGAAAAACACCAATAAATTCAACAACAACCTCAACATTTAAAAACACCAAAAAATTCAACAACAACCTCAACATTGAAAAACAACAACAATCCCAACATTGAAAAACACCAACAAATTCAACAACAACCTCAACATTGAAAAACACCAACAAATTCAACAACAACCTCAACATTGAAAAACACCAACAAATTCAACAACAACCTCGAAATTGAAAAACACCAACAAATACAACAACAACCTCAACATTGAAAAACAACAACAACCTCAACATTGAAAAACACCAACAAATTTAGCAACAACCTCAACATTGAAAAACAACAACAACCGCAACATTGCAAAACACCAGCAAATTCAACAACAACCTCAACATTTAAAAACACCAACAAATTCAACAACAAGCTCAACATTGAAAACACCAACAAATTCAACAACAACCTCAACATTTAAAAACGCCAACAAATTCAACAACAACCTCAACATTGAAAAACAACAACCTCAACATTGAAAAACACCAACAAATTCAACAAAAAATTCAACATTGAAAAACACCAACAAATTCAACAACAACCCCGAAATTGAAAAACACCAACAAATTCAACAACAACCTCAACTTTGAAAAACAACAACAACCTCATCATGGAAAAACACCAACAAATTCAACAACAACCGCAACATTGAAAAACAACAACATCCTCAGAATTGAAAACACCAACAAGTTCAACAACAACCTCAACATTGAAAAACACCAACAAATTCAACAACAACCTCAACATTGAAAAACACCAACAAACTCAACAACAACCTCAACATTGAAAAACAACAACAACCTCAACATTGAAAAACACCAACAAATTCAACAACAACCTCAACATTGAAAAACACCAACAAATTCAACAACAACCTCAACATTGAAAAACAACAACAACCTCAACATTGAAAAACACCAACAAATTCAACAAAAACCTCAACATTGAAAAACAACAACAACCTCAACATTGAAAAACACCAACAAATTCAACAACAACCTCAACATTGAAAAACAACAACAAACTCAACATTGAAAAACAACAACAAATTCAACAACAACCTCAACATTGAAAAACAACAACAACCTCAACATTGAAAAACACCAACAAATTCAACAACAACTTCAACATTGAAAAACACCAACAAATTCCACAACAACCTCAACATTGAAAAACACCAACAAATTCAACAACAACCTCAGCATTGAAAAACAACAACAACCTCAACATTGAAAAACACCAACAAATACAACAACAACCTCAACATTGAAAAACACCAACAACCTCAACATTGAAAAACACCAACAAATTCAACAAAAACCTCAACATTGAAAAACAACAACAACCTCAACATTGAAAAACACCAACTAATTCAACAACAACCTCAACATTGAAAAACAACAACAAACTCAACATTGAAAAACACCAACAAATTCAACAACAACCTCAACATTGAAAAAGAACAACAACCTCAACATTGTAAAACACCAACAAATTCAACAACAATTTCAACATTGAAAAACACCAACAAATTCAACAACCTCAACATTGAAAAACAACAACACCTCAAAATTGAAAAACACCAACAAATTCAACAACAACCTCAACATTGAAAAACAACAACAACCTCAACATTGAAAAACACCAACAAATTCAACAACAACCTCAACATTGAAAAACACTAACAAATTCAACATCAACCTCAGCATTGAAAAACAACAACAACCTCAACATTGAAAAACACCAACAAATTCAACAACAACCTCAACATTGAAAAACAACAACAACCTCAACATTGAAAAACACCAACAAATTCAACAAAAACTTCAACATTGAAAAACACCAACAAATTCAACAACAACCTCGAAATTGAAAAACACCAACAAATTCAACAACAACTTCAACATTGAAAAACACCAACAAATTCAACAACAACCTCGACATTGAAAAACACCATCAAATTCAACAACAACCTCAAGATTGAAAAACACCAACAAACTCAAAATTGAAAAAACACCAACAAATTCAAAAACAACCTCAACATTTAAAAACAACAACAACCTCAACATTGAAAAACACCAACAAATTCAACAACAACCTCAACATTGAAAAACACCAACAAATTCAACAACAACCTCAACAATGAAAAACACGAACAAACTCAACAACAACCTCAACAGTGAAAAACAACAACAACCTCAACATTGAAAAACACCAACACATTCAACAACAACCTCAACTTTGAAAAACAACAACAAACTCAACATTGAAAAACACCAACAAATTCAACAACAACCTCAACATTGAAAAACAACAACAACCTCAACATTGAAAAACACCAACAAATTCAACAACAACTTCAACATTGAAAAACACCAACAAATTCAACAACAACCTCAACATTGAAAAACAACAACAACCTCAACATTGAAAAACACCAACAAATTCAACAACAACCTCAACATTGAAAAACACCAACAAACTCAACAACAACCTCAACATTGAAAAACAACAACAACCTCAACATTGAAAAACACCAACAAATTCAACAACAATCTCAACATTGAAAAACACCAACAAATTCAACAACAACCTCAACATTGAAAAACAACAACAACCTCAACATTGAAAAACACCAACAAATTCAACAACAACCTCAATTTTGAAAAACAACAACAACCTCAACATTGAAAAACACCAATAAATTCAACAACAACCTCAACATTTAAAAACACCAACAAATTCAACAACAACCTCAACATTGAAAAACAACAACAATCCCAACAATGAAAAACACCAACAAATTCAACAACAACCTCAACATTGAAAAACACCAACAAATTCAACAACAACCTCAACATTGAAAAACACCAACAAATTCAACAACAACCTCGAAATTGAAAAACACCAACAAATACAACAACAACCTCAACATTGAAAAACAACAACAACCTCAACATTGAAAAACACCAACAAATTTAGCAACAACCTCAACATTGAAAAACAACAACAAATTCAACAACAACCTCAACATTCAAAAACACCAACAAATTCAACAACAACCTCAGCATTGAAAAACAACAACAACCTCAACATTGAAAAACACCAACAAATTCAACAACAAGCTCAACATTGAAAAACAACAACAACCTCAACATTGAAAAACACCAACAAATTCAACAAAAACTTCAACATTGAAAAACACCAACAAATTTAACAACAACCTCGGAATTGATAAACACCAACAAGTTCAACAACAATCTCAACATTGAAAAACACCAACAAATTCAACAACAACCTCAACATTGAAAAACAACAACAACCTCAACATTGAAAAACACCAACAAATTCAACAACACCCTCAACATTGAAAAACACCAACAAATTCAACAACAACCTCAACATTGAAAAACACCAACAACCTCAACATTGAAAAACACCAACAAATTCAACAACTACCTCGAAATTGAAAAACACCAACAAATTCAACAACAACCTCAACATTGAAAAACAACAACAACCTCAACATTGAAAAACACCAACAAATTCAACAACAACGTCAATTTTGAAAAACAACAACAACCTCAACATTGAAAAACACCAATAAATTCAACAACAACCTCAACATTTAAAAACACCAAAAAATTCAACAACAACCTCAACATTGAAAAACAACAACAATCCCAACATTGAAAAACACCAACAAATTCAACAACAACCTCAACATTGAAAAACACCAACAAATTCAACAACAACCTCAACATTGAAAAACACCAACAAATTCAACAACAACCTCGAAATTGAAAAACACCAACAAATACAACAACAACCTCAACATTGAAAAACAACAACAACCTCAACATTGAAAAACACCAACAAATTTAGCAACAACCTCAACATTGAAAAACAACAACAACCGCAACATTGCAAAACACCAGCAAATTCAACAACAACCTCAACATTTAAAAACACCAACAAATTCAACAACAAGCTCAACATTGAAAACACCAACAAATTCAACAACAACCTCAACCTTTAAAAACGCCAACAAATTCAACAACAACCTCAGCATTGAAAAACAACAACCTCAACATTGAAAAACACCAACAAATTCAACAAAAAATTCAACATTGAAAAACACCAACAAATTCAACAACAACCTCAACTTTGAAAAACAACAAAAACCTCATCATGGAAAAACACCAACAAATTCAACAACAACCGCAACATTGAAAAACAACAACATCCTCAGAATTGAAAACACCACAAATTCAACAACAACCTCAACATTGAAAAACACCAACAAATTCAACAACAACCTCAACATTGAAAAACACCAACAAACTCAACAACAACCTCAACATTGAAAAACAACAACAACCTCAACATTGAAAAACACCAAAGAATTCAACAACAACCTCAACATTGAAAAACACCAACAAATTCAACAACAACCTCAACATTGAAAAACACCAACAACCTCAACATTGAAAAACACCAACAAATTCAACAAAAACCTCAACATTGAAAAACAACAACAACCTCAACATTGAAAAATACCAACAAATTCAACATCAACCTCAACATTGAAAAACAACAACAAACTCAACGTTGAAAAACAACAACAAATTCAACAACAACCTCAACATTGAAAAACAACAACCTCAACATTGAAAAACACCAACTAATTCAACAACAACCTCAACATTGAAAAACAACAACAAACTCAACATTGAAAAACACCAACAAATTCAACAACAACCTCAACATTGAAAAAGAACAACAACCTCAACATTGTAAAACACCAACAAATTCAACAACAATTTCAACATTGAAAAACACCAACAAATTCAACAACCTCAACATTGAAAAACAACAACACCTCAAAATTGAAAAACACCAACAAATTCAACAACAACCTCAACATTGAAAAACAACAACAACCTCAACATTGAAAAACACCAACAAATTCAACAACAACCTCAACATTGAAAAACACTAACAAATTCAACATCAACCTCAGCATTGAAAAACAACAACAACCTCAACATTGAAAAACACCAACAAATTCAACAACAACCTCAACATTGAAAAACAACAACAACCTCAACATTGAAAAACACCAACAAATTCAACAAAAACTTCAACATTGAAAAACACCAACAAATTCAACAACAACCTCGAAATTGAAAAACACCAACAAATTCAACAACAACTTCAACATTGAAAAACACCAACAAATTCAACAACAACCTCGACATTGAAAAACACCATCAAATTCAACAACAACCTCAAGATTGAAAAACACCAACAAACTCAAAATTGAAAAAACACCAACAAATTCAAAAACAACCTCAACATTTAAAAACAACAACAACCTCAACATTGAAAAACACCAACAAATTCAACAACAACCTCAACATTGAAAAACACCAACAAATTCAACAACAACCTCAACAATGAAAAACACGAACAAACTCAACAACAACCTCAACAGTGAAAAACAACAACAACCTCAACATTGAAAAACACCAACACATTCAACAACAACCTCAACTTTGAAAAACAACAACAAACTCAACATTGAAAAACACCAACAAATTCAACAACAACCTCAACATTGAAAAACAACAACAACCTCAACATTGAAAAACACCAACAAATTCAACAACAACTTCAACATTGAAAAACACCAACAAATTCAACAACAACCTCAACATTGAAAAACAACAACAACCTCAACATTGAAAAACACCAACAAATTCAACAACAACCTCAACATTGAAAAACACCAACAAACTCAACAACAACCTCAACATTGAAAAACAACAACAACCTCAACATTGAAAAACACCAACAAATTCAACAACAATCTCAACATTGAAAAACACCAACAAATTCAACAACAACCTCAACATTGAAAAACAACAACAACCTCAACATTGAAAAACACCAACAAATTCAACAACAACCTCAATTTTGAAAAACAACAACAACCTCAACATTGAAAAACACCAATAAATTCAACAACAACCTCAACATTTAAAAACACCAACAAATTCAACAACAACCTCAACATTGAAAAACAACAACAATCCCAACAATGAAAAACACCAACAAATTCAACAACAACCTCAACATTGAAAAACACCAACAAATTCAACAACAACCTCAACATTGAAAAACACCAACAAATTCAACAACAACCTCGAAATTGAAAAACACCAACAAATACAACAACAACCTCAACATTGAAAAACAACAACAACCTCAACATTGAAAAACACCAACAAATTTAGCAACAACCTCAACATTGAAAAACAACAACAAATTCAACAACAACCTCAACATTCAAAAACACCAACAAATTCAACAACAACCTCAGCATTGAAAAACAACAACAACCTCAACATTGAAAAACACCAACAAATTCAACAACAAGCTCAACATTGAAAAACAACAACAACCTCAACATTGAAAAACACCAACAAATTCAACAAAAACTTCAACATTGAAAAACACCAACAAATTTAACAACAACCTCGGAATTGATAAACACCAACAAGTTCAACAACAATCTCAACATTGAAAAACACCAACAAATTCAACAACAACCTCAACATTGAAAAACAACAACAACCTCAACATTGAAAAACACCAACAAATTCAACAACACCCTCAACATTGAAAAACACCAACAAATTCAACAACAACCTCAACATTGAAAAACACCAACAACCTCAACATTGAAAAACACCAACAAATTCAACAACTACCTCGAAATTGAAAAACACCAACAAATTCAACAACAACCTCAACATTGAAAAACAACAACAACCTCAACATTGAAAAACACCAACAAATTCAACAACAACGTCAATTTTGAAAAACAACAACAACCTCAACATTGAAAAACACCAATAAATTCAACAACAACCTCAACATTTAAAAACACCAAAAAATTCAACAACAACCTCAACATTGAAAAACAACAACAATCCCAACATTGAAAAACACCAACAAATTCAACAACAACCTCAACATTGAAAAACACCAACAAATTCAACAACAACCTCAACATTGAAAAACACCAACAAATTCAACAACAACCTCGAAATTGAAAAACACCAACAAATACAACAACAACCTCAACATTGAAAAACAACAACAACCTCAACATTGAAAAACACCAACAAATTTAGCAACAACCTCAACATTGAAAAACAACAACAACCGCAACATTGCAAAACACCAGCAAATTCAACAACAACCTCAACATTTAAAAACACCAACAAATTCAACAACAAGCTCAACATTGAAAACACCAACAAATTCAACAACAACCTCAACCTTTAAAAACGCCAACAAATTCAACAACAACCTCAGCATTGAAAAACAACAACCTCAACATTGAAAAACACCAACAAATTCAACAAAAAATTCAACATTGAAAAACACCAACAAATTCAACAACAACCTCAACTTTGAAAAACAACAAAAACCTCATCATGGAAAAACACCAACAAATTCAACAACAACCGCAACATTGAAAAACAACAACATCCTCAGAATTGAAAACACCAACAAATTCAACAACAACCTCAACATTGAAAAACACCAACAAATTCAACAACAACCTCAACATTGAAAAACACCAACAAACTCAACAACAACCTCAACATTGAAAAACAACAACAACCTCAACATTGAAAAAACACCAAAGAATTCAACAACAACCTCAACATTGAAAAACACCAACAAATTCAACAACAACCTCAACATTGAAAAAACACCAACAACCTCAACATTGAAAAACACCAACAAATTCAACAAAAACCTCAACATTGAAAAACAACAACAACCTCAACATTGAAAAATACCAACAAATTCAACATCAACCTCAACATTGAAAAACAACAACAAACTCAACGTTGAAAAACAACAACAAATTCAACAACAACCTCAACATTGAAAAACAACAACCTCAACATTGAAAAACACCAACAAATTCAACAACAACTTCAACATTGAAAAACACCAACAAATTCAACAACAACCTCAACATTGAAAAACACCAACAAATTCAACAACAACCTCAGCATTGAAAAACAACAACAACCTCAACATTGAAAAACACCAACAAATTCAACAACAACCTCAACATTGAAAAACAACAACAACCAACATTGAAAAACACCAACAAATTCAACAAAAACTTCAAGATTGAAAAACACCAACAAATTCAACAACAACCTCGAAATTGAAAAAAACCAACAAATTCAACAACAACCTCAACATTGAAAAACACCAACAAATTCAACAACAACCTCAACATTGAAAAACACCAACAACCTCAACATTGAAAAACACCAACAAATTCAACAAAAACCTCAACATTGAAAAACAACAACAACCTCAACATTGAAAAACACCAACTAATTCAACAACAACCTCAACATTGAAAAACAACAACAAACTCAACATTGAAAAACACCAACAAATTCAACAACAACCTCAACATTGAAAAAGAACAACAACCTCAACATTGTAAAACACCAACAAATTCAACAACAACTTCAACATTGAAAAACACCAACAAATTCAACAACCTCAACATTGAAAAACAACAACACCTCAAAATTGAAAAACACCAACAAATTCAACAACAACCTCAACATTGAAAAACAACAACAACCTCAACATTGAAAAACACCAACAAATTCAACAACAACCTCAACATTGAAAAACACCAACAAATTCAACATCACCCTCAGCATTGAAAAACAACAACAACCTCAACATTGAAAAACACCAACAAATTCAACAACAACCTCAACATTGAAAAACAACAACAACCTCAACATTGAAAAACACCAACAAATTCAACAAAAACTTCAACATTGAAAAACACCAACAAATTCAACAACAACCTCGAAATTGAAAAACACCATCAAATTCAACAACAACCTCAACATTGAAAAACACCAACAAACTCAAAATTGAAAAAACACCAACAAATTCAAAAACAACCTCAACATTTAAAAACAACAACAACCTCAACATTGAAAAACACCAACAAATTCAACAACAACCTCAACATTGAAAAACACCAACAAATTCAACAACAACCTCAACATTGAAAAACACGAACAAACTCAACAACAACCTCAACAGTGAAAAACAACAACAACCTCAACATTGAAAAACACCAACACATTCAACAACAACCTCAACTTTGAAAAACAACAACAAACTCAACATTGAAAAACACCAACAAATTCAACAACAACCTCAACTTTGAAAAACAACAACAACCTCAACATTGAAAAACACCAACAAATTCAACAACAACTTCAACATTGAAAAACACCAACAAATTCAACAACAACCTCAACATTGAAAAACAACAACAACCTCAACATTGAAAAACACCAACAAATTCAACAACAACCTCAACATTGAAAAACACCAACAAACTCAACAACAACCTCAACATTGAAAAACAACAACAACCTCAACATTGAAAAACACCAACAAATTCAACAACAACCTCAACATTGAAAAACAACAACAACCTCAACATTGAAAAACACCAACAAATTCAACAACAACCTCAATTTTGAAAAACAACAACAACCTCAACATTGAAAAACACCAATAAATTCAACAACAACCTCAACATTTAAAAACTCCAACAAATTCAGCAACAACCTCAACATTGAAAAACAACAACAATCCCAACAATGAAAAACACCAACAAATTCAACAACAACCTCAACATTGAAAAACACCAACAAATTCAACAACAACCTCAACATTGAAAAACACAACAAATTCAACAACAACCTCGAAATTGAAAAACACCAACAAATACAACAACAACCTCAACATTGAAAAACAACAACAACCTCAACATTGAAAAACACCAACAAATTTAGCAACAACCTCAACATTGAAAAACAACAACAACCTCAACATTGCAAAACACCAGCAAATTCAACAACAACCTCAACATTTAAAAACACCAACAAATTCAACAACAAGCTCAACATTGAAAACACCAACAAATTCAACAACAACCTCAACATTTAAAAACGCCAACAAATTCAACAACAACCTCAACATTGAAAAACAACAACCTCAACATTGAAAAACACCAACAAATTCAACAAAAAATTCAACATTGAAAAACACTAACAAATTCAACAACAACCTCGAAATTGAAAAACACCAACAAATTCAACAACAACCTCAACTTTGAAAAACAACAACAACCTCATCATGGAAAAACACCAACAAATTCAACAACAACCGCAACATTGAAAAACAACAACATCCTCAGAATTGAAAACACCAACCAATTCAACAACAACCCCAACATTTAAAAACAACAACAACCTCAACATTGAAAAACACCAACAAATTCAACAACAACCTCAACATTGAAAAACACCAACAAATTCAACAACAACCTCAACATTGAAAAACACCAACAAACTCAACAACAACCTCAACATTGAAAAACAACAACAACCTCAACATTGAAAAACACCAACAAATTCAACAATAACCTCAACATTGAAAAACACCAACAAATTCAACAACAACCTCAACATTGAAAAACACCAACAACCTCAACATTGAAAAACACCAACAAATTCAACAAAAACCTCAACATTGAAAAACAACAACAACCTCAACATTGAAAAACACCAACAAATTCAGCAACAACCTCAACATTGAAAAACAACAACAAACTCAACATTGAAAAACAACAACAAATTCAACAACAACCTCAACATTGAAAAACAACAACAACCTCAACATTGAAAAACACCAACAAATTCAACAACAACCTCAACATTGAAAAACACCAACAAATTCAACATCACCCTCAGCATTGAAAAACAACAACAAACTCAACATTGAAAAGCACCAACAAATTCAACAACAACCTCAACATTGAAAAAGAACAACAACCTCAACATTGTAAAACACCAACAAATTCAACAACAACTTCAACATTGAAAAACACCAACAAATTCAACAACCTCAACATTGAAAAACAACAACACCTCAAAATTGAAAAACACCAACA
Source organism: Isurus oxyrinchus (assembly GCA_026770705.1). Lineage (NCBI taxonomy): Eukaryota > Metazoa > Chordata > Chondrichthyes > Lamniformes > Lamnidae > Isurus > Isurus oxyrinchus. The sequence continues at coordinate 197,221 of JANJGN010000545.1, read as the reverse complement.
AATTCAACAACAACCTCAACATTGAAAAACAACAACAACCTCAACATTGAAAAACACCAACAAATTCAACAACAACCTCAACATTGAAAAACACCAACAAATTCAACATCACCCTCAGCATTGAAAAACAACAACAACCTCAACATTGAAAAACACCAACAAATTCAACAACAACCTCAACATTGAAAAACAACAACAACCTCAACATTGAAAAAAACCAACAAATTCAACAAAAACTTCAACATTGAAAAACACCAACAAATTCAACAACAACCTCGAAATTGAAAAACACCATCAAATTCAACAACAACCTCAACATTGAAAAACACCAACAAACTCAAAATTGAAAAAAACACCAACAAATTCAAAAACAACCTCAACATTTAAAAACAACAACAACCTCAACATTGAAAAACACCAACAAATTCAACAACAACCTCAACATTGAAAAACACCAACAAATTCAACAACAACCTCAACATTGAAAAACACGAACAAACTCAACAACAACCTCAACAGTGAAAAACAACAACAACCTCAACATTGAAAAACACCAACACATTCAACAACAACCTCAACTTTGAAAAACAACAACAAACTCAACATTGAAAAACACCAACAAATTCAACAACAACCTCAACTTTGAAAAACAACAACAACCTCAACATTGAAAAACACCAACAAATTCAACAACAACTTCAACATTGAAAAACACCAACAAATTCAACAACAACCTCAACATTGAAAAACAACAACAACCTCAACATTGAAAAACACCAACAAATTCAACAACAACCTCAACATTGAAAAACACCAACAAACTCAACAACAACCTCAACATTGAAAAACAACAACAACCTCAACATTGAAAAACACCAACAAATTCAACAACAACCTCAACATTGAAAAACAACAACAACCTCAACATTGAAAAACACCAACAAATTCAACAACAACCTCAATTTTGAAAAACAACAACAACCTCAACATTGAAAAACACCAATAAATTCAACAACAACCTCAACATTTAAAAACTCCAACAAATTCAGCAACAACCTCAACATTGAAAAACAACAACAATCCCAACAATGAAAAACACCAACAAATTCAACAACAACCTCAACATTGAAAAACACCAACAAATTCAACAACAACCTCAACATTGAAAAACACAACAAATTCAACAACAACCTCGAAATTGAAAAACACCAACAAATACAACAACAACCTCAACATTGAAAAACAACAACAACCTCAACATTGAAAAACACCAACAAATTTAGCAACAACCTCAACATTGAAAAACAACAACAACCTCAACATTGCAAAACACCAGCAAATTCAACAACAACCTCAACATTTAAAAACACCAACAAATTCAACAACAAGCTCAACATTGAAAACACCAACAAATTCAACAACAACCTCAACATTTAAAAACGCCAACAAATTCAACAACAACCTCAACATTGAAAAACAACAACCTCAACATTGAAAAACACCAACAAATTCAACAAAAAATTCAACATTGAAAAACACTAACAAATTCAACAACAACCTCGAAATTGAAAAACACCAACAAATTCAACAACAACCTCAACTTTGAAAAACAACAACAACCTCATCATGGAAAAACACCAACAAATTCAACAACAACCGCAACATTGAAAAACAACAACATCCTCAGAATTGAAAACACCAACAAATTCAACAAGAACCCCAACATTTAAAAACAACAACAACCTCAACATTGAAAAACACCAACAAATTCAACAACAACCTCAACATTGAAAAACACCAACAAATTCAACAACAACCTCAACATTGAAAAACACCAACAAACTCAACAACAACCTCAACATTGAAAAACAACAACAACCTCAACATTGAAAAACACCAACAAATTCAACAATAACCTCAACATTGAAAAACACCAACAAATTCAACAACAACCTCAACATTGAAAAACACCAACAACCTCAACATTGAAAAACACTAACAAATTCAACAAAAACCTCAACATTGAAAAACAACAACAACCTCAACATTGAAAAACACCAACAAATTCAACAACAACCTCAACATTGAAAAACAACAACAAACTCAACATTGAAAAACAACAACAAATTCAACAACAACCTCAACATTGAAAAACAACAACAACCTCAACATTGAAAAACACCAACAAATTCAACAACAACCTCAACATTGAAAAACACCAACAAATTCAACATCACCCTCAGCATTGAAAAACAACAACAACCTCAACATTGAAAAACACCAACAAATTCAACAACAACCTCAACATTGAAAAACAACAACAACCTCAACATTGAAAAACACCAACAAATTCAACAAAAACTTCAACATTGAAAAACACCAACAAATTCAACAACAACCTCGAAATTGAAAAACACCAACAAATTCAACAACAACTTCAACATTGAAAAACACCAACAAATTCAACAACAACCTCGACATTGAAAAATACCATCAAATTCAACAACAACCTCAACATTGAAAAACACCAACAAACTCAAAATTGAAAAAACACCAACAAATTCAAAAACAACCTCAACATTTAAAAACAACAACAACCTCAACATTGAAAAACACCAACAAATTCAACAACAACCTCAACATTGAAAAACACCAACAAATTCAACAACAACCTCAACATTGAAAAACACGAACAAACTCAACAACAACCTCAACAGTGAAAAACAACAACAACCTAACATTGAAAAACACCAACACATTCAACAACAACCTCAACTTTGAAAAACAACAACAAACTCAACATTGAAAAACACCAACAAATTCAACAACAACCTCAACTTTGAAAAACAACAACAACCTCAACATTGAAAAACACCAACAAATTCAACAACAACTTCAACATTGAAAAACACCAACAAATTCAACAACAACCTCAACATTGAAAAACAACAACAACCTCAACATTGAAAAACACCAACAAATTCAACAACAACCTCAACATTGAAAAACACCAACAAACTCAACAACAACCTCAACATTGAAAAACAACAACAACCTCAACATTGAAAAACACCAACAAATTCAACAACAATCTCAACATTGAAAAACACCAACAAATTCAACAACAACCTCAACATTGAAAAACAACAACAACCTCAACATTGAAAAACACCAACAAATTCAACAACAACCTCAATTTTGAAAAACAACAACAACCACAACATTGAAAAACACCAATAAATTCAACAACAACCTCAACATTTAAAAACACCAACAAATTCAGCAACAACCTCAACATTGAAAAACAACAACAATCCCAACAATGAAAAACACCAACAAATTCAACAACAACCTCAACACTGAAAAACACCAACAAATTCAACAACAACCTCAACATTGAAAAACACCAACAAATTCAACAACAACCTCGAAATTGAAAAACACCAACAAATACAACAACAACCTCAACATTGAAAAACAACAACAACCTCAACATTGAAAAACACCAACAAATTTAGCAACAACCTCAACATTGAAAAACAACAACAACCTCAACATTGCAAAACACCAGCAAATTCAACAACAACCTCAACATTTAAAAACACCAACAAATTCAACAACAAGCTCAACATTGAAAACACCAACAAATTCAACAACAACCTCAACATTTACAAACGCCAACAAATTCAACAACAACCTCAACATTGAAAAACAACAACCTCAACATTGAAAAACACCAACAAATTCAACAAAAAATTCAACATTGAAAAACACCAACAAATTCAACAACAACCCCGAAATTGAAAAACACCAACAAATTCAACAACAACCTCAACTTTGAAAAACAACAACAACCTCATCATGGAAAAACACCAACAAATTCAACAACAACCGCAACATTGAAAAACAACAACATCCTCAGAATTGAAAACACCAACAAATTCAACAACAACCCCAACATTTAAAAACAACAACAACCTCAACATTGAAAAACACCAACAAATTCAACAACAACCTCAACATTGAAAAACACCAACAAATTCAACAACAACCTCAACATTGAAAAACACCAACAAACTCAACAACAACCTCAACATTGAAAAACAACAACAACCTCAACATTGAAAAACACCAACAAATTCAACAACAACCTCAACATTGAAAAACACCAACAAATTCAACAACAACCTCAACATTGAAAAACACCAACAACCTCAACATTGAAAAACACCAACAAATTCAACAACAACCTCAACATTGAAAAACAACAACAAACTCAACATTGAAAAACAACAACAAATTCAACAACAACCTCAACATTGAAAAACAACAACAACCTCAACATTGAAAAACACCAACAAATTCAACAACAACTTCAACATTGAAAAACACCAACAAATTCAACAACAACCTCAACATTGAAAAACAACAACACCTCAACATTGAAAAACACCAACAAATTCAACAACAACCTCAACATTGAAAAACAACAACAACCTCAACATTGAAAAACACCAACAAATTCAACAACAACCTCAACATTGAAAAACACCAACAAATTCAACAACAACCTCAGCATTGAAAAACAACAACAACCTCAACATTGAAAAACACCAACAAATTCAACAACAACCTCGACATTGAAAAACAACAACAACCTCAACATTGAAAAACACCAACAAATTCAACAAAAACTTCAACATTGAAAAACACCAACAAATTCAACAACAACCTCGAAATTGAAAAAAACCAACAAATTCAACAACAACCTCAACATTGAAAAACACCAACAAATTCAACAACAACCTCAACATTGAAAAACACCAACAACCTCAACATTGAAAAAAACCAACAAATTCAACAAAAACCTCAACATTGAAAAACAACAACAACCTCAACACTGAAAAATACCAACAAATTCAACAACAACCTCAACATTGAAAAACAACAACAAACTCAACATTGAAAAACACCAACAAATTCAACAACAACCTCAACACTGAAAAAGAACAACAACCTCAACATTGTAAAACACCAACAAATTCAACAACAACCTCAACATTGAAAAACAACAACAATCTCAACATTGAAAAACACCAACAAATTCAACAACAACCTCAACATTGAAAAACAACAACAAACTCAACATTGAAAAACAACAACAAATTCAACAACAAACTCAACATTGAAAAACAACAACAACCTCAACATTGAAATACACCAACGAATTCAACAACAACTTCAACATTGAAAAACACCAACAAATTCAACAACAAACTCAACATTGAAAAACAACAACACCTCAACATTGAAAAACACCAACAAATTCAACAACAACCTCAACATTGAAAAACAACAACAACCTCAACATTGAAAAACACCAACAAATTCAACAACAACCTCAACATTGAAAAGCACCAACAAATTCAACAACAACCTCAGCATTGAAAAACAACAACAACCTCAACATTGAAAAACACCAACAAATTCAACAAAAACTTCAACATTGAAAAACACCAACAAATTCAACAACAACCTCGAAATTGAAAAAAACCAACAAATTCAACAACAACCTCAACATTGAAAAACACCAACAAATTCAACAACAACCTCAACATTGAAAAACACCAACAACCTCAACATTGAAAAACACCAACAAATTCAACAACAACCTCAACATTGAAAAGCAACAACAACCTCAACATTGAAAAACACCAACAAATTCAACAACAACCTCAACATTGAAAAACAACAACAAACTCAACATTGAAAAACACCAACAAATTCAACAACAACCTCAACATTGAAAAAGAACAACAACCTCAACATTGTAAAACACCAACAAATTCAACAACAACCTCAACATTGAAAAACACCAACAACCTCAACATTGAAAAACACCAACAACCTCAACATTGAAAAACACCAACAAATTCAACAAAAACCTCAACATTGAAAAACAACAACAACCTCAACATTGAAAAACACCATCAAATTCAACAACAACCTCAACATTGAAAAACAACAAAAAACTCAACATTGAAAAACACCAACAAATTCAACAACAACCTCAACATTGAAAAAGAACAACAACCTCAACATTGAAAAACACCAACAAATTCAACAACAACTTCAATATTGAAAAACACCAACAAATTCAACAACAACCTCAACATTGAAAAACAACAACAACCTCAACATTGAAAAACAACAACAACCTCAACATTGAAAAACACCAACAAATTCAACAACAACCTCAACATTGAAAAACACCAACAAATTCAACAACAACCTCAGCATTGAAAAACAACAACAACCTCAACATTGAAAAACACCAGCAAATTCAACAACAACCTCAACATTGAAAAACAACAACAACCTCAACATTGAAAAACACCAACAAATTCAACAAAAACTTCAACATTGAAAAACACCAACAAATTCAACAACAACCTCGGAATTGAAAAACACCAACAAGTTCAACAACAACCTCAACATTGAAAAACACCAACAAATTCAACAACAACCTCAACATTGAAAAACAACAACAACCTCAACATTGAAAAACACCAACAAATTCAACAACAACCTCAACATTGGAAAACACCAACAAATTCAACAACAACCTCAACATTGAAAAACACAAACAACCTCAACATTGAAAAACACCAACAAATTCAACAACTACCTCGAAATTGAAAAACACCAACAAATTCAACAACAACCTCAACATTGAAAAACAACAACAACCTCAACATTGAAAAAACACCAACAAATTCAACAACAACCTCAATTTTGAAAAACAACAACAACCTCAACATTGAAAAACACCAATAAATTCAACAACAACCTCAACATTTAAAAACACCAAAAAATTCAACAACAACCTCAACATTGAAAAGCAACAACAATCCCAACATTGAAAAACACCAACAAATTCAACAACAACCTCAACATTGAAAAACACCAACAAATTCAACAACAACCTCAACATTGAAAAACACCAACAAATTCAACAGCAACCTCGAAATTGAAAAACACCAACAAATACAACAACAACCTCAACATTGAAAAACAACAACAACCTCAACATTGAAAAACACCAACAAATTTAGCAACAACCTCAACATTGAAAAACAACAACAACCGCAACATTGCAAAACACCAGCAAATTCAACAACAACCTCAACATTTAAAAACACCAACAAATTCAACAACAAGCTCAACATTGAAAACACCAACAAATTCAACAACAACCTCAACATTTACAAACGCCAACAAATTCAACAACAACCTCAACATTGAAAAACAACAACCTCAACATTGAAAAACACCAACAAATTCAACAAAAAATTCAACATTGAAAAACACCAACAAATTCAACAACAACCCCGAAATTGAAAAACACCAACAAATTCAACAACAACCTCAACTTTGAAAAACAACAACAACCTCATCATGGAAAAACACCAACAAATTCAACAACAACCGCAACATTGAAAAACAACAACATCCTCAGAATTGAAAACACCAACAAATTCAACAAGAACCTCAACATTAAAAAAAAACCAACAAATTCAACAACAACCTCAACATTGAAAAACACCAACAAACTCAACAACAACCTCAACATTGAAAAACAACAACAACCTCAACATTGAAAAACACCAACAAATTCAACAACAACCTCAACATTGAAAAACACCAACAAATTCAACAACAACCTCAACATTGAAAAACACCAACAACCTCAACATTGAAAAACACCAACAAATTCAACAAAAACCTCAACATTGAAAAACAACAACAACCTCAACATTGAAAAACACCAACAAATTCAACAACAACCTCAACATTGAAAAACAACAACAAACTCAACATTGAAAAACAACAACAAATTCAACAACAACCTCAACATTGAAAAACAACAACAACCTCAACATTGAAAAACACCAACAAATTCAACAACAACTTCAACATTGAAAAACACCAACAAATTCAACAACAACCTCAACATTGAAAAACACCAACAAATTCAACAACAACCTCAGCATTGAAAAACAACAACAACCTCAACATTGAAAAACACCAACAAATTCAACAACAACCTCAACATTGAAAAACAACAACAACCTCAACATTGAAAAACACCAACAAATTCAACAAAAACTTCAACATTGAAAAACACCAACAAATTCAACAACAACCTCGAAATTGAAAAAAACCAACAAATTCAACAACAACCTCAACATTGAAAAACACCAACAAATTCAACAACAACCTCAACATTGAAAAACACCAACAACCTCAACATTGAAAAACACCAACAAATTCAACAAAAACCTCAACATTGAAAAACAACAACAACCTCAACATTGTAAAACACCAACAAATTCAACAACAACTTCAACATTGAAAAACACCAACAAATTCAACAACCTCAACATTGAAAAACAACAACACCTCAAAATTGAAAAACACCAACAAATTCAACAACAACCTCAACATTGAAAAACAACAACAACCTCAACATTGAAAAACACCAACAAATTCAACAACAACCTCAACATTGAAAAACACCAACAAATTCAACATCAACCTCAGCATTGAAAAACAACAACAACCTCAACATTGAAAAACACCAACAAATTCAACAACAACCTCAACATTGAAAAACAACAACAACCTCAACATTGAAAAACACCAACAAATTCAACAAAAACTTCAACATTGAAAAACACCAACAAATTCAACAACAACCTCGAAATTGAAAAACACCAACAAATTCAACAACAACTTCAACATTGAAAAACAGCAACAAATTCAACAACAACCTCGACATTGAAAAACACCATCAAATTCAACAACAACCTCAACATTGAAAAACACCAACAAACTCAAAATTGAAAAAACACCAACAAATTCAAAAACAACCTCAACATTTAAAAACAACAACAACCTCAACATTGAAAAACACCAACAAATTCAACAACAACCTCAACATTGAAAAACACCAACAAATTCAACAACAACCTCAACTTTGAAAAACACGAACAAACTCAACAACAACCTCAACAGTGAAAAACAACAACAACCTCAACATTGAAAAACACCAACACATTCAACAACAACCTCAACTTTGAAAAACAACAACAACCTCAACATTGAAAAACACCAACAAATTCAACATAACTTCAACATTGAAAAACACCAACAAATTCAACAACAACCTCAACATTGAAAAACAACAACAACCTCAACATTGAAAAACACCAACAAATTCAACAACAACCTCAACATTGAAAAACACCAACAAACTCAACAACAACCTCAACATTGAAAAACAACAACAATCTCAACATTGAAAAACACCAACAAATTCAACAACAATCTCAACATTGAAAAACACCAACAAATTCAACAACAACCTCAACATTGAAAAACACCAACAACCTCAACATTGAAAAACACCAACAAATTCAACAAAAACCTCAACATTGAAAAACAACAACAACCTCAACATTGAAAAACACCAACAAATTCAACAACAACCTCAACATTGAAAAACAACAACAAACTCAACATTGAAAAACAACAACAAATTCAACAACAACCTCAACATTGAAAAACAACAACAACCTCAACATTGAAAAACACCAACAAATTCAACAACAACTTCAACATTGAAAAACACCAACAAATTCAACAACAACCTCAACATTGAAAAACAACAACACCTCAACATTGAAAAACACCAACAAATTCAACAACAACCTCAACATTGAAAAACAACAACAACCTCAACATTGAAAAACACCAACAAATTCAACAACAACCTCAACATTGAAAAACACCAACAAATTCAACAACAACCCCAGCATTGAAAAACAACAACAACCTCAACATTGAAAAACACCAACAAATTCAACAACAACCTCAACATTGAAAAACAACAACAACCTCAACATTGAAAAACACCAACAAATTCAACAAAAACTTCAACATTGAAAAACACCAACAAATTCAACAACAACCTCGAAATTGAAAAGAACCAACAAATTCAACAACAACCTCAACATTGAAAAACACCAACAAATTCAACAACAACCTCAACATTGAAAAAGACCAACAACCTCAACATTGAAAAACACCAACAAATTCAACAAAAACCTCAACATTGAAAAACAACAACAACCTCAACATTGAAAAACACCAACAAAATCAACAACAACCTCAGCATTGAAAAACAACAACAACCTCAACATTGAAAAACACCAACAAATTCAACAACAACCTCAAGATTGAAAAACAACATCAACCACAACATTGAAAAACACCAACAAATTCAACAAAAACTTCAACATTGAAAAACACCAACAAATTCAACAACAACCTCGAAATTGAAAAACAACAACAAGTTCAACAACAACCTCAACATTGAAAAACACCAACAAATTCAACAACAACCTCAACATTGAAAAACAACAACAACCTCAACATTGAAAAACACCAACAAATTCAACAACAACCTCAACATTGAAAAACACCAACAAATTCAACAACAACCTCAACATTGAAAAACACCAACAACCTCAACATTGAAAAACACCAACAAATTCAACAACAACCTCAACATTGAAAAACACCAACAAATTCAACAACAACCTCAACATTGAAAAACACCAACAAATTCAACAACAACCTCGAAATTGAAAAACACCAACAAATACAACAACAACCTCAACATTGAAAAACACCAACAAATTTAGCAACAACCTCAACATTGAAAAACAACAACAACCTCAACATTGCAAAACACCAGCAAATTCAACAACAACCTCAACATTTAAAAACACCAACAAATTCAACAACAAGCTCAACATTGAAAACACCAACAAATTCAACAACAAACACAACATTTCAAAACGCCAACAAATTCAACAACAACCTGAACATTGAAAAACAACAACCTCAACATTGAAAAACACCAACAAATTCAACAAAAAATTCAACATTGAAAAACACCAACAAATTCAACAACAACCCCGAAATTGAAAAACACCAACAAATTCAACAACAACCTCAACTTTGAAAAACAACAACAACCTCATCATGGAAAAACACCAACAAATTCAACAACAACCGCAACATTGAAAAACAACAACATCCTCAGAATTGAAAACACCAACAAATTCAACAACAACCCCAACATTTAAAAACAACAACAACCTGAACATTGAAAAACACCAACAACTTCAACTACAACCTCAACATTGAAAAACACCAACAAATTCAACAACAACCTCAACATTGAAAAACACCAACAAACTCAACAACAACCTCAACATTGAAAAACAACAACAACCTCAACATTGAAAAACACCAACAAATTCAACAACAACCTCAACATTGAAAAACACCAACAAATTCAACAACAACCTCAACATTGAAAAACACCAACAACCTCAACATTGAAAAACACCAACAAATTCAACAAAAACCTCAAAATTGAAAAACAACAACAACCTCAACATTGAAAAACACCAACAAATTCAACAACAAACTCAACATTGAAAAACAACAACAAACTCAACATTGAAAAACAACAACAAATTCAACAACAACCTCAACATTGAAAAACAACAACAACCTCAACATTGAAAAACACCAACAAATTCAACAACAACTTCAACATTGAAAAACACCAACAAATTCAACAACAACCTCAACATTGAAAAACAACAACACCTCAACATTGAAAAACACCAACAAATTCAACAACAACCTCAACATTGAAAAACAACAACAACCTCAACATTGAAAAACACCAACAAATTCAACAACAACCTCAACATTGAAAAACACCAACAAATTCAACAACAACCTCAGCATTGAAAAACAACAACAACCTCAACATTGAAAAACACCAACAAATTCAACAACAACCTCAACATTGAAAAACAACAACAACCTCAACATTGAAAAACACCAACAAATTCAACAAAAACTTCAACATTGAAAAACACCAACAAATTCAACAACAACCTCGAAATTGAAAAAAACCAACAAATTCAACAACAACCTCAACATTGAAAAACACCAACAAATTCAACAACAACCTCAACATTGAAAAACACCAACAACCTCAACATTGAAAAACACCAACAAATTCAACAAAAACCTCAACATTGAAAAACAACAACAACCTCAACATTGAAAAACACCAACAAATTCAACAAAAACTTCAACATTGAAAAACACCAACAAATTCAACAACAACCTCGAAATTGAAAAACACCAACAAATTCAACAACAACTTCAACATTGAAAAACACCAACAAATTCAACAACAACCTCGACATTGAAAAACACCAACAAATTCAACAACTACCTCAACATTGAAAAACACCAACAAACTCAAAATTGAAAAAACACCAACAAATTCAAAAACAACCTCAACATTTAAAAACAACAACAACCTCAACATTGAAAAACACCAACAAATTCTACAACAACCTCAACATTGAAAAACACCAACAAATTCAACAACAACCTCAACATTGAAAAACACGAACAAAATCAACAACAACCTCAACAGTGAAAAACAACAACAACCTCAACATTGAAAAACACCAACACATTCAACAACAACCTCAACTTTGAAAAACAACAACAAACTCAACATTGAAAAACACCAACAAATTCAACAACAACCTCAACATTGAAAAACAACAACAACCTCAACATTGAAAAACACCAACAAATTCAACAACAACTTCAAAATTGAAAAACACCAACAAATTCAACAACAACCTCAACATTGAAAAACAACAACAACCTCAACATTGAAAAACACCAACAAATTCAACAACAACCTCAACATTGAAAAACACCAACAAACTCAACAACAACCTCAACATTGAAAAACAACAACAACCTCAACATTGAAAAACACCAACAAATTCAACAACAACCTCAACATTGAAAAACACCAACAAATTCAACAACAACCTCAACATTGAAAAACACCAACAACCTCAACATTGAAAAACACCAACAAATTCAACAAAAACCTCAACATTGAAAAACAACAACAACCTCAACATTGAAAAACACCAACAAATTCAACAACAACCTCAACATTGAAAAACAACAACAAACTCAACATTGAAAAACAACAACAAATTCAACAACAACCTCAACATTGAAAAACAACAACCTCAACATTGAAAAACACCAACAAATTCAACAACAACTTCAACATTGAAAAACACCAACAAATTCAACAACAACCTCAACATTGAAAAACAACAACACCTCAACATTGAAAAACACCAACAAATTCAACAACAACCTCAACATTGAAAAACAACAACAACCTCAACATTGAAAAACACCAACAAATTCAACAACAACCTCAACATTGAAAAACACCAACAAATTCAACAACAACCTCAGCATTGAAAAACAACAACAACCTCAACATTGAAAAACACCAACAAATTCAACAACAACCTCAACATTGAAAAACAACAACAACCTCAACATTGAAAAACACCAACAAATTCAACAAAAACTTCAACATTGAAAAACACCAACAAATTCAACAACAACCTCGAAATTGAAAAAAAACAACAAATTCAACAACAACCTCAACATTGAAAAACACCAACAAATTCAACAACAACCTCAACATTGAAAAACACCAACAACCTCAACATTGAAAAACACCAACAAATTCAACAAAAACCTCAACATTAAAAAACAACAACAACCTCAACATTGAAAAACACCAACAAATTCAACAACAACCTCAACATTGAAAAAGAACAACAAACTCAACATTGAAAAACACCAACAAATTCAACAACAACCTCAACATTGAAAAAGAACAACAACCTCAACATTGTAAAACACCAACAAATTCAACAACAACTTCAACATTGAAAAACTTCAAAAAATTCAACAACCTCAACATTGAAAAACAACACCTCAAAATTGAAAAACACCAACAAATTCAACAATAACCTCAACATTGAAAAACAACAACAACCTCAACATTGAAAAACACCAACAAATTCAACAACAACCTCAACATTGAAAAACACCAACAAATTCAACATCAACCTCAGCATTGAAAAACAACAACAACCTCAACAATGAAAAACACCAACAAATTCAACAACAACCTCAACATTGAAAAACAACAACAACCTCAACATTGAAAAACACCAACAAATTCAACAAAAACTTCAACATTTAAAAACACCAACAAATTCAACAACAACCTCGAAATTGAAAAACACCAACAAATTCAACAACAACTTCAACATTGAAAAACACCAACAAATTCAACAACAACCTCGACATTGAAAAACACCATCAAATTCAACAACAACCTCAACATTGAAAAACACCAACAAACTCAAAATTGAAAAAACACCAACAAATTCAAAAACAACTTCAACATTTAAAAACAACAACAACCTCAACATTGAAAAACACCAACAAATTCAACCACAACATCAACATTGAAAAACACCAACAAATTCAACAACAACCTCAACATTGAAAAACACGAACAAACTCAACAACAACCTCAACAGTGAAAAACAACAACAACCTCAATATTGAAAAACACCAACACATTCAACAACAACTTCAACATTGAAAAACACCAACAAATTCAACAACCTCAACATTGAAAAACAAACAACAAACTCAACATTGAAAAACAACAACAAATTCAACAACAACCTCAACATTGAAAAACAACAACAACCTCAACATTGAAAAACACCAACAAATTCAACAACAACTTCAACATTGAAAAACACCAACAAATTCAACAACAACCTCAACATTGAAAAACAACAACACCTCAACATTGAAAAACACCAACAAATTCAACAACAACCTTAACATTGAAAAACAAGAACAACCTCAACATTGAAAAACACCAACAAATTCAACAACAACCTCAACATTGAAAAACACCAACAAATTCAACAACAACCTCAGCATTGAAAAACAACAACAACCTCAACATTGAAAAACACCAACAAATTCAACAACAACCTCAACATTGAAAAACAACAACAACCTCAACATTGAAAAACACCAACAAATTCAACAAAAACTTCAACATTGAAAAACACCAACAAATTCAACAACAACCTCGAAATTGAAAAAAACCAACAAATTCAACAACAACCTCAACATTGAAAAACACCAACAAATTCAACAACAACCTCAACATTGAAAAACACCAACAACCTCAACATTGAAAAACACCAACAAATTCAACAAAAACCTCAACATTAAAAAACAACAACAACCTCAACATTGAAAAACACCAACAAATTCAACAACAACCTCAACATTGAAAAACAACAACAAACTCAACATTGAAAAACACCAACAAATTCAACAACAACCTCAACATTGAAAAAGAACAACAACCTCAACATTGTAAAACACCAACAAATTCAACAACAACTTCAACATTGAAAAACACCAACAAATTCAACAACCTCAACATTGAAAAACAACAACACCTCAAAATTGAAAAACACCAACAAATTCAACAACAACCTCAACATTGAAAAACAACAACAACCTCAACATTGAAAAACACCAACAAATTCAACAACAACCTCAACATTGAAAAACACCAACAAATTCAACATCAACCTCAGCATTGAAAAACAACAACAACCTCAACAATGAAAAACACCAACAAATTCAACAACAACCTCAACATTGAAAAACAACAACAACCTCAACATTGAAAAACACCAACAAATTCAACAAAAACTTCAACATTGAAAAACACCAACAAATTCAACAACAACCTCGAAATTGAAAAACACCAACAAATTCAACAACAACTTCAACATTGAAAAACACCAACAAATTCAACAACAACCTCGACATTGAAAAACACCATCAAATTCAACAACAACCTCAACATTGAAAAACACCAACAAACTCAAAATTGAAAAAACACCAACAAATTCAAAAACAACCTCAACATTTAAAAACAACAACAACCTCAACATTGAAAAACACCAACAAATTCAACAACAACCTCAACATTGAAAAACACCAACAAATTCAACAACAACCTCAACATTGAAAAACACGAACAAACTCAACAACAACCTCAACAGTGAAAAACAACAACAACCTCAATATTGAAAAACACCAACACATTCAACAACAACCTCAACTTTGTAAAATAACAACAAACTCAACATTGAAAAACACCAACAAATTCAACAACAACCTCAACATTGAAAAACAACAACAACCTCAACATTGAAAAACACCAACAAATTCAACAACAACTTCAACATTGAAAAACACCAACAAATTCAACAACAACCTCAACATTGAAAAACAACAACAACCTCAACATTGAAAAACACCATCAAATTCAACAACAACCTCAACATTGAAAAACAACAACAACCTCAACATTGAAAAACACCAACAAATTCAACAAAAACTTCAACATTGAAAAACACCAACAAATTCAACAACAACCTCGAAATTGAAAAACACCAACAAGTTCAACAACAAACTCAGCATTGAAAAACACCAACAAATTCAACAACAACCTCAACATTGAAAAACACAAACAACCTCAACATTGAAAAACACCAACAAATTCAACAAAAACCTCAACATTGAAAAACAACAACAACCTCAACGTTGAAAAAGACCATCAAATTCAACAACAACCTCAACATTGAAAAACAACAACAAACTCAACATTGAAAAACACCAACAAATTCAACAACAACCTCAACATTGAAAAAGAACAACAACCTCAACATTGAAAAACACCAACAAATTCAACAACAACTTCAACATTGAAAAACACCAACAAATTCAACAACAACCTCAACATTGAAAAACAACAACAACCTCAACATTGAAAAACAACAACAACCTCAACATTGAAAAACAACAACAACCTCAACATTGAAAAACACCAACAAATTCAACAACAACCTCAACATTGAAAAACACCAACAAATTCAACAACAACCTCAGCATTGAAAAACAACAACAACCTCAACATTGAAAAACACCAACAAATTCAACAACAACCTCAACATTGAAAAACAACAACAAACTCAACATTGAAAAACAACAACAAATTCAACAGCAACCTCAACATTGAAAAACAACAACAACCTCAACATTGAAAAACACCAACAAATTCAACAACAACTTCAACATTGAAAAACACCAACAAATTCAACAACAACCTCAACATTGAAAAACAACAACACCTCAACATTGAAAAACACCAACAAATTCAACAACAACCTCAACATTGGAAAACAACAACAACCTCAACATTGAAAAACACCAACAAATTCAACAACAACCTCAACATTGAAAAACACCAACAAATTCAACAACAACCTCAGCATTGAAAAACAACAACAACCTCAACATTGAAAAACACCAACAAATTCAACAACAACCTCAACATTGAAAAACAACAGCAACCTCAACATTGAAAAACACCAACAAATTCAACAAAAACTTCAACATTGAAAAACACCAACAAATTCAACAACAACCTCGAAATTGAAAAAAACCAACAAATTCAACAACATCCTCAACATTGAAAAACACCAACAAATTCAACAACAACCTCAGCATTGAAAAACAACAACAACCTCAACATTGAAAAACACCAACAAATTCAACAAAAACTTCAACATTGAAAAACACCAACAAATTCAACAACAACCTCGAAATTGAAAAAAACCAACAAATTCAACAACAACCTCAACATTGAAAAACACCAACAAATTCAACAACAACCTCAACATTGAAAAACACCAACAACCTCAACATTGAAAAACACCAACAAATTCAACAACAACCTCAACATTGAAAAACAACAACAACCTCAACATTGAAAAACACCAACAAATTCAACAACAACCTCAACATTGAAAAACACCAACAAATTCAACAACAACCTCAGCATTGAAAAACAACAACAACCTCAACATTGAAAAACACCAACAAATTCAACAACAACCTCAACATTGAAAAACAACAACAACCTCAACATTGAAAAACACCAACAAATTCAATAAAAACTTCAACATTGAAAAACACCAACAAATTCAACAACAACCTCGAAATTGAAAAAAACCAACAAATTCAACAACAACCTCAACATTGAAAAACACCAACAAATTCAACAACAAACCTCAACATTGAAAAACACCAACAACCTCAACATTGAAAAACACCAACAAATTCAACAAAAACCTCAACATTAAAAAACAACAACAACCTCAACATTGAAAAACACCAACAAATTCAACAACAACCTCAACATTGAAAAACAACAACAAACTCAACATTGAAAAACACCAACAAATTCAACAACAACCTCAACATTGAAAAAGAACAACAACCTCAACATTGTAAAACACCAACAAATTCAACAACAACTTCAACATTGAAAAACTCCAAAAAATTCAACAACCTCAACATTGAAAAACAACAACACCTCAAAATTGAAAAACACCAACAAATTCAACAATAACCTCAACATTGAAAAACAACAACAACCTCAACATTGAAAAACACCAACAAATTCAACAACAACCTCAACATTGAAAAACACCAACAAATTCAACATCAACCTCAGCATTGAAAAACAACAACAACCTCAACAATGAAAAACACCAACAAATTCAACAACAACCTCAACATTGAAAAACAACAACAACCTCAACATTGAAAAACACCAACAAATTCAACAAAAACTTCAACATTGAAAAACACCAACAAATTCAACAACAACCTCGGAATTGAAAAACACCAACAAATTCAACAACAACTTCAACATTGAAAAACACCAACAAATTCAACAACAACCTCGACATTGAAAAACACCATCAAATTCAACAACAACCTCAACATTGAAAAACACCAACAAACTCAAAATTGAAAAAACACCAACAAATTCAAAAACAACCTCAACATTTAAAAACAACAACAACCTCAACATTGAAAAACACCAACAAATTCAACAACAACCTCAACATTGAAAAACACCAACAAATTCAACAACAACCTCAACATTGAAAAACACGAACAAACTCAACAACAACCTCAACAGTGAAAAACAACAACAACCTCAATATTGAAAAACACCAACACATTCAACAACTTCAATATTGAAAAACACCAACAAATTCAACAACCTCAACATTGAAAAACAACAACAAACTCAACATTGAAAAACAACAACAAATTCAACAACAACCTCAACATTGAAAAACAACAACAACCTCAACATTGAAAAACACCAACAAATTCAACAACAACCTCAACATTGAAAAACACCAACAAATTCAACAACAACCTCAGCATTGAAAAACAACAACAACCTCAACATTGAAAAACACCAACAAATTCAACAACAACCTCAACATTGAAAAACAACAACAACCTCAACATTGAAAAACACCAACAAATTCAACAAAAACTTCAACATTGAAAAACACCAACAAATTCAACAACAACCTCGAAATTGAAAAAAACCAACAAATTCAACAACAACCTCAACATTGAAAAACACCAACAAATTCAACAACAACCTCAACATTGAAAAACACCAACAACCTCAACATTGAAAACACCAACAAATTCAACAAAAACCTCAACATTAAAAAACAACAACAACCTCAACATTGATAAACACCAAGAAATTCAACAACAACCTCAACATTGAAAAACAACAACAAACTCAACATTGAAAAACACCAACAAATTCAACAACAACCTCAACATTGAAAAAGAACAACAACCTCAACATTGTAAAACACCAACAAATTCAACAACAACTTCAACATTGAAAAACACCAACAAATTCAACAACCTCAACATTGAAAAACAACAACACCTCAAAATTGAAAAACACCAACAAATTCAACAACAACCTCAACATTGAAAAACAACAACAACCTCAACATTGAAAAACACCAACAAATTCAACAACAACCTCAACATTGAAAAACACCAACAAATTCAACATCAACCTCAGCATTGAAAAACAACAACAACCTCAACAATGAAAAACACCAACAAATTCAACAACAACCTCAACATTGAAAAACAACAACAACCTCAACATTGAAAAACACCAACAAATTCAACAAAAACTTCAACATTGAAAAACACCAACAAATTCAACAACAACCTCGAAATTGAAAAACACCAACAAATTCAACAACAACTTCAACATTGAAAAACACCAACAAATTCAACAACAACCTCGACATTGAAAAACACCATCAAATTCAACAACAACCTCAACATTGAAAAACACCAACAAACTCAAAATTGAAAAAACACCAACAAATTCAAAAACAACCTCAACATTTAAAAACAACAACAACCTCAACATTGAAAAACACCAACAAATTCAACAACAACCTCAACATTGAAAAACACCAACAAATTCAACAACAACCTCAACATTGAAAAACACGAACAAACTCAACAACAACCTCAACAGTGAAAAACAACAACAACCTCAATATTGAAAAACACCAACACATTCAACAACAACCTCAACTTTGAAAAACAACAACAAACTCAACATTGAAAAACACCAACAAATTCAACAACAACCTCAACATTGAAAAACAACAACAACCTCAACATTGAAAAACACCAACAAATTCAACAACAACTTCAACATTGAAAAACACCAACAAATTCAACAACAACCTCAACATTGAAAAACAACAACAACCTCAACATTGAAAAACACCAAATTCAACAACAACCTCAACATTGAAAAACAACAACAACCTCAACATTGAAAAACACCAACAAATTCAACAAAAACTTCAACATTCAAAAACACCAACAAATTCAACAACAACCTCGAAATTGAAAAACACCAACAAGTTCAACAACAAACTCAGCATTGAAAAACACCAACAAATTCAACAACAACCTCAACATTGAAAAACACCAACAACCTCAACATTGAAAAACACCAACAAATTCAACAAAAACCTCAACATTGAAAAACAACAACAACCTCAACATTGAAAAAGACCATCAAATTCAACAACAACCTCAACATTGAAAAACAACAACAAACTCAACATTGAAAAACACCAACAAATTCAACAACAACCTCAACATTGAAAAAGAACAACAACCTCAACATTGAAAAACACCAACAAATTCAACAACAACTTCAACATTGAAAAACACCAACAAATTCAACAACAACCTCAACATTGAAAAACAACAACAACCTCAACATTGAAAAACAACAACAACCTCAACATTGAAAAACACCAACAAATTCAACAACAACCTCAACATTGAAAAACACCAACAAATTCAACAACAACCTCAGCATTGAAAAACAACAACAACCTCAACATTGAAAAACACCAACAAATTCAACAACAACCTCAACATTGAAAAACAACAACAAACTCAACATTGAAAAACAACAACAAATTCAACAGCAACCTCAACATTGAAAAACAACAACAACCTCAACATTGAAAAACACCAACAAATTCAACAACAACTTCAACATTGAAAAACACCAACAAATTCAACAACAACCTCAACATTGAAAAACAACAACACCTCAACATTGAAAAACACCAACAAATTCAACAACAACCTCAACATTGGAAAACAACAACAACCTCAACATTGAAAAACACCAACAAATTCAACAACAACCTCAACATTGAAAAACACCAACAAATTCAACAACAACCTCAGCATTGAAAAACAACAACAACCTCAACATGGAAAAACACCAACAAATTCAACAACAACCTCAACATTGAAAAACAACAACAACCTCAACATTGAAAAACACCAACAAATTCAACAAAAACTTCAACATTGAAAAACACCAACAAATTCAACAACAACCTCGAAATTGAAAAAAACCAACAAATTCAACAACAACCTCAACATTGAAAAACACCAACAAATTCAACAACAACCTCAGCATTGAAAAACAACAACAACCTCAACATTGAAAAACACCAACAAATTCAACAACAACCTCAACATTGAAAAACAACAACAACCTCAACATTGAAAAACACCAACAAATTCAACAAAAACTTCAACATTGAAAAACACCAACAAATTCAACAACAACCTCGAAATTGAAAAAAACCAACAAATTCAACAACAACCTCAACATTGAAAAACACCAACAAATTCAACAACAACCTCAACATTGAAAAACACCAACAACCTCAACATTGAAAAACACCAACAAATTCAACAAAAACCTCAACATTAAAAAACAACAACAACCTCAACATTGAAAAACACCAACAAATTCAACAACAACCTCAACATTGAAAAACAACAACAAACTCAACATTGAAAAACACCAACAAATTCAACAACAACCTCAACATTGAAAAAGAACAACAACCTCAACATTGTAAAACACCAACAAATTCAACAACAACTTCAACATTGAAAAACACCAACAAATTCAACAACCTCAACATTGAAAAACAACAACACCTCAAAATTGAAAAACACCAACAAATTCAACAACAACCTCAACATTGAAAAACAACAACAACCTCAACATTGAAAAACACCAACAAATTCAACAACAACCTCAACATTGAAAAACACCAACAAATTCAACATCAACCTCAGCATTGAAAAACAACAACAACCTCAACAATGAAAAACACCAACAAATTCAACAACAACCTCAACATTGAAAAACAACAACAACCTCAACATTGAAAAACACCAACAAATTCAACAAAAACTTCAACATTGAAAAACACCAACAAATTCAACAACAACCTCGAAATTGAAAAACACCAACAAATTCAACAACAACTTCAACATTGAAAAACACCAACAAATTCAACAACAACCTCGACATTGAAAAACACCATCAAATTCAACAACAACCTCAACATTGAAAAACACCAACAAACTCAAAATTGAAAAAACACCAACAAATTCAAAAACAACCTCAACATTTAAAAACAACAACAACCTCAACATTGAAAAACACCAACAAATTCAACAACAACCTCAACATTAAAAAACACCAACAAATTCAACAACAACCTCAACATTGAAAAACACGAACAAACTCAACAACAACCTCAACAGTGAAAAACAACAACAACCTCAATATTGAAAAACACCAACACATTCAACAACAACCTCAACTTTGAAAAACAACAACAAACTCAACATTGAAAAACACCAACAAATTCAACAACAACCTCAACATTGAAAAACAACAACAACCTCAACATTGAAAAACACCAACAAATTCAACAACAACTTCAACATTGAAAAACACCAACAAATTCAACAACAACCTCAACATTGAAAAACAACAACAACCTCAACATTGAGAAACACCAAATTCAACAACAACCTCAACATTGAAAAACAACAACAACCTCAACATTGAAAAACACCAACAAATTCAACAAAAACTTCAACATTGAAAAACACCAACAAATTCAACAACAACCTCGAAATTGAAAAACACCAACAAGTTCAACAACAAACTCAGCATTGAAAAACACCAACAAATTCAACAACAACCTCAACATTGAAAAACACCAACAACCTCAACATTGAAAAACACCAACAAATTCAACAAAAACCTCAACATTGAAAAACAACAACAACCTCAACATTGAAAAAGACCAACAAAATCAACAACAACCTCGACATTGAAAAACACCATCAAATTCAAAAACAACCTCAACATTGAAAAACACCAACAAACTAAAAATTGAAAAAACACCAACAAATTCAAAAACAACCTCAACATTTAAAAACAACAACAACCTCAACATTGAAAATCACCAACAAATTCAACAACAACCTCAACATTGAAAAACACCAACAAATTCAACAACAACCTCAACATTGAAAAACACGAACAAACTCAACAACAACCTCAACAGTGAAAAACAACAACAACCTCAATATTGAAAAACACCAACACATTCAACAACAACCTCAACTTTGAAAAACAACAACAAACTCAACATTGAAAAACACCAACAAATGCAACAACAACCTCAACATTGAAAAACAACAACAACCTCAACATTGAAAAACACCAACAAATTCAACAACAACTTCAACATTGAAAAACACCAACAAATTCAACAACAACCTCAACATTGAAAAACAACAACAACCTCAACATTGAAAAACACCAAATTCAACAACAACCTCAACATTGAAAAACAACAACAACCTCAACATTGAAAAACACCAACAAATTCAACAAAAACTTCAACATTGAAAAACACCAACAAATTCAACAACAACCTCGAAATTGAAAAACACCAACAAGTTCAACAACAAACTCAGCATTGAAAAACACCAACAAATTCAACAACAACCTCAACATTGAAAAACACCAACAACCTCAACATTGAAAAACACCAACAAATTCAACAAAAACCTCAACATTGAAAAACAACAACAACCTCAACATTGAAAAAGACCATCAAATTCAACAACAACCTCAACATTGAAAAACAACAACAAACTCAACATTGAAAAACACCAACAAATTCAACAACAACCTCAACATTGAAAAAGAACAACAACCTCAACATTGAAAAACACCAACAAATTCAACAACAACTTCAACATTGAAAAACACCAACAAATTCAACAACAACCTCAACATTGAAAAACAACAACAACCTCAACATTGAAAAACAACAACAACCTCAACATTGAAAAACACCAACAAATTCAACAACAACCTCAACATTGAAAAACACCAACAAATTCAACAACAACCTCAGCATTGAAAAACAACAACAACCTCAACATTGAAAAACACCAACAAATTCAACAACAACCTCAACATTGAAAAACAACAACAGACTCAACATTGAAAAACAACAACAAATTCAACAGCAACCTCAACATTGAAAAACAACAACAACCTCAACATTGAAAAACACCAACAAATTCAACAACAACTTCAACATTGAAAAACACCAACAAATTCAACAACAACCTCAACATTGAAAAACAACAACACCTCAACATTGAAAAACACCAACAAATTCAACAACAACCTCAACATTGAAAAACACCAACAAATTCAACAACAACCTCAGCATTGAAAAACAACAACAACCTCATAATTGAAAAACACCAACAAATTCAACAACAACCTCAACATTGAAAAACAACAACAACCTCAACATTGAAAAACACCAACAAATTCAACAAAAACTTCAACATTGAAAAACACCAACAAATTCAACAACAACCTCGAAATTGAAAAAAACCAACAAATTCAACAACAACCTCAACATTGAAAAACACCAACAAATTCAACAACAACCTCAACATTGTTAAACACGAACAACCTCAACATTGAAAAACACCAACAAATTCAACAAAAACCTCAACATTGAAAAACAACAACAACCTCAACATTGAAAAACACCAACAAATTCAACAACAACCTCAACATTGAAAAACAACAACAAACTCAACATTGAAAAACACCAACAAATTCAACAACAACCTCAACATTGAAACAGAACAACAACCTCAACATTGTAAAACACCAACAAATTCAACAACAACTTCAACATTGAAAAACGCCAACAAATTCAACAACCTCAACATTGAAAAACAACAACACCTCAAAATTGAAAAACACCAACAAATTCAACAACAACCTCAACATTGAAAAACAACAACAACCTCAACATTGAAAAACACCAACAAATTCAACAACAACCTCAACATTGAAAAACACCAACAAATTCAACATCAACCTCAGCATTGAAAAACAACAACAACCTCAACATTGAAAAACTCCAACAAATTCAACAACAACCTCAACATTGAAAAACAACAACAACCTCAACATTGAAAAACACCAACAAATTCAACAAAAACTTCAACATTGAAAAACACCAACAAATTCAACAACAACCTCGAAATTGAAAAACACCAACAAATTCAACAACAACTTCAACATTGAAAAACACCAACAAATTCAACAACAACCTCGACATTGAAAAACACCATCAAATTCAACAACAACCTCAACATTTCAAAACAACAACAACCTCAACATTGAAAAACACCAACAAATTCAACAACAACCTCAACATTGAAAAACAACAACAACCTCAACATTGAAAAACACCATCAAATTCAACAACAACCTCAACATTGAAAAACAACAACAACCTCAACATTGAAAAACACCAACAAACTCAAAATTGAAAAAACACCAACAAATTCAAAAACAACCTCAACATTTCAAAACAACAACAACCTCAACATTGAAAAACACCAACAAATTCAACAACAACCTGAACATTGAAAAACACCAACAAATTCAACAACAACCTCAACATTGAAAAACACGAACAAAATCAACAACAACCTCAACAGTGAAAAACAACAACAACCTCAACATTGAAAAACACCAACACATTCAACAACAACCTCAACTTTGAAAAACAACAACAAACTCAACATTGAAAAACACCAACAAATTCAACAACAACCTCAACATTGAAAAACAACAACAACCTCAACATTGAAAAACACCAACAAATTCAACAACAACTTCAACATTGAAAAACACCAACAAATTCAACAACAACCTCAACATTGAAAAACAACAACAACCTCAACATTGAAAAACACCAACAAATTCAACAACAACCTCAACATTGAAAAACACCAACAAACTCAACAACAACCTCAACATTGAAAAACAACAACAACCTCAACATTGAAAAACACCAACAAATTCAACAACAACCTCAACATTGAAAAACACCAACAAATTCAACAACAACCTCAACATTGAAAAAGACCAACAACCTCAACATTGAAAAACACCAACAAATTCAACAAAAACCTCAACATTGAAAAACAACAACAACCTCAACATTGAAAAACACCAACAAATTCAACAACAACCTCAACATTGAAAAACAACAACAAACTCTACATTGAAAAACAACAACAAATTCAACAACAACCTCAACAATGAAAAACAACAACAACCTCAACATTGAAAAACACCAACAAATTCAACAACAACTTCAACATTGAAAAACACCAACAAATTCAACAACAACCTCAACATTGAAAAACAACAACACCTCAACATTGAAAAACACCAACAAATTCAACAACAACCTCAACATTGAAAAACAACAACAACCTCAAATTTGAAAAACACCAACAAATTCAAGAACAACCTCAACATTGAAAAACACCAACAAATTCAACAACAACCTCAGCATTGAAAAACAACAACAACCTCAACATTGAAAAACACCAACAAATTCAACAACAACCTCAACATTGAAAACAACAACAACCTCAACATTGAAAAACACCAACAAATTCAACAAAAACTTCAACATTGAAAAACACCAACAAATTCAACAACAACCTCGAAATTGAAAAAAACCAACAAACTCAACAACAACCTCAACATTGGAAAACACCAACAAATTCAACAACAACCTCAACATTGAAAAACACCAACAACCTCAACATTGAAAAACACCAACAAATTCAACAAAAACCTCAACATTGAAAAACAGCAACAACCTCAACATTGAAAAACACCAACAAATTCAACAACAACCTCAACATTGAAAAACAACAACAAACTCAACATTGAAAAACACCAACAAATTCAACAACAACCTCAACATTGAAAAAGAACAACAACCTCAACATTGTAAAACACCAACAAATTCAACAACAACTTCAACATTGAAAAACACCAACAAATTCAACAACCTCAATATTGAAAAACAACAACACCTCAAAATTGAAAAACACCAACAAATTCAACAATAACCTCAACATTGAAAAACAACAACAACCTCAACATTGAAAAACACCAACAAATTCAACAACAACCTCAACATTGAAAAACACCAACAAATTCAACATCAACCTCAGCATTGAAAAACAACAACAACCTCAACATTGAAAAACACCAACAAATTCAACAACAACCTCAACATTGAAAAACAACAACAACCTCAACATTGAAAAACACCAACAAATTCAACAAAAACTTCAACATTGAAAAACACCAACAAATTCAACAACAACCTCGAAATTGAAAAAAACCAACAAATTCAACAACAACCTCAACATTGAAAAACACCAACAAATTCAACAACAACCTCAACATTGAAAAACACGAACAACCTCAACATTGAAAAACACCAACAAATTCAACAAAAACCTCAACATTGAAAAACAACAACAACCTCAACATTGAAAAACACCAACAAATTCAACAACAACCTCAACATTGAAAAACAACAACAAACTCAACATTGAAAAACACCAACAAATTCAACAACAACCTCAACATTGAAACAGAACAACAACCTCAACATTGTAAAACACCAACAAATTCAACAACAACTTCAACATTGAAAAACACCAACAAATTCAACAACCTCAACATTGAAAAACAACAACACCTCAAAATTGAAAAACACCAACAAATTCAACAACAACCTGAACATTGAAAAACAACAACAACCTCAACATTGAAAAACAACAACAAATTCAACAACAACCTCAACATTGAAAAACACCAACAAATTCAACATCAACCTCAGCATTGAAAAACAACAACAACCTCAACATTGAAAAACTCCAACAAATTCAACAACAACCTCAACATTGAAAAACAACAACAACCTCAACATTGAAAAACACCAACAAATTCAACAAAAACTTCAACATTGAAAAACACCAACAAATTCAACAACAACCTCGAAATTGAAAAACACCAACAAATTCAACAACAACTTCAACATTGAAAAACACCAACAAATTCAACAACAACCTCGACATTGAAAAACACCATCAAATTCAACAACAACCTCAACATTGAAAAACACCAACAATCTCAAAATTGAAAAAACACCAACAAATTCAAAAACAACCTCAACATTTCAAAACAACAACAACCTCAACATTGAAAAACACCAACAAATTCAACAAAAACCTCAACATTGAAAAACACCAACAAATTCAACAACAACCTCAACATTGAAAAACACGAACAAAATCAACAACAACCTCAACAGTGAAAAACAACAACAACCTCAACATTGAAAAACACCAACACATTCAACAACAACCTCAACTTTGAAAAACAACAACAAACTCAACATTGAAAAACACGAACAAATTCAACAACAACCTCAACATTGAAAAACAACAACAACCTCAACATTGAAAAACACCAACAAATTCAACAACAACTTCAACATTGAAAAACACCAACAAATTCAACAACAACCTCAACATTGAAAAACAACAACAACCTCAACATTGAAAAACACCAACAAATTCAACAACAACCTCAACATTGAAAAACACCAACAAACTCAACAACAACCTCAACATTGAAAAACAACAACAACCTCAACATTGAAAAACACCAACAAATTCAACAACAACCTCAACATTGAAAAACACCAACAAATTCAACAACAACCTCAACATTGAAAAAGACCAACAACCTCAACATTGAAAAACACCAACAAATTCAACAAAAACCTCAACATTGAAAAACAACAACAACCTCAACATTGAAAAACACCAACAAATTCAACAACAACCTCAACATTGAAAAACAACAACAAACTCAACATTGAAAAACAACAACAAATTCAACAACAACCTCAACATTGAAAAACATCAACAACCTCAACATTGAAAAACACCAACAAATTCAACAACAACTTCAACATTGAAAAACACCAACAAATTCAACAACAACCTCAACATTGAAAAACAACAACACCTCAACATTGAAAAACACCAACAAATTCAACAACAACCTCAACATTGAAAAACAACAACAACCTCAACATTGAAAAACACCAACAAATTCAAGAACAACCTCAACATTGAAAAACACCAACAAATTCAACAACAACCTCAGCATTGAAAAACAACAACAACCTCAACATTGAAAAACACCAACAAATTCAACAACAACCTCAACATTGAAAAACAACAACAACCTCAACATTGAAAAACACCAACAAATTCAACAAAAACTTCAACATTGAAAAACACCAACAAATTCAACAACAACCTCGAAATTGAAAAAAACCAACAAATTCAACAACAACCTCAACATTGAAAAACACCAACAAATTCAACAACAACCTCAACATTGAAAAACACCAACAACCTCAACATTGAAAAACACCAACAAATTCAACAAAAACCTCAACATTGAAAAACAGCAACAACCTCAACATTGAAAAACACCAACAAATTCAACAACAACCTCAACATTGAAAAACAACAACAAACTCAACATTGAAAAACACCAACAAATTCAACAACAACCTCAACATTGAAAAAGAACAACAACCTCAACATTGTACAACACCAACAAATTCAACAACAACTTCAACATTGAAAAACACCAACAAATTCAACAACCTCAACATTGAAAAACAACAACACCTCAAAATTGAAAAACACCAACAAATTCAACAATAACCTCAACATTGAAAAACAACAACAACCTCAACATTGAAAAACACCAACAAATTCAACAACAACCTCAACATTGAAAAACACCAACAAATTCAACATCAACCTCAGCATTGAAAAACAACAACAACCTCAACATTGAAAAACACCAACAAATTCAACAACAACATCAACATTGAAAAACAACAACAACCTCAACATTGAAAAACACCAACAAATTCAACAAAAACTTCAACATTGAAAAACACCAACAAATTCAACAACAACCTCGAAATTGAAAAACACCAACAAATTCAACAACAACTTCAACATTGAAAAACACCAACAAATTCAACAACAACCTCGACATTGAAAAACACCATCAAATTCAACAACAACCTCAACATTGAAAAACACCAACAAACTCAAAATTGAAAAAACACCAACAAATTCAAAAACAACCTCAACATTTAAAAACAACAACAACCTCAACATTGAAAAACACCAACAAATTCAACAACAACCTCAACATTGAAAAACACCAACAAATTCAACAACAACCTCAACATTGAAAAACACGAACAAACTCAACAACAACCTCAACAGTGAAAAACAACAACAACCTCAACATTGAAAAACACCAACACATTCAACAACAACCTCAACTTTGAAAAACAACAACAAACTCAACATTGAAAAACACCAACAAATTCAACAACAACCTCAACATTGAAAAACAACAACAACCTCAACATTGAAAAACACCAACAAATTCAACAACAACTTCAACATTGAAAAACACCAACAAATTCAACAACAACCTCAACATTGAAAAACAACAACAACCTCCACATTGAAAAACACCAACAAATTCAACAACAACCTCAACAATGAAAAACACCAACAAATTCAACAACAACCTCAGCATTGAAAAACAACAACAACCTCAACATTGAAAAACACCAACAAATTCAACAACAACCTCAACATTGAAAAACAACAACAACCTCAACATTGAAAAACACCAACAAATTCAACAAAAACTTCAACATTGAAAAACACCAACAAATTCAACAACAACCTCGAAATTGAAAAACACCAACAAGTTCAACAACAACCTCAACATTGAAAAACACCAACAAATTCAACAAAAACCTCAACATTGAAAAACAACAACAACCTCAACATTGAAAAACAACAACAACCTCAACATTGAAAAACACCAACAAATACAACAACAACTTCAACATTGAAAAACACCAACAAATTCAACAACAACCTCAACATTGAAAAACACCAACAAATTCAACAAAAACTTCAACATTGAAAAACACCAACAAATTGAACAACAACCTCGAAATTGAAAAACACCAACAAATTCAACAACAACTTCAACATTGAAAAACACCAAAAAATTCAACAACAACCTCGACATTGAAAAACACCATCAAATTCAACAACAACCTCAACATTGAAAAACACCAACAAACTCAAAATTGAAAAAACACCAACAAATTCAACAACAACCTCAACATTTAAAAACAACAACAACCTCAACATTGAAAAACACCAACAAATTCAACAACAACCTCAACATTGAAAAACACCAACAAATTCAACAACAACCTCAACATTGAAAAACACGAACAAACTCAACAACAACCTCAACATTGAAAAACAACAACAACCTCAACATTGAAAAACACCAACACATTCAACAACAACCTCAACTTTGAAAAACACCAACAAATTCAACAACAAACTCAAGATTGAAAAACACCAACAAATTCAACAACCTCAACATTGAAAAACAACAACAACCTCAACATTGAAAAACACCAACAAATTCAACAACAACCTCAACATTGAAAAACACCAACAAATTCAACAACAACCTCAACATTGAAAAACAACAACAACCTCAACATTGAAAAACACCAACAAATTCAACAACAACCTCAACATTGAAAAACAACAACAACCTCAACATTGAAAAACACCAACAAATTCAACAACAACCTCAACATTGAAAAACACCAACAACCTCAACATTGAAAAAAACCAACAAATTCAACAAAAACCTCAACATTGAAAATCAACAACAACCTCAACATTGAAAAACACCAACAAATTCAACAACAACCTCAACATTGAAAAACAACAACAAACTCAACATTGAAAAACACCAACAAATTCAACAACAACCTCAACATTGAAAAACAACAACAACCTCAACATTGAAAAACACCAACAAATTCAACAACAACTTCAACATTGAAAAACACCAACAAATTCAACAACAACCTCAACATTGAAAAACAACAACAACCTCAACATTGAAAAACACCAACAAATTCAACAACAACCTCAACATTGAAAAACACCAACAAATTCAACAACAACCTCAGCATTGAAAAACAACAACAACCTCAACATTGAAAAACACCAACAAATTCAACAACAACCTCAACATTGAAAAACAACAACAACCTCAACATTGAAAAACACCAACAAATTCAACAAAAACTTCAACATTGAAAAACACCAACAAATTCAACAACAACCTCGAATTTGAAAAACACCAACAAGTTCAACAATAACCTCAACATTGAAAAACACCAACAAATTCAACAACAACCTCAACATTGAAAAACACCAACAACCTCAACATTGAAAAACACCAACAAATTCAGCAAAAACCTCAACATTGAAAAACAACAACAACCTCAACATTGAAAAACACCATCACATTCAACAACAACCTCAACATTGAAAAACAACAACAAACTCAACATTGAAAAACACCAACAAATTCAACAACAACCTCAACATTGAAAAAGAACAACAACCTCAACATTGAAAAACACCAACAAATTCAACAACAACTTCAACATTGAAAAACACCAACAAATTCAACAACAACCTCAACATTGAAAAACAACAACAACCTCAACATTGAAAAACAACAACAACCTCAAAATTGAAAAACACCAACAAATTCAACAACAACCTCAACATTGAAAAACACCAACAAATTCAACAACAACCTCAGCATTGAAAAACAACAACAACCTCAACATTGAAAAACACCAACAAATTCAACAACAACCTCAACATTGAAAAACAACAACAACCTCAACATTGAAAAACACCAACAAATTCAACAAAAACTTCAACATTGAAAAACACCAACAAATTCAACAACAACCTCGAAATTGAAAAACACCAACAAATTCAACAACAACTTCAACATTGAAAAACACCAACAAATTCAACAACAACCTCGACATTGAAAAACAGCATCAAATTCAACAACAACCTCAACATTGAAAACCACCAACAAACTCAAAATTGAAAATACACCAACAAATTCAACAACAACCTCAACTTTTAAAAACAACAACAACCTCAACATTGAAAAACACCAACAAATTCAACAACAACCTCAACATTGAAAAACACCAACAAATTCAACAACAACCTCAACATTGAAAAACACGAACAAACTCAACAAAAACCTCAACATTGAAAAACAACAACAACCTCAACATTGAAAAACACCAACACATTCAACAACAACCTCAACTTTGAAAAACACCAACAAATTCAACAACAAACTCAAGATTGAAAAACACCAACAAATTCAACAACCTCAACATTGAAAAACAACAACAACCTCAACATTGAAAAACACCAACAAATTCAACAACAACCTCAACATTGAAAAACACCAACAAATTCAACAACAACCTCAACATTGAAAAACAACAACAACCTCAACATTGAAAAACACCAACAAATTCAACAACAACCTCAACATTGAAAAACAACAACAACCTCAACATTGAAAAACACCAACAAATTCAACAACAACCTCAACATTGAAAAACACCAACAACCTCAACATTGAAAAAAACCAACAAATTCAACAAAAACCTCAACATTGAAAAACAACAACAACCTCAACATTGAAAAACACCAACAAATTCAACAACAACCTCAACATTGAAAAACAACAACAAACTCAACATTGAAAAACACCAACAAATTCAACAACAACCTCAACATTGAAAAACAACAACAACCTCAACATTGAAAAACACCAACAAATTCAACAACAACTTCAACATTGAAAAACACCAACAAATTCAACAACAACCTCAACATTGAAAAACAACAACAACCTCAACATTGAAAAACACCAACAAATTCAACAACAACCTCAACATTGAAAAACACCAACAAATTCAACAACAACCTCAGCATTGAAAAACAACAACAACCTCAACATTGAAAAACACCAACAAATTCAACAACAACCTCAACATTGAAAAACAACAACAACCTCAACATTGAAAAACACCAACAAATTCAACAAAAACTTCAACATTGAAAAACACCAACAAATTCAACAACAACCTCGAATTTGAAAAACACCAACAAGTTCAACAATAACCTCAACATTGAAAAACACCAACAAATTCAACAACAACCTCAACATTGAAAAACACCAACAACCTCAACATTGAAAAACACCAACAAATTCAGCAAAAACCTCAACATTGAAAAACAACAACAACCTCAACATTGAAAAACACCATCACATTCAACAACAACCTCAACATTGAAAAACAACAACAAACTCAACATTGAAAAACACCAACAAATTCAACAACAACCTCAACATTGAAAAAGAACAACAACCTCAACATTGAAAAACACCAACAAATTCAACAACAACTTCAACATTGAAAAACACCAACAAATTCAACAACAACCTCAACATTGAAAAACAACAACAACCTCAACATTGAAAAACAACAACAACCTCAAAATTGAAAAACACCAACAAATTCAACAGCAACCTCAACATTGAAAAACACCAACAAATTCAACAACAACCTCAGCATTGAAAAACAACAACAACCTCAACATTGAAAAACACCAACAAATTCAACAACAACCTCAACATTGAAAAACAACAACAACCTCAACATTGAAAAACACCAACAAATTCAACAAAAACTTCAACATTGAAAAACACCAACAAATTCAACAACAACCTCGAAATTGAAAAACACCAACAAATTCAACAACAACTTCAACATTGAAAAACACCAACAAATTCAACAACAACCTCGACATTGAAAAACAGCATCAAATTCAACAACAACCTCAACATTGAAAACCACCAACAAACTCAAAATTGAAAATACCCAACAAATTCAACAACAACCTCAACTTTTAAAAACAACAACAACCTCAACATTGAAAAACACCAACAAATTCAACAACAACCTCAACATTGAAAAACACCAACAAATTCAACAACAACCTCAACATTGAAAAACACGAACAAACTCAACAACAACCTCAACATTGAAAAACAACAACAACCTCAACATTGAAAAACACCAACACATTCAACAACAACCTCAACTTTGAAAAACACCAACAAATTCAACAACAAACTCAAGATTGAAAAACACCAACAAATTCAACAACCTCAACATTGAAAAACAACAACAACCTCAACATTGAAAAACACCAACAAATTCAACAACAACCTCAACATTGAAAAACACCAACAAATTCAACAACAACCTCAACATTGAAAAACAACAACAACCTGAACTTTGAAAAACACCAACAAATTCAACAACAACCTCAACATTGAAAAAC
The DNA here is from genome assembly GCA_026770705.1 of Isurus oxyrinchus. Taxonomy (NCBI): domain Eukaryota; kingdom Metazoa; phylum Chordata; class Chondrichthyes; order Lamniformes; family Lamnidae; genus Isurus; species Isurus oxyrinchus. The sequence continues at coordinate 160,948 of JANJGN010000545.1, read as the reverse complement.
AACAACAACCTCAACATTGAAAAACACCAACAAATTCAACAACAACCTCAACATTGAAAAACACCAACAAATTCAACAACAACCTCGAAATTGAAAAACACCAACAAATACAACAACAACCTCAACATTGAAAAACAACAACAACCTCAACATTGAAAAACACCAACAAAATTAGCAACAACCTCAACATTGAAAAACAACAACAACCTCAACATTGCAAAACACCAGCAAATTCAACAACAACCTCAACATTTAAAAACGCCAACAAATTCAACAACAACCTGAACATTGAAAAACAACAACCTCAACATTGAAAAACAACAACAACCTCAACATTGAAAAACAGCAACAAATTCAACAACAACCTCAACATTGAAAAACACCAACAAATTCAACAACAACTTCAGCATTGAAAAACAACAACAACCTCAACATTGAAAAACACCAACAAATTCAACAACAACCTCAACATTGAAAAACAACAACAACCTCAACATTGAAAAACACCAACAAATTCAACAAAAACTTCAACATTGAAAAACACCAACAAATTCAACAACAACCTCGAATTTGAAAAACACCAACAAGTTCAACAATAACCTCAACATTGAAAAACACCAACAAATTCAACAACAACCTCAACATTGAAAAACACCAACAACCTCAACATTGAAAAACACCAACAAATTCAGCAAAAACCTCAACATTGAAAAACAACAACAACCTCAACATTGAAAAACACCATCACATTCAACAACAACCTCAACATTGAAAAACAACAACAAACTCAACATTGAAAAACACCAACAAATTCAACAACAACCTCAACATTGAAAAAGAACAACAACCTCAACATTGAAAAACACCAACAAATTCAACAACAACTTCAACATTGAAAAACACCAACAAATTCAACAACAACCTCGAAATTGAAAAACACCAACAAATTCAACAACAACTTCAACATTGAAAAACACCAACAAATTCAACAACAACCTCGACATTGAAAAACAGCATCAAATTCAACAACAACCTCAACATTGAAAAACACCAACAAACTCAAAATTGAAAAAACACCAACAAATTCAACAACAACCTCAACTTTTAAAAACAACAACAACCTCAACATTGAAAAACACCAACAAATTCAACAACAACCTCAACATTGAAAAACACCAATAAATTCAAAAACAACCTCAACATTGAAAAACACGAACAAACTCAACAAAAACCTCAACATTGAAAAACAACAACAACCTCAACATTGAAAAACACCAACACATTCAACAACAACCTCAACTTTGAAAAACACCAACAAATTCAACAACAAACTCAAGATTGAAAAACACCAACAAATTCAACAACCTCAACATTGAAAAACAACAACAACCTCGAAATTGAAAAACACCAACAAATTCAACAACAACCTCAACATTGAAAAACAACAACAACCTCAACATTGAAAAACACCAACAAATTTAGCAACAACCTCAACATTGAAAAACAACAACAACCTCAACATTGCAAAACACCAGCAAATTCAACAACAACCTCAACATTTAAAAACACCAACAAATTCAACAACAAGCTCAACATTGAAAACACCAACAAATTCAACAACAACCTCAACATTTAAAAACGCCAACAAATTCAACAACAACCTGAACATTGAAAAACAACAACATCAACATTGAAAAACACCAACAAATTCAACAAAAAATTCAACATTGAAAAACACCAACAAATTCAACAACAACCCCGAAATTGAAAAACACCAACAAATTCAACAACAACCTCAACTTTGAAAAACAACAACAACCTCATCATAGAAAAACACCAACAAATTCAACAACAACCGTAACATTGAAAAACAACAAGATCCTCAAAATTGAAAAAACCAACAAATTCAACAACAACCCCAACATTTAAAAACAACAACAACCTCAACATTGAAAAACACCAACAAATTCAACAACAACCTCAACATTGAAAAACACCAACAAATTCAACAACAACCTCAACATTGAAAAACACCAACAAACTCAACAACAACCTCAACATTGAAAAACAACAACAACCTCAACATTGAAAAACACCAACAAATTCAATAACAACCTCAACATTGAAAAACACCAACAAATTCAACAACAACCTCAACATTGAAAAACACCAACAACCTCAACATTGAAAAACACCAACAAATTCAACAAAAACCTCAACATTGAAAAACAACAACCTCAACATTGAAAAACACCAACAAATTCAACAACAACCTCAACATTGAAAAACAACAACAAACTCAACATTGAAAAACAACAACAAATTCAACAACAACCTCAACATTGAAAAACAACAACAACCTCAACATTGAAAAACACCACCAAATTCAACAACAACTTCAACATTGAAAAACACCAACAAATTCAACAACAACCTCAACATAGAAAAACAACAACACCTCAACATTGAAAAACACCAACAAATTCAACAACAACCTCAACATTGAAAAACACCAACAAATTCAACAACAACCTCAACATTGAAAAACACCAACAAATTCAACAACAACCTCAGCATTGAAAAACAACAACAACCTCAACATTGAAAAACACCAACAAATTCAACAACAACCTCAACATTGAAAAACAACAACAACCTCAACATTGAAAAACACCAACAAATTCAACAAAAACTTCAACATTGAAAAACACCAACAAATTCAACAACAACCTCGAAATTGAAAAAAACCAACAAATTCAACAACAACCTCAACATTGAAAAACACCAACAAATTCAACAAAAACCTCAACATTGAAAAACAACAACAACCTCAACATTGAAAAACACCAACAAATTCAACAACAACCTGAACATTGAAAAACAACAACAAACTCAACATTGAAAAACACCAACAAATTCAACAACAACCTCAACATTGAAAAAGAACAACAACCTCAACATTGTAAAACACCAACAAATTCAACAACAACTTCAACATTGAAAAACACCAACAAATTCAACAACCTCAACATTGAAAAACAACAACACCTCAAAATTGAAAAACACCAACAAAATCAACAACAACCTCAACATTGAAAAACAACAACAACCTCAACATTGAAAAACACCAACAAATTCAACAACAACCTCAACATTGAAAAACACCAACAAATTCAACATCAACCTCAGCATTGAAAAACAACAACAACCTCAACATTGAAAAACACCAACAAATTCAACAACAACCTCAACATTGAAAAACAACAACAACCTCAACATTGAAAAACACCAACAAATTCAACAAAAACTTCAACATTGAAAAACACCAACAAATTCAACAACAACCTCGAAATTGAAAAACACCAACAAATTCAACAACAACTTCAACATTGAAAAACACCAACAAATTCAACAACAACCTCGAAATTGAAAAACACCATCAAATTCAACAACAACCTCAACATTGAAAAACACCAACAAACTCAAAATTGAAAAAACACCAACAAATTCAAAAACAACCTCAACATTTAAAAACAACAACAACCTCAACATTGAAAAGCACCAACAAATTCAACAACAACCTCAACATTGAAAAACACCAACAAATTCAACAACAACCTCAACATTGAAAAACACGAACAAAATCAACAACAACCTCAACAGTGAAAAACAACAACAACCTCAACATTGAAAAACACCAACACATTCAACAACAACCTCAACTTTGAAAAACAACAACAAACTCAACATTGAAAAACACCAACAAATTCAACAACAACCTCAACATTGAAAAACAACAACAACCTCAACATTGAAAAACACCAACAAATTCAACAACAACTTCAACATTGAAAAACACCAACAAATTCAACAACAACCTCAACATTGAAAAACAACAACAACCTCAACATTGAAAAACACCAACAAATTCAACAACAATCTCAACATTGAAAAACACCAACAAACTCAACAACAACCTCAACATTGAAAAACAACAACAACCTCAACATTGAAAAACACCAACAAATTCAACAACAACCTCAACATTGAAAAACACCAACAATTTCAACAACAACCTCAACATTGAAAAACACCAACAAGCTCAACATTGAAAAACACCAACAAATTCAACAAAAACCTCAACATTGAAAAACAACAACAACCTCAACATTGAAAAACACCAACAAATTCAACAACAACCTCAACATTGAAAAACAACAACAAACTCAACATTGAAAAACAACAACAAATTCAACAACAACCTCAACATTGAAAAACAACAACAACCTCAACATTGAAAAACACCAACAAATTCAACAACAACTTCAACATTGAAAAGCACCAACAAATTCAACAACAACCTCAACATTGAAAAACAGCAACACCTCAACATTGAAAAACACCAACAAATTCAACAACAACTTCAACATTGAAAAACACCAACAAATTCAACAACAACCTCAACATTGAAAAACAACAACACCTCAACATTGAAAAACACCAACAAATTCAACAACAACCTCAACATTGAAAAACACCAACAAATTCAACAACAACCTCAACATTGAAAAACACCAACAAATTCAACAACAACCTCAGCATTGAAAAACAACAACAACCTCAACATTGAAAAACACCAACAAATTCAACAACAACCTCAACATTGAAAAACAACAACAACCTCAACATTGAAAAACACCAACAAATTCAACAAAAACTTCAACATTGAAAAACACCAACAAATTCAACAACAACCTCGAAATTGAAAAAAACCAACAAATTCAACAACAACCTCAACATTGAAAAACACCAACAAATTCAACAAAAACCTCAACATTGAAAAACAACAACAACCTCAACATTGAAAAACACCAACAAATTCAACAACAACCTGAACATTGAAAAACAACAACAAACTCAACATTGAAAAACACCAACAAATTCAACAACAACCTCAACATTGAAAAAGAACAACAACCTCAACATTGTAAAACACCAACAAATTCAACAACAACTTCAACATTGAAAAACACCAACAAATTCAACAACCTCAACATTGAAAAACAACAACACCTCAAAATTGAAAAACACCAACACATTCAACAACAACCTCAACTTTGAAAAACAACAACAAACTCAACTTTGAAAAACACCAACAAATTCAACAACAACCTCAACATTGAAAAACAACAACAACCTCAACATTGAAAAACACCAACAAATTCAACAACAACTTCAACATTGAAAAACACCAACAAATTCAACAACAACCTCGACATTGAAAAACACCATCAAATTCAACAACAACCTCAACATTGAAAAACACCAACAAACTCAAAATTGAAAAAACACCAACAACTTCAAAAACAACCTCAACATTTAAAAACAACAACAACCTCAACATTGAAAAGCACCAACAAATTCAACAACAACCTCAACATTGAAAAACACCAACAAATTCAACAACAACCTCAACATTGAAAAACACGAACAAAATCAACAACAACCTCAACAGTGAAAAACAACAACAACCTCAACATTGAAAAACACCAACACATTCAACAACAACCTCAACTTTGAAAAACAACAACAAACTCAACATTGAAAAACACCAACAAATTCAACAACAACCTCAACATTGAAAAACAACAACAACCTCAACATTGAAAAACACCAACAAATTCAACAACAACTTCAACATTGAAAAACACCAACAAATTCAACAACAACCTCAACATTGAAAAACAACAACAACCTCAACATTGAAAAACACCAACAAATTCAACAACAACCTCAACATTGAAAAACACCAACAAACTCAACAACAACCTCAACATTGAAAAACAACAACAACCTCAACATTGAAAAACACCAACAAATTCAACAACAACCTCAACATTGAAAAACACCAACAATTTCAACAAAAACCTCAACATTGAAAAACACCAACAAGCTCAACATTGAAAAACACCAACAAATTCAACAAAAACCTCAACATTGAAAAACAACAACAACCTCAACATTGAAAAACACCAACAAATTCAACAACAACCTCAACATTGAAAAACAACAACAAACTCAACATTGAAAAACAACAACAAATTCAACAACAACCTCAACATTGAAAAACAACAACAACCTCAACATTGAAAAACACCAACAAATGCAACAACAACTTCAACATTGAAAAACACCAACAAATTCAACAACAACCTCAACATTGAAAAACAGCAACACCTCAACATTGAAAAACACCAACAAGTTCAACAACAACCTCAACATTGAAAAACAACAACAAACTCAACATTGAAAAACACCAACAAATTCAACAACAACCTCAACATTGAAAAACACCTACAAATTCAACAACAACCTCAGCATTGAAAAACAACAACAACCTCAACATTGAAAAACACCAACAAATTCAACAACAACCTCAACATTGAAAAACACCAACAAATTCAACAACAACCTCAACATTGAAAAACAGCAACACCTCAACATTGAAAAACACCAACAAATTCAACAACAACCTCAACATTGAAAAACAACAACAAATTCAACAACAACCTCAACATTGAAAAACAACAACAACCTCAACATTGAAAAACACCAACAAATTCAACAACAACCTCAACATTGAAAAACACCACCAAATTCAACAACAACTTCAACATTGAAAAACACCAACAAATTCAACAACAACCTCAACATTGAAAAACAACAACACCTCAACATTGAAAAACACCAACAAATTCAACAACAACCTCAACATTGAAAAACACCAACAAATTCAACAACAACCTCAACATTGAAAAACACCAACAAATTCAACAACAACCTCAGCATTGAAAAACAACAACAACCTCAACATTGAAAAACACCAACAAATTCAACAACAACCTCAACATTGAAAAACAACAACAACCTCAACATTGAAAAACACCAACAAATTCAACAAAAACTTCAACATTGAAAAACACCAACAAATTCAACAACAACCTCGAAATTGAAAAAAACCAACAAATTCAACAACAACCTCAACATTGAAAAACACCAACAAATTCAACAAAAACCTCAACATTGAAAAACAACAACAACCTCAACATTGAAAAACACCAACAAATTCAACAACAACCTGAACATTGAAAAACAACAACAAACTCAACATTGAAAAACACCAACAAATTCAACAACAACCTCAACATTGAAAAAGAACAACAACCTCAACATTGTAAAACACCAACAAATTCAACAACAACTTCAACATTGAAAAACACCAACAAATTCAACAACCTCAACATTGAAAAACAACAACACCTCAAAATTGAAAAACACCAACACATTCAACAACAACCTCAACTTTGAAAAACAACAACAAACTCAACTTTGAAAAACACCAACAAATTCAACAACAACCTCAACATTGAAAAACAACAACAACCTCAACATTGAAAAACAGCAACAAATTCAACAACAACTTCAACATTGAAAAACACCAACAAATTCAACAACAACCTCGACATTGAAAAACACCATCAAATTCAACAACAACCTCAACATTGAAAAACACCAACAAACTCAAAATTGAAAAAACACCAACAACTTCAAAAACAACCTCAACATTTAAAAACAACAACAACCTCAACATTGAAAAGCACCAACAAATTCAACAACAACCTCAACATTGAAAAACACCAACAAATTCAACAACAACCTCAACATTGAAAAACACGAACAAAATCAACAACAACCTCAACAGTGAAAAACAACAACAACCTCAACATTGAAAAACACCAACACATTCAACAACAACCTCAACTTTGAAAAACAACAACAAACTCAACATTGAAAAACACCAACAAATTCAACAACAACCTCAACATTGAAAAACAACAACAACCTCAACATTGAAAAACACCAACAAATTCAACAACAACTTCAACATTGAAAAACACCAACAAATTCAACAACAACCTCAACATTGAAAAACAACAACAACCTCAACATTGAAAAACACCAACAAATTCAACAACAACCTCAACATTGAAAAACACCAACAAACTCAACAACAACCTCAACATTGAAAAACAACAACAACCTCAACATTGAAAAACACCAACAAATTCAACAACAACCTCAACATTGAAAAACACCAACAATTTCAACAAAAACCTCAACATTGAAAAACACCAACAAGCTCAACATTGAAAAACACCAACAAATTCAACAAAAACCTCAACATTGAAAAACAACAACAACCTCAACATTGAAAAACACCAACAAATTCAACAACAACCTCAACATTGAAAAACAACAACAAACTCAACATTGAAAAACAACAACAAATTCAACAACAACCTCAACATTGAAAAACAACAACAACCTCAACATTGAAAAACACCAACAAATGCAACAACAACTTCAACATTGAAAAACACCAACAAATTCAACAACAACCTCAACATTGAAAAACAGCAACACCTCAACATTGAAAAACACCAACAAATTCAACAACAACCTCAACATTGAAAAACAACAACAAACTCAACATTGAAAAACACCAACAAATTCAACAACAACCTCAACATTGAAAAACACCTACAAATTCAACAACAACCTCAGCATTGAAAAACAACAACAACCTCAACATTGAAAAACACCAACAAATTCAACAACAACCTCAACATTGAAAAACACCAACAAATTCAACAACAACCTCAACATTGAAAAACACCAACAAATTCAACAACAACCTCAACATTGAAAAACACCAACAATTTCAACAACAACCTCAACATTGAAAAACACCAACAAGCTCAACATTGAAAAACACCAACAAATTCAACAAAAACCTCAACATTGAAAAACAACAACAACCTCAACATTGAAAAACACCAACAAATTCAACAACAACCTCAACATTGAAAAACAACAACAAACTCAACATTGAAAAACAACAACAAATTCAACAACAACCTCAACATTGAAAAACAACAACAACCTCAACATTGAAAAACACCAACAAATTCAACAACAACTTCAACATTGAAAAGCACCAACAAATTCAACAACAACCTTAACATTGAAAAACAGCAACACCTCAACATTGAAAAACACCAACAAATTCAACAACAACCACAACATTGAAAAACAACAACAAACTCAACATTGAAAAACAACAACAAATTCAACAACAACCTCAACATTGAAAAACAACAACAACCTCAACATTGAAAAACACCAACAAATTCAACAACAACCTCAACATTGAAAAACACCACCAAATTCAACAACAACTTCAACATTGAAAAACACCAACAAATTCAACAACAACCTCAACATTGAAAAACAACAACACCTCAACATTGAAAAACACCAACAAATTCAACAACAACCTCAACATTGAAAAACACCAACAAATTCAACAACAACCTCAACATTGAAAAACACCAACAAATTCAACAACAACCTCAGCATTGAAAAACAACAACAACCTCAACATTGAAAAACACCAACAAATTCAACAACAACCTCAACATTGAAAAACAACAACAACCTCAACATTGAAAAACACCAACAAATTCAACAAAAACTTCAACATTGAAAAACACCAACAAATTCAACAACAACCTCGAAATTGAAAAAAACCAACAAATTCAACAACAACCTCAACATTGAAAAACACCAACAAATTCAACAAAAACCTCAACATTGAAAAACAACAACAACCTCAACATTGAAAAACACCAACAAATTCAACAACAACCTGAACATTGAAAAACAACAACAAACTCAACATTGATAAACACCAACAAATTCAACAACAACCTCAACATTGAAAAAGAACAACAACCTCAACATTGTAAAACACCAACAAATTCAACAACAACTTCAACATTGAAAAACACCAACAAATTCAACAACCTCAACATTGAAAAACAACAACACCTCAAAATTGAAAAACACCAACAAAATCAACAACAACCTCAACATTGAAAAACAACAACAACCTCAACATTGAAAAACACCAACAAATTCAACAACAACCTCAACATTGAAAAACACCAACAAATTCAACATCAACCTCAGCATTGAAAAACAACAACAACCTCAACATTGAAAAACACCAACAAATTCAACAACAACCTCAACATTGAAAAACAACAACAACCTCAACATTGAAAAACAGCAACAAATTCAACAAATCTTCAACATTGAAAAACACCAACAAATTCAACAACAACCTCGAAATTGAAAAACACCAACAAATTCAACAACAACTTCAACATTGAAAAACAACAACAAATTCAACAACAACCTCGACATTGAAAAACAACATCAAATTCAACAACAACCTCAACACTGAAAAACACCAACAAACTCAAAATTGAAAAAACACCAACAAATTCAAAAACAACCTCAACATTTAAAAACAACAACAACCTCAACATTGAAAAGCACCAACAAATTCAACAACAACCTCAACATTGAAAAACACCAACAAATTCAACAAAAACCTCAACATTGAAAAACAACAACAACCTCAACATTGAAAAACACCAACAAATTCAACAACAACCTCAACATTGAAAAACAACAACAAACTCAACATTGAAAAACAACAACAAATTCAACAACAACCTCAACATTGAAAAACAACAACAACCTCAACATTGAAAAACACCAACAAATTCAACAACAACTTCAACATTGAAAAACACCAACAAATTCAACAACAACCTCAACATTGAAAAACAACAACAACCTCAACATTGAAAAACACCAACAAATTCAACAACAATCTCAACATTGAAAAACACCAACAAACTCAACAACAACCTCAACATTGAAAAACAACAACAACCTCAACATTGAAAAACACCAACAAATTCAACAACAACCTCAACATTGAAAAACACCAACAATTTCAACAACAACCTCAACATTGAAAAACACCAACAAGCTCAACATTGAAAAACACCAACAAATTCAACAAAAACCTCAACATTGAAAAACAACAACAACCTCAACATTGAAAAACACCAACAAATTCACAAACAACCTCAACATTGAAAAACAACAACAAACTCAACATTGAAAAACAACAACAAATTCAACAACAACCTCAACATTGAAAAACAACAACAACCTCAACATTGAAAAACACCAACAAATTCAACAACAAATTCAACATTGAAAAGCACCAACAAATTCAACAACAACCTCAACATTGAAAAACAGCAACACCTCAACATTGAAAAACACCAACAAATTCAACAACAACCTCAACATTGAAAAACAACAACAAACTCAACATTGAAAAACAACAACAAATTCAACAACAACCTCAACATTGAAAAACAACAACAACCTCAACATTGAAAAACACCAACAAATTCAACAACAACCTCAACATTGAAAAACACCACCAAATTCAACAACAACTTCAACATTGAAAAACACCAACAAATTCAACAACAACCTCAACATTGAAAAACAACAACACCTCAACATTGAAAAACACCAACAAATTCAACAACAACCTCAACATTGAAAAACACCAACAAATTCAACAACAACCTCAACATTGAAAAACACCAACAAATTCAACAACAACCTCAGCATTGAAAAACAACAACAACCTCAACATTGAAAAACACCAACAAATTCAACAACAACCTCAACATTGAAAAACAACAACAACCTCAACATTGAAAAACACCAACAAATTCAACAAAAACTTCAACATTGAAAAACACCAACAAATTCAACAACAACCTCGAAATTGAAAAAAACCAACAAATTCAACAACAACCTCAACATTGAAAAACACCAACAAATTCAACAAAAACCTCAACATTGAAAAACAACAACAACCTCAACATTGAAAAACACCAACAAATTCAACAACAACCTGAACATTGAAAAACAACAACAAACTCAACATTGAAAAACACCAACAAATTCAACAACAACCTCAACATTGAAAAAGAACAACAACCTCAACATTGTAAAACACCAACAAATTCAACAACAACTTCAACATTGAAAAACACCAACAAATTCAACAACCTCAACATTGAAAAACAACAACACCTCAAAATTGAAAAACACCAACACATTCAACAACAACCTCAACTTTGAAAAACAACAACAAACTCAACATTGAAAAACACCAACAAATTCAACAACAACCTCAACATTGAAAAACAACAACAACCTCAACATTGAAAAACACCAACAAATTCAACAACAACTTCAACATTGAAAAACACCAACAAATTCAACAACAACCTCGACATTGAAAAACACCATCAAATTCAACAAAAACCTCAACATTGAAAAACACCAACAAACTCAAAATTGAAAAAACACCAACAAATTCAAAAACAACCTCAACATTTAAAAACAACAACAACCTCAACATTGAAAAGCACCAACAAATTCAACAACAGCCTCAACATTGAAAAACACCAACAAATTCAACAACAACCTCAACATTGAAAAACACGAACAAAATCAAAAAACAACCTCAACAGTGAAAAACAACAACAACCTCAACATTGAAAAACACCAACACATTCAACAACAACCTCAACTTTCAAAAACAACAACAAACTCAACATTGAAAAACACCAACAAATTCAACAACAACCTCAACATTGAAAAACAACAACAACCTCAACATTGAAAAACACCAACAAATTCAACAACAACTTCAACATTGAAAAACACCAACAAATTCAACAACAACCTCAACATTGAAAAACAACAACAACCTCAACATTGAAAAACACCAACAAATTCAACAACAACCTCAACATTGAAAAACACCAACAAACTCAACAACAACCTCAACATTGAAAAACAACAACAACCTCAACATTGAAAAACACCAACAAATTCAACAACAACCTCAACATTGAAAAACACCAACAATTTCAACAAAAACCTAGAAAATTGAAAAACACCAACAAGCTCAACATTGAAAAACACCAACAAATTCAACAAAAACCTCAACATTGAAAAACAACAACAACCTCAACATTGAAAAACACCAACAAATTCAACAACAACCTCAACATTGAAAAACAACAACAAACTCAACATTGAAAAACAACAACAAATTCAACAACAACCTCAACATTGAAAAACAACAACAACCTCAACATTGAAAAACACCAACAAATTCAACAACAACTTCAACATTGAAAAACACCAACAAATTCAACAACAACCTCAACATTGAAAAACAGCAACACCTCAACATTGAAAAACACCAACAAATTCAACAACAACCTCAACATTGAAAAACAACAACAAACTCAACATTGAAAAACACCAACAAATTCAACAACAACCTCAACATTGAAAAACACCTACAAATTCAACAACAACCTCAGCATTGAAAAACAACAACAACCTCAACATTGAAACACACCAACAAATTCAACAACAACCTCAACATTGAAAAACAACAACAACCTCAACATTGAAAAACACCAACAAATTCAACAAAAACTTCAACATTGAAAAACACCAACAAATTCAACAACAACCTCGAAATTGAAAAAAACCAACAAATTCAACAACAACCTCAACATCGAAAAACACCAACAAATTCAACAACAACCTCAACATTGAAAAACACCAACAACCTCAACATTGAAAAACAACAACAATTTCAACAAAAACCTCAACATTGAAAAACAACAACAACCTCAACATTGAAAAACACCAACAAATTCAACAACAACCTCAACATTGAAAAACAACAACAAACTCAACATTGAAAAACACCAACAAATTCAACAACAACCTCAACATTGAAAAAGAACAACAACCTCAACATTGTAAAACACCAACAAATTCAACAACAACTTCAACATTGAAAAACACCAACAAATTCAACAACCTCAACATTGAAAAACAACAACACCTCAAAATTGAAAAACACCAACAAATTCAACAACAACCTCAACATTGAAAAACAACAACAACCTCAACATTGAAAAACACCAACAAATTCAACAACAACCTCAACATTGAAAAACACCAACAAATTCAACATCAACCTCAGCATTGAAAAACAACAACAACCTCAACATTGAAAAACACCAACAAATTCAACAACAACCTCAACATTGAAAAACAACAACAACCTCAACATTGAAAAACACCAACAAATTCAACAAAAACTCCAACATTGAAAAACACCAACAAATTCAACAACAACCTCGAAATTGAAAAACACCAAAAAATTCAACAACAGCTTCAACATTGAAAAACACCAACAAATTCAACAACAACCTCGACATTGAAAAACACCATCAAATTCAACAACAACCTCAACATTGAAAAACACCAACAAACTCAAAATTGAAAAAACACCAACAAATTCAAAAACAACCTCAACATTTAAAAACAACAACAACCTCAACATTGAAAAACAGCAACAAATTCAACAACAACCTCAACATTGAAAAACACCAACAAATTCAACAACAACCTCAACATTGAAAAACACGAACAAACTCAACAACAACCTCAACAGTGAAAAACAACAACAACCTCAACATTGAAAAACACCAACACATTCAACAACAACCTCAACTTTGAAAAACAACAACAAACTCAACATTGAAAAACACCAACAAATTCAACAACAACCTCAACATTGAAAAACAACAACAACCTCAACATTGAAAAACACCAACAAATTCAACAACAACCTCAACATTGAAAAACACCAGCAAATTGAACAACAACTTCAACATTGAAAAGCACCAACAAATTCAACAACAACCTCAACATTGAAAAACAACAACAACCTCAACATTGAAAAACACCAACAAATTCAACAACAACCTCAACATTGAAAATCACCAACAAATTCAACAACAACCTCAGCATTGAAAAACAACAACAACCTCAACATTGAAAAACACCAACAAATTCAACAACAACCTCAACATTGAAAAACAACAACTACCTCAACATTGAAAAACACCAACAAATTCAACAAAAACTTCAACATTGAAAAACACCAACAAATTCAACAACAACCTCGAAATTGAAAAACACCAACAAGTTCAACAACAACCTCAACATTGAAAAACACCAACAAATTCAACAACAACCTCAACATTGAAAAACATCAACAACCTCAACATTGAAAAACACCAACAAATTCAACAAAAACCTCAACATTGAAAAACAACAACAACCTCAACATTGAAAAAGACCATCAAATTCAACAACAACCTCAACATTGAAAAACAACAACAAACTCAACATTGAAAAACACCAACAAATTCAACAACAACCTCAACATTGAAAAACAACAACAACCTCAACACTGAAAAACAACAACAACCTCAACATTGAAAAACATCAACAAATTCAACAACAACCTCAACGTTGAAAAACACCAACAAATTCAACAACAACCTCAGCATTGAAAAACAACAACAACCTCAGCATTGAAAAGCACCAACAAATTCAACAACAACCTCAACATTGAAAAACAACAACAACCTCAACAATGAAAAACACCAACAAATTCAACAAAAACTTCAACATTGAAAAACACCAACAAATTCAACAACAACCTCGAAATTGAAAAACACCAACAAATTCAACAACAACTTCAACATTGAAAAACACCAACAAATTCAACAACAACCTCGACATTGAAAAACACCATCAAATTCAACAACAACCTCAACATTGAAAAACACCAACAAACTCAAAATTGAAAAAAAACCAACAAATTCAACAACAACCTCAACATTTAAAAACAACAACAACCTCAACATTGAAAAACACCAACAAATTCAACAACAACCTCAACATTGAAAAACACCAACAAATTCAACAACAACCTCAACATTGAAAAACACGAACAAACTCAACAACAACCTCAACATTGAAAAACAACAACAACCTCAACATTGAAAAACACCAACACATTCAACAACAACCTCAACTTTGAAAAGCACCAACAAATTCAACAACAAACTCAAGATTGAAAAACACCAACAAATTCAACAACCTCAACATTGAAAAACAACAGCAACCTCAACATTGAAAAACACCAACAAATTCAACAACAACCTCAACATTGAAAAACACCAACAAATTCAACAACAACCTCAACATTGAAAAACAACAACAACCTCAACATTGAAAAACACCAACAATTTCAACAACAACCTCAACATTGAAAAACAACAACAACCTCAACATTGAAAAACACCAACAAATTCAACAACAACCTCAACATTGAAAAACACCAACAACCTCAACATTGAAAAAAACCAACAAATTCAACAAAAACCTCAACATTGAAAAACAACAACAACCTCAACATTGAAAAACACCAACAAATTCAACAACAACCTCAACATTGAAAAACAACAACAAACTCAACATTGAAAAACACCAACAAATTCAACAACAACCTCAACATTGAAAAACAACAACAACCTCAACATTGAAAAACACCAACAAATTCAACAACAACTTCAACATTGAAAAACACCAACAAATTCAACAACAACCTCAACATTGAAAAACAACAACAACCTCAACATTGAAAAACTCCAACAAATTCAACAACAACCTCAACATTGAAAAACACCAACAAATTCAACAACAACCTCAGCATTGAAAAACAACAACAACCTCAACATTGAAAAACACCAACAAATTCAACAACAACCTCGAATTTGAAAAACACCAACAAGTTCAACAACAACCTCAACATTGAAAAACACCAACAAATTCAACAACGACCTCAACATTGAAAAACACCAACAACCTCAACATTGAAAAACACCAACAAATTCAACAAAAACCTCAACATTGAAAAACAACAACAACCTCAACATTGAAAAACACCATCACATTCAACAACAACCTCAACATTGAAAAACAACAACAAGCTCAACATTGAAAAACACCAACAAATTCAACAACAACCTCAACATTGAAAAAGAACAGCAACCTCAACATTGAAAAACACCAACAAATTCAACAACAACTTCAACATTGAAAAACACCAACAAATTCAACAACAACCTCAACATTGAAAAACAACAACAACCTCAACATTGAAAAACAACAACAACCTCGAAATTGAAAAACACCAACAAATTCAACAACAACCTCAACATTGAAAAACACCAACAAATTCAACAACAACCTCAGCATTGAAAAACAACAACAACCTCAACATTGAAAAACACCAACAAATTCAACAACAACCTCAACATTGAAAAACAACAACAACCTCAACATTGAAAAACACCAACAAATTCAACAAAAACTTCAACATTGAAAAACACCAACAAATTCAACAACAACCTCGAAATTGAAAAACACCAACAAATTCAACAACAACTTCAACATTGAAAAACACCAACAAATTCAACAACAACCTCGACATTGAAAAACAGCATCAAATTCAACAACAACCTCAACATTGAAAAACACCAACAAACTCAAAATTGAAAAAACACCAACAAATTCAACAACAATCTCAACATTGAAAAACACCAACAAATTGAACAACAACCTCAACATTGAAAAACACCAACAAATTCAACAACAACCTCAAAATTGAAAAACACCAACAAACTCAACAACAACCTCAACATTGAAAAACAACAACAACCTCAACATTGAAAAACACCAACAAATTCAACAACAACTTCAGCATTGAAAAACACCAACAAATTCAACAACAACCTCAACATTGAAAAACAACAACAACCTAAACTTTGAAAAACACCAACAAATTCAACAACAACCTCAACATTGAAAAACAACAAAAACCTCAACATTGAAAAACACCAACAAATTCAACAACAACCTCAACATTGAAAAACACCAACAACCTCAACATTGAAAAAAACCAACAAATTCAACAAAAACCTCAACATTGAAAAACAACAACAACTTCAACATTGAAAAACACCAACAAATTCAACAACAACCTCAACATTGAAAAACAACAACAAACTCAACATTGAAAAACACCAACAAATTCAACAACAACCTCAACATTGAAAAACAACAACAACCTCAACATTGAAAAACACCAACAAATTCAACAACAACTTCAACATTGAAAAACACCAACAAATTCAACAACAACCTCAACATTGAAAAACAACAACACCTCAACATTGAAAAACACCAACAAATTCAACAACAACCTCAACATTGAAAAACAACAACAACCTCAACATTGAAAAACACCAACAAATTCAACAACAACCTCAACATTGAAAAACACCAACAAATTCAACAACAACCTCGAAATTGAAAAATACCAACAAATTCAACAACAACCTCAACATTGAAAAACACCAACAAATTCAACAACAACCTCAACATTGAAAAACACCAACAACCTCAACATTGAAAAACACCAACAAATTCAACAAAAACCTCAACATTGAAAAACAACAACAACCTCAACATTGAAAAACACCAACAAATTCAACAACAACCTCAACATTGAAAAACAACAACAACCTCAACATTGAAAAACACCAACAAATTCAACAACAACCTCAACATTGAAAAGCAACAACAAACTCAAGATTGAAAAACACCAACAAATTCAACAACAACCTCAACATTGAAAAACAACAACAACCTCAACATTGAAAAATACCAACAAATTCAACAATAACCTCAACATTGAAAACAACAACAACCTCAACATTGAAAAACACCAACAAATTCAACAACAACCTCAACATTGAAAAACACCAACAAATTCAACAACAACCTCAACATTGAAAAACACCAACAAATTCAACAACAACCTCGACATTGAAAAACAGCATCAAATTCAACAACAACCTCAACATTGAAAAACACCAACAAACTCAAAATTGAAAAAACACCAACAAATTCAACAACAACCTCAACTTTTAAAAACAACAACAACCTCAACATTGAAAAACACCAACAAATTCAACAACAACCTCAAAATTGAAAAACACCAACAAATTCAACAACAACCTCAACATTGAAAAACACGAACAAACTCAACAACAACCTCAACATTGAAAAACAACAACAACCTCAACATTGAAAAACACCAACACATTCAACAACAACCTCAACTTTGAAAAACACCAACAAATTCAACAACAAACTCAAGATTGAAAAACACCAACAAATTCAACAACCTCAACATTGAAAAACAACAACAACCTCAACATTGAAAAACACCAACAAATTCAACAACAACCTCAACATTGAAAAACACCAACAAATTCAACAACAACCTCAACATTGAAAAACAACAACACCTCAACATTGAAAAACACCAACAAATTCAACAACAACCTCAACATTGAAAAACAACAACAACCTCAACATTGAAAAACACCAACAAATTGAACAACAACCTCAAAATTGAAAAACACCAACAAATTCAACAACAACCTCGAAATTGAAAAATACCAACAAATTCAACAACAACCTCAACATTGAAAAACACCAACAAATTCAACAACAACCTCAACATTGAAAAACACCAACAACCTCAACATTGAAAAACACCAACAAATTCAACAAAAACCTCAACATTGAAAAACAACAACAACCTCAACATTGAAAAACACCAAATAATTCAACAACAACCTCAACATTGAAAAACAACAACAACCTCAACATTGAAAAACACCAACAAATTCAACAACAACCTCAACATTGAAAAGCAACAACAAACTCAAGATTGAAAAACACCAACAAATTCAACAACAACCTCAACATTGAAAAACAACAACAACCTCAACATTGAAAAACACCAACAAATTCAACAATAACCTCAACATTGAAAACAACAACAACCTCAACATTGAAAAACACGAACAAATTCAACAACAACCTCAACATTGAAAAACACCAACAAATTCAACAACAACCTCAACATTGAAAAACACCAACAAATTCAACAACAACCTCGACATTGAAAAACAGCATCAAATTCAACAACAACCTCAACATTGAAAAACACCAACAAACTCAAAATTGAAAAAACACCAACAAATTCAACAACAACCTCAACTTCTAAAAACAACAACAACCTCAACATTGAAAAACACCAACAAATTCAACAACAACCTCAAAATTGAAAAACACCAACAAATTCAACAACAACCTCAACATTGAAAAACACGAACAAACTCAACAACAACCTCAACATTGAAAAACAACAACAACCTCAACATTGAAAAACACCAACACATTCAACAACAACCTCAACTTTGAAAAACACCAACAAATTCAACAACAAACTCAAGATTGAAAAACACCAACAAATTCAACAACCTCAGCATTGAAAAACAACAACAACCTCAACATTGAAAAACACCAACAAATTCAACAACAACCTCAACATTGAAAAACACCAACAAATTCAACAACAACCTCAACATTGAAAAACAACAACAACCTGAACTTTGAAAAACACCAACAAATTCAACAACAACCTCAACATTGAAAAACAACAACAACCTCAACATTGAAAAACACCAACAAATTCAACAACAACCTCAACATTGAAAAACACCAACAACCTCAACATTGAAAAAAACCAACAAATTCAACAAAAACCTCAACATTGAAAAACAACAACAACTTCAACATTGAAAAACACCAACAAATTCAACAACAACCTCAACATTGAAAAACAACAACAAGCTCAACATTGAAAAACACCAACAAATTCAACAACAACCTCAACATTGAAAAACAACAACAACCTCAACATTGAAAAACACCAACAAATTCAACAACAACTTCAACATTGAAAAACACCAACAAATTCAACAACAACCTCAACATTGAAAAACAACAACACCTCAACATTGAAAAACACCAACAAATTCAACAACAACCTCAACATTGAAAAACAACAACAACCTCAACATTGAAAAACACCAACAAATTCAACAACAACCTCAACATTGAAAAACACCAACAAATTCAACAACAACCTCGAAATTGAAAAACACCAACAAATTCAACAACAACCTCAACATTGAAAAACACCAACAAATTCAACAACAACCTCAACATTGAAAAACACCAACAACCTCAACATTGAAAAACACCAACAAATTCAACAAAAACCTCAACATTGAAAAACAACAACAACCACAACATTGAAAAACACCAACAAATTCAACAACAACCTCAACATTGAAAAACAACAACAACCTCAACATTGAAAAACACCAACAAATTCAACAACAACCTCAACATTGAAAAGCAACAACAAACTCAACATTGAAAAACACCAACAAATTCAACAACAACCTCAACATTGAAAAACAACAACAACCTCAACATTGAAAAACACCAACAAATTCAACAATAACCTCAACATTGAAAACAACAACAACCTCAACATTGAAAAACACCAACAAATTCAACAACAACCTCAACATTGAAAAACACCAACAAATTCAACAACAACCTCAACATTGAAAAAGAACAACAACCTCAACATTGAAAAACACCAACAAATTCAAAAACAACCTCAACATTGAAAAACAACAACAACCTCAACATTGAAAAACACCAACAAATTCAACAACAACCTCAACATTGAAAAACACCAACAAATTCAACAACAACCTCAACTTTTAAAAACAACAACAACCTCAACATTGAAAAACACCAACAAATTCAACAACAACCTCAACATTGAAAAACACCAACAAATTCAACAACAACCTCAACATTGAAAAACACGAACAAACTCAACAACAACCTCAACATTGAAAAACAACAACAACCTCAACATTGAAAAACACCAACACATTCAACAACAACCTCAACTTTGAAAAACACCAACAAATTCAACAACAAACTCAAGATTGAAAAACACCAACAAATTCAACAACCTCAAAATTGAAAAACA
Organism: Isurus oxyrinchus; assembly: GCA_026770705.1. Lineage (NCBI taxonomy): Eukaryota > Metazoa > Chordata > Chondrichthyes > Lamniformes > Lamnidae > Isurus > Isurus oxyrinchus. The sequence continues at coordinate 138,993 of JANJGN010000545.1, read as the reverse complement.
ACAACAACCTCAACATTGAAAAACACCAACAAATTCAACAACAACCTCAACATTGAAAAACACCAACAAATTCAACAACAACCTCAACATTGAAAAACAACAACAACCTGCACTTTGAAAAACACCAACAAATTCAACAACAACCTCAACATTGAAAAACAACAACAACCTCAACATTGAAAAACACCAACAAATTCAACAACAACCTCAACATTGAAAAACACCAACAACCTCAACATTGAAAAAAACCAACAAATTCAACAAAAACCTCAACATTGAAAAACAACAACAACTTCAACATTGAAAAACACCAACAAATTCAACAACAACCTCAACATTGAAAAACAACAACAAACTCAACATTGAAAAACACCAACAAATTCAACAACAACCTCAACATTGAAAAACAACAACAACCTCAACATTGAAAAACACCAACAAATTCAACAACAACTTCAACATTGAAAAACACCAACAAATTCAACAACAACCTCAACATTGAAAAACAACAACACCTCAACATTGAAAAACACCAACAAATTCAACAACAACCTCAACATTGAAAAACAACAACAACCTCAACATTGAAAAACACCAACAAATTCAACAACAACCTCAACATTGAAAAACACCAACAAATTCAACAACAACCTCGAAATTGAAAAACACCAACAAATTCAACAACAACCTCAACATTGAAAAACACCAACAAATTCAACAACAACCTCAACATTGAAAAACACCAACAACCTCAACATTGAAAAACACCAACAAATTCAACAAAAACCTCAACATTGAAAAACAACAACAACCACAACATTGAAAAACACCAACAAATTCAACAACAACCTCAACATTGAAAAACAACAACAACCTCAACATTGAAAAACACCAACAAATTCAACAACAACCTCAACATTGAAAAGCAACAACAAACTCAACATTGAAAAACACCAACAAATTCAACAACAACCTCAACATTGAAAAACAACAACAACCTCAACATTGAAAAACACCAACAAATTCAACAATAACCTCAACATTGAAAACAACAACAACCTCAACATTGAAAAACACCAACAAATTCAACAACAACCTCAACATTGAAAAACACCAACAAATTCAAAAACAACCTCAACATTGAAAAACAACAACAACCTCAACATTGAAAAACACCAACAAATTAAACAACAACCTCAACATTGAAAAACAACAACAACCTCAACATTGAAAAACACCAACAAATTCAACAACAACCTCAACATTGAAAAACAACAACAACCTCAACATTGAAAAACACCAACAAATTCAACAACAACCTCAACATTGAAAAACACCAACAAATTCAACAACAACCTCAGCATTGAAAAACAACAACAACCTCAACATTGAAAAACACCAACAAATTCAACAACAACCTCAACATTGAAAAACAACAACATCCTCAACATTGAAAAACACCAACAAATTCAACAACAACTTCAACATTGAAAAACACCAGCAAATTCAACAACAACCTCGAAATTGAAAAACACCAACAAATTCAACAACAACCTCAACATTGAAAAACAACAACTACCTCGAAATTGAAAAACACCAACAAATTCAACAACAACCTCAACATTGAAAAACAACAACAACCTCAACATTGAAAAACACCAACAAATTCAACAACAACCTCAACATTTAAAAACTTCAACAAATTCAACAACAACCTCAACATTGAAAAAGAACAACAACCTCAAGATTGAAAAACACCAACAAATTCAACAACAACTTCAACATTGAAAAACACCAACAAATTCAACAACAACCTCAACATTGAAAAACAACAACACCTCAACATTGAAAAACACCAACAAATTCAACAACAACCTCAACGTTGAAAAACAACAACAACCTCAACATTGAAAAACACCAACAAATTCAACAACAACTTCAACATTGAAAAACACCAACAAATTCAACAACAACCTCAGCATTGAAAAACAACAACAACCTCAACATTGAAAAACACCAACAAATTCAACAACAACCTCAACATTGAAAAACAACAACAACCTCAACATTGAAAAACACCAACAAATTCAACAAAAACTTCAACATTGAAAAACACCAACAAATTCAACAACAACCACGAAATTGAAGAACACCAACAAATTCAACAACAACTGCAACATTGAAAAACACCAACAAATTCAACAACAACCTCGACATTGAAAAACACCATCAAATTCAACAACAACCTCAACATTGAAAAACACCAACAAACTCAAAATTGAAAAAACACCAACAAATTCAACAACAACCTCAACATTTAAAAACAACAACAACCTCAACATTGAAAAACACCAACAAATTCAACAACAACCTCAACATTGAAAAACACCAACAAATTCAACAACAACCTCAACACTGAAAAACACGAACAAACTCAACAACAACCTCAACATTGAAAAACAACAACAACCTCAACATTGAAAAACACCAACACATTCAACAACAACCAAACTTTGAAAAACACCAACAAATTCAACAACAAACTCAAGATTGAAAAACACCAACAAATTCAACAACCTCAACATTGAAAAACAAGAACAACCTCAACATTGAAAAACACCAACAAATTCAACCACAACCTCAACATTGAAAAACAACAACACCTCAACATTGAAAAACACCAACAAATTCAACAACAACCTCAACGTTGAAAAACAACAACAACCTCAACATTGAAAAACACCAACAAATTCAACAACAACTTCAACATTGAAAAACACCAGCAAATTCAACAACAACCTCAGCATTGAAAAACAACAACAACCTCAACATTGAAAAACACCAACAAATTCAACAACAACCTCAACATTGAAAAACAACAACAACCTCAACATTGAAAAACACCAACAAATTCAACAAAAACTTCAACATTGAAAAACACCAACAAATTCAACAACAACCACGAAATTGAAGAACACCAACAAATTCAACAACAACTGCAACATTGAAAAACACCAACAAATTCAACAACAACCTCGACATTGAAAAACACCATCAAATTCAACAACAACCTCAACATTGAAAAACACCAACAAACTCAAAATTGAAAAAACACCAACAAATTCAACAACAACCTCAACATTTAAAAACAACAGCAACCTCAACATTGAAAAACACCAACAAATTCAACAACAACCTCAACATTGAAAAACACCAACAAATTCAACAACAACCTCAACATTGAAAAACACGAACAAACTCAACCACAACCTCAACATTGAAAAACAACAACAAACTCAACATTGAAAAACACCAACACATTCAACAACAACCAAACTTTGAAAAACACCAACAAATTCAACAACAAACTCAAGATTGAAAAACACCAACAAATTCAACAACCTCAACATTGAAAAACAAGAACAACCTCAACATTGAAAAACACCAACAAATTCAACAACAACCTCAACATTGAAAAACACCAACAAATTCAACAACAACCTCAACATTGAAAAACAACAACAACCTCAACATTGAAAAACAACAACAACCTCAACATTGAAAAACACCAACAAATTCAACAGCAACCTCAACATTGAAAAACACCAACAACCTCAACATTGAAAAACACCAACAAATTCAACAAAAACCTCAACATTGAAAAATAACAACAACCTCAACATTGAAAAACACCAACAAATTCAACAACAACCTCAACATTGAAAAACACCAACAAATTCAACAAAAAACTCAAGATTGAAAAACACCAACAAATTCAACAACCTCAACATTGAAAAACAACAACAACCTCAACATTGAAAAACACCAACAAATTCAACAACAACCTCAACATTGAAAAACACCAACAAATTCAACAACAACCTCAACATTGAAAAACAACAACAACCTCAACATTGAAAAACACCAACAAATTCAACAATAACCTCAAAATTGAAAAACAACAACAACCCCAACATTGAAAAACACCAACAAATTCAACAACGTCCTCAACATTGAAAAACACCAACAAATTCAACAACAACCTCAACATTGAAAAACATCAACAACCTCAACATTGAGAAACACCAACAAATTCAACAACAACCTCAACATTGAAAAACAACAACAACATCAACATTGAAAAACACCAAAAAATTCAACAACAACCTCAACATTGAAAAACACGAACAAATTCAACAACAACCTCAGCATTGAAAAACAACAACAACCTCAACTTTGAAAAACACCAACAAATTCAACAACAACCTCAACATTGAAAAACAACAACAACCTCAACATTGAAAAGCACCAACAAATTCAACAACAACTTCAACATTGAAAAACACCAACAAATTCAACAACAACCTCGAAATTGAATAACACCAACAAATTCAACAACAACCTCAGCATTGAAAAACAACAACAACCTCAACATTGAAAAACACCAACAAATTCAACAACAACCTCAATTTTGAAAAACAACAACAACCTCAACATAGAAAAAGACCAATAAATTGAACAACAACCTCAACATTTAAAAACACCAACAAATTCAACAACAACCTCAACATTGAAAAACAACAACAATCTCAACATTGAAAAACAGCAACAAATTCAACAACAACCTCAACATTGAAAAACACCAACAAATTCAACAACAACCTCAACATTGAAAAACACCAACAAATTCAACAACAACCTCGAAATTGAAAAACACCAACAAATACAACAACATCCTCAACATTGAAAAACAACAACAACCTCAACATTGAAAAACACCAACAAATTCAACAACAACCTCAACATTGAAAAACAACAACAACCTCAACATTGCAAAACACCAACAAATTCAACAACAACCTCAACAATTAAAAAAAACCAAAAAATTCAACAACAACCTCAACATTGAAAACACCAACAAATTCAACAACAACCTCAACATTTAAAAACGCCAAGAAATTCAACAACAACCTGAACATTGAAAAAGAACAACAACCTCAAGATTGAAAAACACCAACAAATTCAACAACAACTTCAACATTGAAAAACACCAACAAATTCAACAACAACCTCAACATTGAAAAACAACAACACCTCAACATTGAAAAACACCAACAAATTCAACAACAACCTCAACGTTGAAAAACAACAACAACCTCAACATTGAAAAACACCAACAAATTCAACAACAACTTCAACATTGAAAAACACCAACAAATTCAACAACAACCTCAGCATTGAAAAACAACAACAACCTCAACATTGAAGAACACCAACAAATTCAACAACAACCTCAACATTGAAAAACACCAACAAGCTCAACATTGAAAAACACCAACAAATTCAACAAAAACCTCAACATTGAAAAACAACAACAACCTCAACATTGAAAAACACCAACAAATTCAACAACAACCTCAACATTGAAAAACACCAACAAATTCAACAAAAAACTCAAGATTGAAAAACACCAACAAATTCAACAACCTCAACATTGAAAAACAACAACAACCTCAACATTGAAAAACACCAACAAATTCAACAACAACCTCAACATTGAAAAACAACAACAACCTCAACATTGAAAAACACCAACAAATTCAACAATAACCTCAAAATTGAAAAACAACAACAACCCCAACATTGAAAAACACCAACAAATTCAACAACATCCTCAACATTGAAAAACACCAACAAATTCAACAACAACCTCAACATTGAAAAACAACAACAACCTCAACATTGAGAAACACCAACAAATTCAACAACAACCTCAACATTGAAAAACAACAACAACCGCAACATTGAAAAACACCAACAAATTCAACAACAACCTCAACATTGAAAAACACGAACAAATTCAACAACAACCTCAGCATTGAAAAACAACAACAACCTCAACATTGAAAAACACCAACAAATTCAACAACAACCTCAACATTGAAAAACAACAACAACCTCAACATTGAAAAACACCAACAAATTCAACAACAACTTCAACATTGAAAAATACCAACAAATTCAACAACAACCTCGAAATTGAATAACACCATCAAATTCAACAACAACCTCAGCATTGAAAAACAACAACAACCTCAACATAGAAAAACACCAATAAATTGAACAACAACCTCAACATTTAAAAACACCAACAAATTCAACAACAACCTCAACATTGAAAAACAACAACAATCTCAACATTGAAAAACAGCAACAAATTCAACAACAACCTCAACATTGAAAAACACCAACAAATTCAACAACAACCTCAACATTGAAAAACACCAACAAATTCAACAACAACCTCGAAATTGAAAAACACCAACAAATACAACAAAATCCTCAACATTGAAAAACAACAACAACCTCAACATTGAAAAACACCAACAAATTCAACAACAACCTCAACATTGAAAAACAACAACAACCTCAACATTGCAAAACACCAACAAATTCAACAACAACCTCAACAATTAAAAAAAACCAAAAAATTCAACAACAACCTCAACATTGAAAACACCAACAAATTCAACAACAACCTCAACATTTAAAAACGCCAAGAAATTCAACAACAACCTCAACATTGAAAAACAACAACCTCAACATTGAAAAACACCAACAAATTCAACAAAAAATTCAACATTGAAAAACACCAACAAATTCAACAACAACCCCGAAATTGAAAAACACCAACAAATTCAACAACAACCTCAACTTTGAAAAACAACAACAACCTCATCATGGAAAAACACCAACAAATTCAACAACAACCACAACATTGAAAAACAACAACATCCTCAAAATTGAAAACACCAACAAATTCAACAAAAACCCCAACATTTAAAAACAACAACAACCTCAACATTGAAAAACACCAACAAATTCAACAACAACCTCAACATTGAAAAACACCAACAAATTCAACAACAACCTCAACATTGAAAAACACCAACAAACTCAACAACAACCTCAACATTGAAAAACAACAACAACCTCAACATTGAAAAACACCAACAAATTCAACAACAACCTCAACATTGAAAAACACCAACAAATTCAACAACAACCTCAACATTGAAAAACAACAACAACCTCAACATTGCAAAACACCAGCAAATTCAACAACAACCTCAACATTTAAAAACACCATCAAATTCAACAACAACCTCAACATTGAAAACACCAACAAATTCAACAAGAACCTCAACATTTAAAAACGCCAACAAATTCAACAACAACCTCAACATTGAAAAATAACAACCTCAACATTGAAAAACACCAACAAATTCAACAAAAAATTCAACATTGAAAAACACCAACAAATTCAACAACAACCCCGAAATTGAAAAACACCAACAAATTCAACAACAACCTCAACTTTGAAAAACAACAGCAACCTCATCATGGAAAAACACCAACAAATTCAACAACAACCCCAACATTTAAAAACAACAACAACCTCAACATTGAAAAACACCAACAAATTCAACAACAACCTCAACATTGAAAAACACCAACAAATTCAACAACAACCTCAACATTGAAAAACAACAACAAACTCAACAACAACCTCAACATTGAAAAACAACAACAACCTCAACATTGAAAAACACCAACAAATTCAACAACAACTTCAACATTGAAAAAACACCAACAAATTCAACAACAACCTCAACATTGAAAAACACCAACAACCTCAACATTGAAAAACACCAACAAATTCAACAACAACCTCAACATTGAAAAACACCAACAAATTCAACAATAACCTCGAAATTGAAAAACACCAACAAATTCAACAACAACCTCAACATTGAAAAACACCAACAAATTCAACAACAACCTCAACATTGAAAAACACCAACAACCTCAACATTGAAAAACACCAACAAATTCAACAAAAACCTCAACATTGAAAAACAACAACAACCTCAACATTGAAAATCACCAACAAATTCAACAATAACCTCAACATTGAAAACAACAACAACCTCAACATTGAAAAACACCAACAAATTCAACAACAACCTCAACATTGAAAAACACCAACAAATTCAACAACAACCTCAACATTGAAAAACAACAACAACCTCAACATTGAAAAACACCAACAAATTCAACAACAACCTCAACATTGAAAAACAACAACAACCTCAACATTGAAAAACACCAACAAATTCAACAACAACCTCAACATTGAAAAACACCAACAAATTCAACAACAATCTCAGCATTGAAAAACAACAACAACCTCAACATTGAAAAACACCAACAAATTCAACAACAACCTCAACATTGAAAAACAACAACAACCTCAACATTGAAAAACACCAACAAATTCAACAACAACTTGAACATTGAAAAACACCAGCAAATTCAACAACAACCTCGAATTTGAAAAACACCAACAAATTCAACAACAACCTCAACATTGAAAAACAACAACTACCTCGAAATTGAAAAACACCAACAAATTCAACAACAACCTCAACATTGAAAAACAACAACAACCTCAACATTGAAAAACACCAACAAATTCAACAACAACCTCAACATTTAAAAACTTCAACAAATTCAACAACAACCTCAACATTGAAAAAGAACAACAACCTCAACATTGAAAAACACCAACAAATTCAACAACAGCTTCAACATTGAAAAACACCAACAAATTCAACAACAACCTCAACATTGAAAAACAACAACACCTCAACATTGAAAAACACCAACAAATTCAACAACAACCTCAACGTTGAAAAACAACAACAACCTCAACATTGAAAAACACCAACAAATTCAACAAAAACTTCAACACTGAAAAACACCAACAAATTCAACAACAACCTCAGCATTGAAAAACAACAACAACCTCAACATTGAAAAACACCAACAAATTCAACAACAACCTCAACATTGAAAAACAACAACAACCTCAACATTGAAAAACACCAACAAATTCAACAAAAACTTCAACATTGAAAAACACCAACAAATTCAACAACAACGACGAAATTGAAGAACACCAACAAATTCAACAACAACTGCAACATTGAAAAACACCAACAAATTCAACAACAACCTCAACATTGAAAAACACGAACAATCTCAACAACAACCTCAATATTGAAAAACAACAACAACCTCAACATTGAAAAACACCAACACATTCAACAACAACCTCAACATTGAAAAACACCAACAAATTCAACAACAACCTCAACATTGAAAAACACGAACAAACTCAACAACAACCTCAATATTGAAAAACAACAACAACCTCAACATTGAAAAACACCAACACATTCAACAACAACCTCAACTTTGAAAAACACCAACAAATTCAACAAGAAACTCAAGATTGAAAAACACCAACAAATTCAACAACCTCAACATTGAAAAACAACAACAACCTCAACATTGAAAAACAACAACAACCTCAACATTGAAAAACACCAACAAATTCAACAACAACCTCAACATTGAAAAACACCAACAAATTCAACAACAACCTCAACATTGAAAGACAACAACAACCTCAACATTGAAAAACAACAACAACCTCAACATTGAAAAACACCAACAAATTCAACAACAACCTCAACATTGAAAAACACCAACAACCTCAACATTGAAAAACACCAACAAATTCAACAAAAACCTCAACATTGAAAAACAACAACAACCTCAACATTGAAAAACACCAACAAATTCAACAACAACCTCAACATTGTTGAAAAACACCAACAAATTCAACAAAAAACTCAAGATTGAAAAACACCAACAAATTCAACAACCTCAACATTGAAAAACAACAACAACCTCAACATTGAAAAACACCAACAAATTCAACAACAACCTCAACATTGAAAAACACCAACAAATTCAACAACAACCTCAACATTGAAAAACAAAAACAACCTCAACATTGAAAAACACCAACAAATTCAACAATAACCTCAAAATTGAAAAACAACAACAACCCCAACATTGAAAAACACCAACAAATGCAACAACATCCTCAACATTGAAAAACACCAACAAATTCAACAACAACCTCAACATTGAAAAACAACAACAACTCAACATTGAGAAACACCAACAAATTCAACAACAACCTCAACATTGAAAAACAACAACAACCTCAACATTGAAAAACACCAACAAATTCAACAACAACCTCAGCATTGAAAAACACGAACAAATTCAACAACAACCTCAGCATTGAAAAACAACAACAACCTCAACATTGAAAAACACCAACAAATTCAACAACAACCTCAACATTGAAAAACAACAACAACCTCAACATTGAAAAACACCAACAAATTCAACAACAACTTCAACATTGAAAAACACCAACAAATTCAACAACAACCTCAACATTGAAAAACACGAACAAACTCAACAACAACCTCAACATTGAAAAACAACAACAACCTCAACATTGAAAAACACCAACACATTCAACAACAACCAAACTTTGAAAAACACCAACAAATTCAACAACAAACTCAAGATTGAAAAACACCAACAAATTCAACAACCTCAACATTGAAAAACAACAACAACCTCAACATTGAAAAACACCAACAAATTCAACAACAACCTCAACATTGACAAACACCAACAAATTCAACAACAACCTCAGCATTGAAAAACAACAACAACCTCAACATTGAAAAACAACAACAACCTCAACATTGAAAAACACCAACAAATTCAACAACAACCTCAACATTGAAAAAGACCAACAACCTCAACATTGAAAAACACCAACAAATTCAACAAAAACCTCAACATTGAAAAACAGCAACAACCTCAACATTGAAAAACACCAACAAATTCAACAACAACCTCAACATTGAAAAACACCAACAAATTCAACAAAAAACTCAGATTGAAAAACACCAACAAATTCAACAACCTCAACATTGAAAAACAACAACAACCTCAACATTGAAAAACACCAACAAATTCAACAACAACCTCAACATTGAAAAACAACAACAACCTCAACATTGAAAAACACCAACAAATTCAACAACATCCTCAACATTGAAAAACACCAACAAATTCAACAACAACCTCAACATTGAAAAACAACAACAACCTCAACATTGAGAAACACCAACAAATTCAACAACAACCTCAACATTGAAAAACAACAACAACCTCAACATTGAAAAACAACAACAACCTCAACATTGAGAAACACCAACAAATTCAACAACAACTTCAACATTGAAAAACACCAACAAATTCAACAACAACCTCGAAATTGAATAACACCAACAAATTCAACAACAACCTCAGCATTGAAAAACAACAACAACCTCAACATTGAAAAACACCAACAAATTCAACAACAACCTCAATTTTGAAAAACAACAACAACCTCAACATAGAAAAACACCAATAAATTGAACAACAACCTCAACATTTAAAAACACCAACAAATTCAACAACAACCTCAACATTGAAAAACAACAACAATCTCAACATTGAAAAACAGCAACAAATTCAACAACAACCTCAACATTGAAAAAAACCAACAAATTCAACAACAACCTCAACATTGAAAAACACCAACAAATTCAACAACAACCTCGAAATTGAAAAAACACCAACAAATACAACAACATCCTCAACATTGAAAAACAACAACAACCTCAACATTGAAAAACACCAACAAATTCAACAACAACCTCAACATTGAAAAACAACAACAAACTCAACATTGCAAAACACCAACAAATTCAACAACAACCTCAACATTGAAAACACCAACAAATTCAACAACAACCTCAACATTCAAAACGCCAAGATATTCAACAACAACCTCAACATTGAAAAACAACAACCTCAACATTGAAAAACACCAACAAATTCAACAAAAAATTCAACATTGAAAAACACCAACAAATTCAACAACAACCCCGAATTGAAAAAACAGCAACAAATTCAACAACAACCTCAACATTGAAAAAAACCAACAAATTCAACAACAACCTCAACATTGAAAAACACCAACAAATTCAACAACAACCTCATCATGGAAAAACACCAACAAATTCAACAACAACCTCAACATTGAAAAACAACAACATCCTCAAAATTGAAAAACACCAACAAATTCAACAAAACCCCAACATTTAAAAACAACAACAACCTCAACATTGAAAAACACCAACAAATTCAACAACAACCTCAACATTGAAAAACACAACAAATTCAACAACAACCTCAACATTGAAAAACACCAACAAACTCAACAACAACCTCAACATTGAAAAACAACAACAACCTCAACATTGAAAAACACCAAGAAATTCAACAACAACCTCAACATTGAAAAACACCAACAAATTCAACAAAAACCTCAACATTGAAAAACAACAACAACCTCAACATTGCAAAACACCAGCAAATTCAACAACAACCTCAACATTTAAAAACACCAACAAATTCAACAACAACCTCAACATTGAAAACACCAACAAATTCAGCAACAACCTCAACATTTAAAAACGCCAAACAAATTCAACAACAACCTCAACATTGAAAAACAACAACCTCAACATTGAAAAACACCAACAAATTCAACAACAACCTCAACATTGAAAAACAACAACATCCTCAAAATTGAAAACACCAACAAATTCAACAAAAACCCCAACATTTAAAAACAACAACAACCTCAACATTGAAAAACACCAACAAATTCAACAACAACCTCAACATTGAAAAACACCAACAAATTCAACAACAACCTCAACATTGAAAAACACCAACAAACTCAACAACAACCTCAACATTGAAAAACAACAACAACCTCAACATTGAAAAACACCAAGAAATTCAACAACAACCTCAACATTGAAAAACACCAACAAATTCAACAAAAACCTCAACATTGAAAAACAACAACAACCTCAACATTGCAAAACACCAGCAAATTCAACAACAACCTCAACATTTAAAAACACCAACAAATTCAACAACAACCTCAACATTGAAAACACCAACAAATTCAGCAACAACCTCAACATTTAAAAACGCCAACAAATTCAACAACAACCTCAACATTGAAAAACAACAACCTCAACATTGAAAAACACCAACAAATTCAACAACAACCCCGAAATTGAAAAACACCAACAAATTCAACAACAACCTCAACTTTGAAAAACAACAGCAACCTCATCATGGAAAAACGCCAACAAATTCAAGAACAACCTCAACATTGAAAAACAACAACATCCTCAAAATTGAAAACACCAACAAATTCAACAACAACCCCAACATTTAAAAACAACAACAACCTCAACATTGAAAAACACCAACAAATTCAATAACAACCTCAACATTGAAAAAACCAACAAATTCAACAACAACCTCAACACTGAAAAACACCAACAAACTCAACAACAACCTCAACATTGAAAAACAACAACAACCTCGACATTGAAAAACACCAACAAATTCAACAACAACTTCAACATTGAAAAACACCAACAAATTCAACAACAACCTCAACATTGAAAAACACCAACAACCTCAACATTGAAAAACACCAACAAATTCAACAACAACCTCAACATTGAAAAACACCAACAAATTCAACAACAACCTCGAAATTGAAAAACACCAACAAATTCAACAACAACCTCAACATTGAAAAACACCAACAAATTCAACAACAACCTCAACATTGAAAAACACCAACAACCTCAACATTGAAAAACACCAACAAATTCAACAAAAACCTCAACATTGAAAAACAACAACAACCTCAACATTGAAAAACACCAACAAAATCAACAACAACCTCAACATTGAAAAACAACAACAACCTCAACATTGAAAAACACCAACAAATTCAACAACAACCTCAACATTGAAAAGCAACAACACACTCAACATTGAAAAACACCAACAAATTCAACAACAACCTCAACATTGAAAAACAACAACAACCTCAACATTGAAAAACACCAACAAATTCAACAATAACCTCAACATTGAAAACAACAACAACCTCAACATTGAAAAACACCAACAAATTCAACAACAACCTCAACATTGAAAAACACCAACAAATTCAACAACAACCTCAACATTGAAAAACAACAACAACCTCAACATTGAAAAACACCAACAAATTCAACAACAACCTCAACATTGAAAAACAACAACAACCTCAACATTGAAAAGCACCAACAAATTCAACAACATCCTCAACATTGAAAAACAGCAACAAATTCAACAACAACCTCAGCATTGAAAAACAACAACAACCTCAACATTGAAAAACACCAACAAATTCAACAACAACCTCAACATTGAAAAACAACAACAACCTCAACATTGAAAAACACCAACAAATTCAACAACAACTTCAACATTGAAAAACACCAGCAAATTCAACAACAACCTCGAAATTGAAAAACACCAACAAATTCAACAACAACCTCAACATTGAAAAACAACAACTACGTCGAAATTGAAAAACACCAACAAATTCAACAACAACCTCAACATTGAAAAACAACAACAACCTCAACATTGAAAAACACCAACAAATTCAACAACAACCTCAACATTTAAAAACTTCAACAAATTCAACAACAACCTCAACATTGAAAAAGAACAACAACCTCAACATTGAAAAACACCAACAAATTCAACAACAACTTCAAGATTGAAAAACACCAACAAATTCAACAACAACCTCAACATTGAAAAACAACAACACCTCAACATTGAAAAACACCAACAAATTCAACAACAACCTCAACGTTGAAAAACAACAACAACCTCAACATTGAAAAACACCAACAAATTCAACAACAACTTCAACATTGAAAAACACCAACAAATTCAACAACAACCTCAGCATTGAAAAACAACAACAACCTCAACATTGAAAAACACCAACAAATTCAACAACAACCTCAACATTGAAAAACAACAACAACCTCAACATTGAAAAACACCAACAAATTCAACAAAAACTTCAACATTGAAAAACACCAACAAATTCAACAACAACCACGAAATTGAAGAACACCAACAAATTCAACAACAACTGCAACATTGAAAAACACCAACCAATTCAACAACAACCTCGACATTGAAAAACACCATCAAATTCAACAACAACCTCAAAATTGAAAAAACACCAACAAATTCAACAACAACCACAACATTTAAAAACAACAACAACCTCAACATTGAAAAACACCAACAAATTCAACAACAACCTCAACATTGAAAAACACCAACAAATTCAACAACAACCTCAACATTGAAAAACACGAACAAACTCAACAACAACCTCAACATTGAAAAACAACAACAACCTCAACATTGAAAAACACCAACACATTCAACAACAACCTCAACTTTGAAAAACACCAACAAATTCAACAACAAACTCAAGATTGAAAAACACCAACAAATTCAACAACCTCAACATTGAAAAACAACAACAACCTCAACATTGAAAAACACCAACAAATTCAACAACAACCTCAACATTGAAAAACACCAACAAATTCAACAACAACCTCAACATTGAAAAACAACAACAACCTCAACATTGAAAAACAACAACAACCTCAACATTGAAAAACACCAACAAATTCAACAACAACCTCAACATTGAAAAACACCAACAACCTCAACATTGAAAAATACCAACAAATTCAACAAAAACCTCAACATTGAAAAACAACAACAACCTCAACATTGAAAAACACCAACAAATTCAACAACAACCTCAACATTGAAAAACACCAACAAATTCAACAAAAAACTCAAGATTGAAAAACACCAACAAATTCAACAACCTCAACATTGAAAAACAACAACAACCTCAACATTGAAAAACACCAACAAATTCAACAACAACCTCAACATTGAAAAACACCAACAAATTCAACAACAACCTCAACATTGAAAAACAACAACAACCTCAACATTGAAAAACACCAACAAATTCAACAATAACCTCAAAATTGAAAAACAACAACAACCGCAACATTGAAAAACACCAACAAATTCAACAACATCCTCAACATTGAAAAACAACAACAAATTCAACAACAACCTCAACATTGAAAAACAACAACAACCTCAACATTGAGAAACACCAACAAATTCAACAACAACCTCAACATTGAAAAACAACAACAACCTCAACATTGAAAAACACCAACAAATTCAACAACAACCTCAACATTGAAAAACACGAACAAATTCAACAACAACCTCAGCATTGAAAAACAACAACAACCTCAACATTGAAAAACACCAACAAATTCAACAACAACCGCAACATTGAAAAACAACAACAACCTCAACATTGAAAAACACCAACAAATTCAACAACAACTTCAACATTGAAAAACACCAACAAATTCAACAACAACCTCGAAATTGAATAACACCAACAAATTCAACAACAACCTCAGCATTGAAAAACAACAACAACCTCAACATTGAAAAACACCAACAAATTCAACAACAACCTCAATTTTGAAAAACAACAACAACCTCAACATAGAAAAACACCAATAAATTGAACAACAACCTCAACATTTAAAAACACCAACAAATTCAACAACAACCTCAACATTGAAAAACAACAACAATCTCAACATTGAAAAACAGCAACAAATTCAACAACAACCTCAACATTGAAAAACACCAACAAATTCAACAACAACCTCAACATTGAAAAACACCAACAAATTCAACAACAACCTCAACATTGAAAAACACCAACAAATACAACAACATCCTCAACATTGAAAAACAACAACAACCTCAACATTGAAAAACACCAACAAATTCAACAACAACCTCAACATTGAAAAACAACAACAACCTCAACATTGCAAAACACCAACAAATTCAACAACAACCTCAACAATTAAAAAAAACCAAAAAATTCAACAACAACCTCAACATTGAAAACACCAACAAATTCAACAACTACCTCAACATTTAAAAACGCCAACAAATTCAACAACAACCTCAACATTGAAAAACAACAACCTCAACATTGAAAAACACCAACAAATTCAACAAAAAATTCAACATTGAAAAACACCAACAAATTCAACAACAACCCCGAAATTGAAAAACACCAACAAATTCAACAACAACCTCAACTTTGAAAAACAACAACAACCTCATCATGGAAAAACACCAACAAATTCAACAGCAACCTCAACATTGAAAAACAACAACATCCTCAAAATTGAAAACACCAACAAATTCAACAAAAACCCCAACATTTAAAAACAACAACAACCTCAACATTGAAAAACACCAACAAATTCAACAACAACCTCAACATTGAAAAACACCAACAAATTCAACAACAACCTCAACATTGAAAAACACCAACAAACTCAACAACAACCTCAACATTGAAAAACAACAACAACCTGAACATTGAAAAACACCAACAAATTCAACAACAACCTCAACATTGAAAAACACCAACAAATTCAACAACAACCTCAACATTGAAAAACAACAACAACCTCAACATTGCAAAACACCAGCAAATTCAACAACAACCTCAACATTTAAAAACACCAACAAATTCAACAACAACCTCAACATTGAAACACCAACAAATTCAACAACAACCTCAACATTTAAAAACGCCAACAAATTCAACAACAACCTCAACATTGAAAAACAAGAACCTCAACATTGAAAAACACCAACAAATTCAACAAAAAATTCAACATTGAAAAACACCAACAAATTCAACAACAACCCCGAAATTGAAAAACACCAACAAATTCAACAACAACCTCAACTTTGAAAAACAACAGCAACCTCATCATGGAAAAACGCCAACAAATTCAAGAACAACCTCAACATTGAAAAACAACAACATCCTCAAAATTGAAAACACCAACAAATTCAACAACAACCCCAACATTTAAGAACAACAACAACCTCAACATTGAAAAACACCAACAAATTCAACAACAACCTCAACATTGAAAAACACCAATAAATTCAACAACAACCTCAACATTGAAAAACACCAACAAACTCAACAACAACCTCAACATTGAAAAACAACAACAACCTCAACATTGAAAAACACCAACAAATTCAACAACAACCTCAACATTGAAAAACAACAACAACCTCAGCAATGAAAAACACCAACAAGTTCAACAACAACCTCAACATTGAAAAACAACAACAAACTCAACATTGAAAAACACCAACAAATTCAACAACAACCTCAACATTGAAAAACAACAACAACCTCAGCAATGAAAAACACCAACAAATTCAACAACAACCTCAACATTGAAAAACAACAACAAACTCAACATTGAAAAACACCAACAAATTCAACAACAACCTCAACATTGAAAAACAACAACAACCTCAACATTGAAAAACACCAACAAATTCAACAACAACTTCAACATTGAAAAACACCAACAAATTCAACAACAACCTCAACATTGAAAAACAACAACAACCTCAACATTGAAAAACACCAACAAATTCAACAATAACCTCAACATTGAAAAACACCAACAAATTCAACAACAACCTCAGCATTGAAAAACAACAACAACCTCAACATTGAAAAACACCAACAAATTCAACAACAACCTCAACATTGAAAAACAACAACAACCTCAACATTGAAAAACACCAACAAATTCAACAACAACTTCAACATTGAAAAACACCAACAAATTCAACAACAACCTCGAAATTGAATAACACCAACAAATTCAACAACAACCTCAGCATTGAAAAACAACAACAACCTCAACATTGAAAAACACCAACAAATTCAACAACAACCTCAATTTTGAAAAACAACAACAACCTCAACATAGAAAAACACCAATAAATTGAACAACAACCTCAACATTTAAAAACACCAACAAATTCAACAACAACCTCAACATTGAAAAACAACAACAATCTCAACATTGAAAAACAGCAACAAATTCAACAACAACCTCAACATTGATAAAAACCCACAAATTCAACAACAACCTCAACATTGAAAAACACCAACAAATTCAACAACAACCTCGAAATTGAAAAACACCAACAAATACAACAACATCCTCAACATTGAAAAACAACAACAACCTCAACATTGAAAAACACCAACAAATTCAACAACAACCTCAACATTGAAAAACAACAACAACCTCAACATTGCAAAACACCAACAAATTCAACAACAACCTCAACAATTAAAAAAAACCAAAAAATTCAACAACAACCTCAACATTGAAAACACCAACTAATTCAACAACAACCTCAACATTTAAAAACGCCAAGATATTCAACAACAACCTCAACATTGAAAAACAACAACCTCAACATTGAAAAACACCAACAAATTCAACAAAAAATTCAACATTGAAAAACACCAACAAATTCAACAACAACCCCGAAATTGAAAAACAGCAACAAATTCAACAACAACCTCAACATTGAAAAAAACCAACAAATTCAACAACAACCTCAACATTGAAAAACACCAACAAATTCAACAACAACCTCATCATGGAAAAACACCAACAAATTCAACAACAACCTCAACATTGAAAAACAACAACATCCTCAAAATTGAAAACACCAACAAATTCAACAAAAACCCCAACATTTAAAAACAACAACAACCTCAACATTGAAAAACACCAACAAATTCAACAACAACCTCAACATTGAAAAACACCAACAAATTCAACAACAACCTCAACATTGAAAAACACCAACAAACTCAACAACAACCTCAACATTGAAAAACAACAACAACCTCAACATTGAAAAACACCAACAAATTCAACAACAACCTCAACATTGAAAAACACCAACAAATTCAACAAAAACCTCAATATTGAAAAACAACAACAACCTCAACATTGCAAAACACCAGCAAATTCAACAACAACCTCAACATATAAAAACACCAACAAATTCAACAACAACCTCAACATTGAAAACACCAACAAATTCAACAACAACCTCAACATTTAAAAACGCCAACAAATTCAACAACAACCTCAACATTGAAAAACAACAACCTCAACATTGAAAAACACCAACAAATTCAACAAAAAATTCAACATTGAAAAACACCAACAAATTCAACAACAACCCCGAAATTGAAAAACACCAACAAATTCAACAACAACCTCAACTTTGAAAAACAACAGCAACCTCATCATGGAAAAACGCCAACAAATTCAAGAACAACCTCAACATTGAAAAACAACAACATCCTCAAAATTGAAAACACCAACAAATTCAACAACAACCCCAACATTTAAAAACAACAACAACCTCAACATTGAAAAACACCAACAAATTCAACAACAACCTCAACATTGAAAAAACCAACAAATTCAACAACAACCTCAACATTTAAAAACAACAACAACCTCAACATTGAAAAACACCAACAAATTCAACAACAACCTCAACATTGAAAAACACCAACAAATTCAACAACAACCTCAACATTGAAAAAACCAACAAATTCAACCACAACCCCTACATTTAAAAACAACAACAACCTCAACATTGAAAAACACCAACAAATTCAACAACAACCTCAACATTGAAAAAACCAACAAATTCAACAACAACCTCAACATTGAAAAACACCAACAAACTCAACAACAACCTCAACATTGAAAAACAACAACAACCTCAACATTGAAAAACACCAACAAATTCAACAACAACTTCAACATTGAAAAACACCAACAAATTCAACAACAACCTCAACATTGAAAAACACCAACAACCTCAACATTGAAAAACACCAACAAATTCAACAACAACCTCAACATTGAAAAACACCAACAAATTCAACAACAACCTCGAAATTGAAAAACACCAACAAATTCCACAACAACCTCAACATTGAAAAACACCAACAAATTCAACATTGAAAAACACCAACAAATTCAACAAAAACCTCAACATTGAAAAACAACAACAACCTCAACATTGAAAAACACCAACAAATTCAACAACAACCTCAACATTGAAAAACAACAACAACCTCAACATTGAAAAACACCAACAAATTCAACAACAACCTCAACATTGAAAAGCAACAACACACTCAACATTGAAAAACACCAACAAATTCAACAACAACCTCAACATTGAAAAACAACAACAGCCTCAACATTGAAAAACACCAACAAATTCAACAATAACCTCAACATTTAAAACAACAACAACCTCAACATTGAAAAACACCAACAAATTAAACAACAACCTCAACATTGAAAAACACCAACAAATTAAACAACAACCTCAACATTGAAAAACAACAACAACCTCAACATTGAAAAACACCAACAAATTCAACAACAACCTCAACATTGAAAAACAACAACAACCTCAACATTGAAAAACACCAACAAATTCAACAACAACCTCAACATTGAAAAACACCAACAAATTCAACAACAACCTCAGCATTGAAAAACAACAACAACCTCAACATTGAAAAACACCAACAAATTCAACAACAACCTCAACATTGAAAAACAACAACAACCTCAACATTGAAAAACACCAACAAATTCAACAACAACTTCAACATTGAAAAACACCAGCAAATTCAACAACAACCTCGAAATTGAAAAACACCAACAAATTCAACAACAACCTCAACATTGAAAAACAACAACTACCTCGAAATTGAAAAACACCAACAAATTCAACAACAACCTCAACATTGAAAAACAACAACAACCTCAACATTGAAAAACACCAACAAATTCAACAACAACCTCAACATTTAAAAACTTCAACAAATTCAACAACAACCTCAACATTGAAAAAGAACAACAACCTCAACATTGAAAAACACCAACAAATTCAACAACAACTTCAACATTGAAAAACACCAACTAATTCAACAACAACCTCAACATTGAAAAACAACAACACCTCAACATTGAAAAACACCAACAAATTCAACAACAACTTCAACATTGAAAAACACCAACAAATTCAACAACAACCTCAGCATTGAAAAACAACAACAACCTCAACATTGAAAAACACCAACAAATTCAACAACAACCTCAACATTGAAAAACAACAACAACCTCAACATTGAAAAACACCAACAAATTCAACAAAAACTTCAACATTGAAAAACAACAACAACCTCAACGTTGAAAAACAACAACAACCTCAACATTGAAAAACACCAACAAATTCAACAACAACTTCAACATTGAAAAACACCAACAAATTCAACAACAACCTCAGCATTGAAAAACAACAACAACCTCAACATTGAAAAACACCAACAAATTCAACAACAACCTCAACATTGAAAAACAACAACAACCTCAACATTGAAAAACACCAACAAATTCAACAAAAACTTCAACATTGAAAAACACCAACAAATTCAACAACAACCACGAAATTGAAGAACACCAACAAATTCAACAACAACTGCAACATTGAAAAACACCATCAAATTCAACAACAACCTCGACATTGAAAAACACCATCAAATTCAACAACAACCTCAACATTGAAAAACACCAACAAACTCAAAATTGAAAAAACACCAACAAATTCAACAACAACCTCAACATTTAAAAACAACAACAACCTCAACATTGAAAAACACCAACAAATTCAACAACAACCTCAACAATGAAAAACACCAACAAATTCAACAACAACCTCAACATTGAAAAACACGAACAAACTCAACAACAACCTCAACATTGAAAAACAACAACAACCTCAACATTGAAAAACACCAACACATTCAACAACAACCTCAACTTTGAAAAACACCAACAAATTCAACAACAAACTCAAGATTGAAAAACACCAACAAATTCAACAACCTCAACATTGAAAAACAACAACAACCTCAACATTGAAAAACACCAACAAATTCAACAACAACCTCAACATTGAAAAACACCAACAAATTCAACAACAACCTCAACATTGAAAAACAACAACAACCTCAACATTGAAAAACAACAACAACCTCAACATTGAAAAACACCAACAAATTCAACAACAACCTCAACATTGAACAACACCAACAACCTCAACATTGAAAAATACCAACAAATTCAACAAAAACCTCAACATTGAAAAACAACAACAACCTCAACATTGAAAAACACCAACAAATTCAACAAGAACCTCAACATTGAAAAACACCAACAAATTCAACAAAAAATCAAGATTGAAAAACACCAACAAATTCAACAACCTCAACATTGAAAAACAACAACAACCTCAACATTGAAAAACACCAACAAATTCAACAACAACCTCAACATTGAAAAACACCAACAAATTCAACAACAACCTCAACATTGAAAAACAACAACAACCTCAACATTGAAAAACACCAACAAATTCAACAATAACCTCAAAATTGAAAAACAACAACAACCCCAACATTGAAAAACACCAACAAATTCAACAACATCCTCAACATTGAAAAACAACAACAACCTCAACATTGAGAAACACCAACAAATTCAACAACAACCTCAACATTGAAAAACAACAACAACCTCAACATTGAAAAACAACAACAAATTCAACAACAACCTCAACATTGAAAAACACGAACAAATTCAACAACAACCTCAGCATTGAAAAACAACAACAACCTCAACATTGAAAAACACCAACAAATTCAACAACAACCGCAACATTGAAAAGCAACAACAACCTCAACATTGAAAAACACCAACAAATTCAACAACAACTTCAACATTGAAAAACACCAACAAATTCAACAACAACCTCGAAATTGAATAACACCAACAAATTCAACAACAACCTCAGCATTGAAAAACAACAACAACCTCAACATTGAAAAACACCAACAAATTCAACAACAACCTCAATTTTGAAAAACAACAACAACCTCAACATAGAAAAACACCAATAAATTGAACAACAACCTCAACATTTAAAAACACCAACAAATTCAACAACAACCTCAACATTGAAAAACAACAACAATCTCAACATTGAAAAACAGCAACAAATTCAACAACAACCTCAACATTGAAAAACACCAACAAATTCAACAACAACCTCAACATTGAAAAGCACCAACAAATTCAACAACAACCTCAACATTGAAAAACACCAACAAATACAACAACATCCTCAACATTGAAAAACAACAACAACGTCAACATTGAAAAACACCAACAAATTCAACAACAACCTCAACATTGAAAAACAAGAACAACCTCAACATTGCAAAACACCAACAAATTCAACAACAACCTCAACAATTAAAAAAAAACCAAAAAATTCAACAACAACCTCAACATTGAAAACACCAACAAATTCAACAACAAGCTCAACATTTAAAAACGCCAACAAATTCAACAACAACCTCAACATTGAAAAACAACAACCTCAACATTGAAAAACACCAACAAATTCAACAAAAAATTCAACATTGAAAAACACCAACAAATTCAACAACAACCCCGAAATTGAAAAACACCAACAAATTCAACAACAACCTCAACTTTGAAAAACAACAACAACCTCATCATGGAAAAACACCAACAAATTCAACAACAACCTCAACATTGAAAAACAACAACATCCTCAAAATTGAAAACAGCAACAAATTCAACAACAACCCCAACATTTAAAAACAACAACAACCTCAACATTGAAAAACACCAACAAATTCAACAACAACCTCAACATTGAAAAACACCAACAAATTCAACAACAACCTCAACATTGAAAAACACCAACAAACTCAACAACAACCTCAACATTGAAAAACAACAACAACCTGAACATTGAAAAACACCAACAAATTCAACAACAACCTCAACATTGAAAAACACCAACAAATTCAACAACAACCTCAACATTGAAAAACAACAACAACCTCAACATTGCAAAACACCAGCAAATTCAACAACAACCTCAACATTTAAAAACACCAACAAATTCAACAACAACCTCAACATTGAAAACACCAAAAAATTCAACAACAACCTCAACATTTAAAAACGCCAACAAATTCAACAACAACCTCAACATTGAAAAACAACAACCTCAACATTGAAAAACACCAACAAATTCAACAAAAAATTCAACATTGAAAAACACCAACAAATTCAACAACAACCCCGAAATTGAAAAACACCAACAAATTCAACAACAACCTCAACTTTGAAAAACAACAGCAACCACATCATGGAAAAACGCCAACAAATTCAAGAACAACCTCAACATTGAAAAACAACAACATCCTCAAAATTGAAAACACCAACAAATTCAACAACAACCCCAACATTTAAAAACAACAACAACCTCAACATTGAAAAACACGAACAAATTCAACAACAACCTCAACATTGAAAAACACCAATAAATTCAACAACAACCTCAACATTGAAAAACACCAACAAACTCAACAACAACCTCAACATTGAAAAACAACAACAACCTCAACATTGAAAAACACCAACAAATTCAACAACAACTTCAACATTGAAAAACACCAACAAATTCAACAACAACCTCAACATTGAAAAACACCAACAACCTCAACATTGAAAAGCACCAACAAATTCAACAACAACCTCAACATTGAAAAACAACAACAACCTCAGCAATGAAAAACACCAACAAATTCAACAACAACCTCAACATTGAAAAACAACAACAAACTCAACATTGAAAAACACCAACAAATTCAACAACAACCTCAACATTGAAAAACAACAACAACCTCAACATTGAAAAACACCAACAAATTCAACAACAACTTCAACATTGAAAAACACCAACGAATTCAACAACAACCTCAACATTGAAAAACAACAACACCTCAACATTGAAAAACACCAACAAATTCAACAACAAACTCAACATTGAAAAACAACAACAACCTCAACATTGAAAAACACCAACAAATTCAACAACAACTTCAACATTGAAAAACACCAACAAATTCAACAACAACCTCAGCATTGAAAAACACCAACAAACTCAACAAAAACTTCAACATTGAAAAACACCAACAAATTCAACAAACAACCTCGAAATTGAAAAACACCAACAAATTCAACAACAACCTCAACATTGAAAAACTCCGACAAATTCAACAACAACCTCAACATTGGAAAACACCAACAACCCAACATTGAAAAACACGAACAAATTCAACAAAAACCTCAACATTGAAAAACAACAACAACCTCAACATTGAAAAACACCAACAAATTCAACAACAACCTCAACATTGAAAAACAACAACAAATTCAACAAGAACCTCAACATTGAAAAAGAACAACAACCTCAACATTGAAAAACACCAACAAATTCAACAACAACTTCAACATTGAAAAACACCAACAAATTCAACAACAACCTCAACATTGAAAAACAACAACACCTCAATATTGAAAAACACCAACAAATTCAACAACAACCTCAACGTTGAAAAACAACAACAACCTCAACATTGAAAAACACCAACAAATTCAACAACAACCTCAACATTGAAAAACACCAACAAATTCAACAACAACCTCAGCATTGAAAAACAACAACAACCTCAACATTGAAAAACACCAACAAATTCAACAACAACCTCAACATTGAAAAACAACAACAACCTCAACATTGAAAAACACCAACAAATTCAACAAAAACTTCAACATTGAAAAACACCAACAAATTCAACAACAACCTCGAAATTGAAAAACACCAACAAACTCAAAATTGAAAAAACACCAACAAATTCAACAACAACCTCAACATTTAAAAACAACAACAACCTCAACATTGAAAAACACCAACAAATTCAACAACAACCTCAACATTGAAAAACACCAACAAACTCAAAATTGAAAAAACACCAACAAATTCAACAACAACTGCAACATTGAAAAACACCAACAAATTCAACAACAACCTCGACATTGAAAAACACCATCAAATTCAACAACAACCTCAACATTGAAAAACACCAACAAACTCAAAATTGAAAAAACACCAACAAATTCAACAACAACCTCAACATTTAAAAACAACAACAACCTCAACATTGAAAAACACCAACAAATTCAACAACACCCTCAACATTGAAAAACACCAACAAACTCAAAATTGAAAAAACACCAACAAATTCAACAACAACCTCAACATTTAAAAACAACAACATCCTCAAAATTGAAAACACCAACAAATTCAACAACAACCCCAACATTTAAAAACAACAACAACCTCAACATTGAAAAACACCAACAAATTCAACAACAACCTCAACATTGAAAAACACCAATAAATTCAACAACAACCTCAACATTGAAAAACACCAACAAACTCAACAACAACCTCAACATTGAAAAACAACAACAACCTCAACATTGAAAAACACCAACAAATTCAACAACAACTTCAACATTGAAAAACACCAACAAATTCAACAACAACCTCAACATTGAAAAACACCAACAACCTCAACATTGAAAAACACCAACAAATTCAACAACAACCTCAACATTGAAAAACAACAACAACCTCAGCAATGAAAAACACCAACAAATTCAACAACAACCTCAACATTGAAAAACAACAACAAACTCTACATTGAAAAACACCAACCAATTCAACAACAACCTCAACATTGAAAAACAACAACAACCTCAACATTGAAAAACACCAACAAATTCAACAACAACTTCAACATTGAAAAACACCAACAAATTCAACAACAACCTCAACATTGAAAAACAACAACACCTCAACATTGAAAAACACCAACAAATTCAACAACAACCTCAACATTGAAAAACAACAACAATCTCAACATTGAAAAACACCAACAAATTCAACAACAACTTCAACATTGAAAAACACCAACAAATTCAACAACAACCTCAGCATTGAAAAACAACAACAAACTCAACATTGAAAAACATCAACAAATTCAACAACAACCTCAACATTGAAAAACAACAACAACCTCAACATTGAAAAACACCAACAAATTCAACAAAAACTTCAACATTGAAAAACACCAACAAATTCAACAAACAACCTCGAAATTGAAAAACACCAACAAATTCAACAACAACCTCAACATTGAAAAACTCCGACAAATTCAACAACAACCTCAACATTGGAAAACACCAACAACCCAACATTGAAAAACACGAACAAATTCAACAAAAACCTCAACATTGAAAAACAACAACAACCTCAACATTGAAAAACACCAACAAATTCAACAACAAACTCAACATTGAAAAACAACAACAAATTCAACAACAACCTCAACATTGAAAAAGAACAACAACCTCAACATTGAAAAACACCAACAAATTCAACAACAACTTCAACATTGAAAAACACCAACAAATTCAACAACAACCTCAACATTGAAAAACAACAACACCTCAACATTGAAAAACACCAACAAATTCAACAACAACCTCAACGTTGAAAAACAACAACAACCTCAACATTGAAAAACACCAACAAATTCAACAACAACCTCAACATTGAAAAACACCAACAAATTCAACAACAACCTCAGCATTGAAAAACAACAACAACCTCAACATTGAAAAACACCAACAAATTCAACAACAACCTCAACATTGAAAAACAACAACAACCTCAACATTGAAAAACACCAACAAATTCAACAAAAACTTCAACATTGAAAAACACCAACAAATTCAACAACAACCTCGAAATTGAAAAACACCAACAAATTCAACAACAACTGCAACATTGAAAAACACCAACAAATTCAACAACAACCTCGACATTGAAAAACACCATCAAATTCAACAACAACCTCAACATTGAAAAACACCAACAAACTCAAAATTGAAAAAACACCAACAAATTCAACAACAACCTCAACATTTAAAAACAACAACAACCTCAACATTGAAAAACACCAACAAATTCAACAGCAACCTCAACATTGAAAAACACCAACAAATTCAACAACCACCTCAACATTGAAAAACACGAACAAACTCAACAACAACCTCAACATTGAAAAACAACAACAACCTCAACATTGAAAAACACCAACACATTCAACAACAACCTCAACTTTGAAAAACACCAACAAATTCAACAACAAACTCAAGATTGAAAAACACCAACAAATTCAACAACCTCAACATTGAAAAACAACAACAACTTCAACATTGAAAAACACCAACAAATTCAACAACAACCTCAACATTGAAAAACACTAACAAATTCAACAACAAGCTCAACATTGAAAAACAACAACAACCTCAACATTGAAAAACACCAACAAATTCAACAACAACCTCAACATTGAAAATCAACAACAACCTCAACATTGAAAAACACCAAAAAATTCAACAACAACCTCAACATTGAAAAACACCAAGAACCTCAACATTGAAAAACACCAACAAATTCAACAAAAACCTCAACTTTGAAAAACAACAACAACCTCAACATTGAAAAACACCAACAAATTCAACAACAACCTCAACATTGAAAAACAGCAACAAATTCAACAAAAAACTCAAGATTGAAAAACACCAACAAATTCAACAACCTCAACATTGAAAAACAACAACAACCTCAAAATTGAAAAACACCAACAAATTCAACAACAACCGCAACATTGAAAAACACCAACAAATTCAACAACAACCTCAACATTGAAAAACAACAACAACCTCAACATTGAAAAACACCAACAAATTCAACAACAACCTCAACATTGAAAAACAACAACAACCTCAACATTGAAAAACACCAACAAATTCAACAATAACCTCAACATTGAAAAACAACAACAACCCCAACATTGAAAAACACCAACAAATTCAACAACAACCTCAACATTGAAAAACAACAACAACCTCAACATTGAGAAACACCAACAAATTCAACAACAACCTCAACATAGAAAAACAACAACAACCTCAACATTGAAAAACACCAACAAATTCAACAACAACCTCAACATTGAAAAACACCAACAAATTCAACAACAACCTCAACATTGAAAAACAACAACAACCTCAACATTGAAAAACAACAACAACCTCAACATTGAAAAACACCAACAAATTCAACAACAACCTCAACATTGAAAAACACCAACAACCTCAACATTGAAAAATACCAACAAATTCAACAAAAACCTCAACATTGAAAATCAACAACAACCACAACATTGAAAAACACCAACAAATTCAACAACAACCTCAACATTGAAAAACACCAACAAATTCAACAAAAAACTCAAGATTGAAAAACACCAACAAATTCAACAACCTCAACATTGAAAAACAGCAACAACCTCAACATTGAAAAACACCAACAAATTCAACAACAACCTCAACATTGAAAAACACCAACAAATTCAACAACAACCTCAACATTGAAAAACAACAACAACCTCAACATTGAAAAACACCAACAAATTCAACAATAACCTCAAAATTGAAAAACAACAACAACCCCAACATTGAAAAACACCAACAAATTCAACAACATCCTCAACATTGAAAAACACCAACAAATTCAACAACAACCTCAACATTGAAAAACAACAACAACCTCAACATTGAGAAACACCAACAAATTCAACAACAACCTCAACATTGAAAAACAACAACAAATTCAACAACAACCTCAACATTGAAAAACACGAACAAATTCAACAACAACCTCAGCATTGAAAAACAACAACAACCTCAACATTGAAAAACACCAACAAATTCAACAACAACCGCAACATTGAAAAACAACAACAACCTCAACATTGAAAAACACCAACAAATTCAACAACAACTTCAACATTGAAAAACACCAACAAATTCAACAACAACCTCGAAATTGAATAACACCAACAAATTCAACAACAACCTCAGCATTGAAAAACAACAACAACCTCAACATTGAAAAACACCAACAAATTCAACATCAACCTCAATTTTGAAAAACAACAACAACCTCAACATAGAAAAACACCAATAAATTGAACAACAACCTCAACATTTAAAAACACCAACAAATTCAACAACAACCTCAACATTGAAAAACAACAACAATCTCAACATTGAAAAACAGCAACAAATTCAACAACAACCTCAACATTGAAAAACACCAACAAATTCAACAACAACCTCAACATTGAAAAACACCAACAAATTCAACAACAACCTCAACATTGAAAAACACCAACAAATACAACAACATCCTCAACATTGAAAAACAACAACAACCTCAACATTGAAAAACACCAACAAATTCAACAACAACCTCAACATTGAAAAACAACAACAACCTCCACATTGCAAAACACCAACAAATTCAACAACAACCTTAACAATTAAAAAAAACCAAAAAATTCAACAACAACCTCAACATTGAAAACACCAACAAATTCAACAACAACCTCAACATTTAAAAACGCCAACAAATTCAACAACAACCTCAACATTGAAAAACAACAACCTCAACATTGAAAAACACCAACAAATTCAACAAAAAATTCAACATTGAAAAACACCAACAAATTCAACAACAACCCCGAAATTGAAAAACACCAACAAATTCAACAACAACCTCAACTTTGAAAAACAACAACAACCTCATCATGGAAAAACACCAACAAATTCAACAACAACCTCAACATTGAAAAACAACATCATCCTCAAAATTGAAAACACCAACAAATTCAACAAAAACCCCAACATTTAAAAACAACAACAACCTCAACATTGAAAAACACCAACAAATTCAACAACAACCTCAACATTGAAAAACACCAACAAATTCAACAACAACCTCAACATTGAAAAACACCAACAAACTCAACAACAACCTCAACATTGAAAAACAACAACAACCTGAACATTGAAAAACACCAACAAATTCAACAACAACCTCAACATTGAAAAACACCAACAAATTCAACAACAACCTCAACATTGAAAAACAACAACAACCTCAACATTGCAAAACACCAGCAAATTCAACAACAACCTCAACATTTAAAAACACCAACAAATTCAACAACAACCTCAACATTGAAAAACAACAACACCTCAACATTGAAAAACACCAACAAATTCAACAACAACCTCAACGTTGAAAAACAACAACAACCTCAACATTGAAAAACACCAACAAATTCAACAACAACCTCAACATTGAAAAACACCAACAAATTCAACAACAACCTCAGCATTGAAAAACAACAACAACCTCAACATTGAAAAACACCAACAAATTCAACAACAACCTCAACATTGAAAAACAACAACAACCTCAACATTGAAAAACACCAACAAATTCAACAAAAACTTCAACATTGAAAAACAACAACATCCTCAAAATTGAAAACACCAACAAATTCAACAAAAACCCCATCATTTAAAAACAACAACAACCTCAACATTGAAAAACACCAACAAATTCAACAACAACCTCAACATTGAAAAACACCAACAAATTCAACAACAACCTCAACATTGAAAAACACCAACAAACTCAACAACAACCTCAACATTGAAAAACAACAACAACCTGAACATTGAAAAACACCAACAAATTCAACAACAACCTCAACATTGAAAAACACCAACAAATTCAACAACAACCTCAACATTGAAAAACAACAACAACCTCAACATTGCAAAACACCAGCAAATTCAACAACAACCTCCACATTGAAAAACACCAACAAATTCAACAACAACCTCAACATTGAAAAACAACAACACCTCAACATTGAAAAACACCAACAAATTCAACAACAACCTCAACGTTGAAAAACAACAACAGCCTCAACATTGAAAAACACCAACAAATTCAACAGCAACCTCAACATTGAAAAACACCAACAAATTCAACAACAACCTCAGCATTGAAAAACAACAACAACCTCAACATTAAAAAACACCAACAAATTCAACAACAACCTCAACATTGAAAAACAACAACAACCTCAACATTGAAAAACACCAACAAATTCAACAAAAACTTCAACATTGAAAAACACCAACAAATTCAACAACAACTGCAACATTGAAAAACACCAACAAATTCAACAACAACCTCGACATTGAAAAACACCATCAAATTCAACAACAACCTCAACATTGAAAAACACCAACAAACTCAAAATTGAAAAAACACCAACAAATTCAACAACAACCTCAACATTTAAAAACAACAACAACCTCAACATTGAAAAACACCAACAAATTCAACAACAACCTCAACATTGAAAAACACCAACAAATTCAACAACAACCTCAACATTGAAAAACACGAACAAACTCAACAACCACCTCAACATTGAAAAACAACAACAACCTCAACATTGAAAAACACCAACACATTCAACAACAACCTCAACTTTGAAAAACACCAACAAATTCAACAACAAACTCAAGATTGAAAAACACCAACAAATTCAACAACCTCAACATTGAAAAACAACAACAACTTCAACATTGAAAAACATCAACAAATTCAACAACAACCTCAACATTGAAAAACACCAACAAATTCAACAACAAGCTCAACATTGAAAAACAACAACAACCTCAACATTGAAAAAACACCAACAAATTCAACAACAACCTCAACGTTGAAAAACAACAACAACCTCAACATTGAAAAACACCAACAAATTCAACAGCAACCTCAACATGGAAAAACACCAACAAATTCAACAACAACCTCAGCATTGAAAAACAACAACAACCTCAACATTGAAAAACACCAACAAATTCAACAACAACCTCAACATTGAAAAACAACAACAACCTCAACATTGAAAAACACCAACAAATTCAACAAAAACTTCAACATTGAAAAACACCAACAAATTCAACAACAACCTCGAAATTGAAAAACACCAACAAATTCAACAACAACTGCAACATTGAAAAACACCAACAAATTCAACAACAACCTCGACATTGAAAAACACCATCAAATTCAACAACAACCTCAACATTGAAAAACACCAACAAACTCAAAATTGAAAAAACACCAACAAATTCAACAACAACCTCAACATTTAAAAACAACAACAACCTCAACATTGAAAAACACCAACAAATTCAACAACAACCTCAACATTGAAAAACACCAACAAATTCAACAAAAACCTCAACATTGAAAAACACGAACAAACTCAACAACAACCTCAACATTGAAAAACAACAACAACCTCAACATTGAAAAACACCAACACATTCAACAACAACCTCAACTTTGAAAAACACCAACAAATTCAACAACAAACTCAAGATTGAAAAACACCAACAAATTCAACAACCTCAACATTGAAAAACAACAACAACTTCAACATTGAAAAACACCAACAAATTCAACAACAACCTCAACATTGAAAAACACCAACAAATTCAACAACAAGCTCAACATTGAAAAACAACAACAACCTCAACTTTGAAAAACACCAACAAATTCAACAACAACCTCAACATTGAAAATCAACAACAACCTCAACATTGAAAAACACCAACAAATTCAACAACAACCTCAACATTGAAAAACACCAAGAACCTCAACATTGAAAAACACCAACAAATTCAACAAAAACCTCAACTTTGAAAAACAACAACAACCTCAACATTGAAAAACACCAACAAATTCAACAACAACCTCAACATTGAAAAACAGCAACAAATTCAACAAAAAACTCAAGATTGAAAAACACCAACAAATTCAACAACAACCTCAACATTGAAAAACAACAACAACCTCAACATTGAAAAACACCAACAAATTCAACAACAACCTCAACATTGAAAAACACCAACAAATTCAACAACAACCTCAACATTGAAAAACAACAACAACCTCAACATTGAAAAACACCAACAAATTCAACAACAACCTCAACATTGAAAAACAACAACAACCTCAACATTGAAAAACACCAACAAATTCAACAATAACCTCAACATTGAAAAACAACAACAACCCCAACATTGAAAAACACCAACAAATTCAACAACAACCTCAACATTGAAAAACAACAACAACCTCAACATTGAGAAACACTAACAAATTCAACAACAACCTCAACATAGAAAAACAACAACAACCTCAACATTGAAAAACACCAACAAATTCAACAACAACCTCAACATTGAAAAACACCAACAAATTCAACAACAACCTCAACATTGAAAAACAACAACAACCTCAACATTGAAAAACAACAACAACCTCAACATTGAAAAACACCAACAAATTCAACAACAACCTCAACATTGAAAAACACCAACAACCTCAACATTGAAAAATACCAACAAATTCAACAAAAACCTCAACATTGAAAATCAACAACAACCTCAACATTGAAAAACACCAACAAATTCAACAACAACCTCAACATTGAAAAACACCAACAAATTCAACAAAAAACTCAAGATTGAAAAACACCGACAAATTCAACAACCTCAACATTGAAAATCAACAACAACCTCAACATTGAAAAACACCAACAAATTCAACAACAACCTCAACATTGAAAAACACCAACAAATTCAACAACAACCTCAACATTGAAAAACAACAACAACCTCAACATTGAAAAACACCAACAAATTCAACAATAACCTCAAAATTGAAAAACAACAACAACCCCAACATTGAAAAACACCAACAAATTGAACAACATCCTCAACATTGAAAAACACCAACAAATTCAACAACAACCTCAACATTGAAAAACAACAACAACCTCAACATTGAGAAACACCAACAAATTCAACAACAACCTCAACATTGAAAAACAACAACAACCTCAACATTGAAAAACACCAACAAATTCAACAACAACCTCAACATTGAAAAACACGAACAAATTCAACAACAACCTCAGCATTGAAAAACAACAACAACCTCAACATTGAAAAACACCAACAAATTCAACAACAACCGCAACATTGAAAAACAACAACAACCTCAACATTGAAAAACACC
Organism: Isurus oxyrinchus; assembly: GCA_026770705.1. Classification (NCBI taxonomy): domain Eukaryota; kingdom Metazoa; phylum Chordata; class Chondrichthyes; order Lamniformes; family Lamnidae; genus Isurus; species Isurus oxyrinchus. The sequence goes on along the minus strand of JANJGN010000545.1, from coordinate 102,921 downwards.
AACAAATTCAACAACAACTTCAACATTGAAAAACACCAACAAATTCAACAACAACCTCGAAATTGAATAACACCAACAAATTCAACAACAACCTCAGCATTGAAAAACAACAACAACCTCAACATTGAAAAACACCAACAAATTCAACAACAACCTCAATTTTGAAAAACAACAACAACCTCAACATAGAAAAACACCAATAAATTGAACAACAACCTCAACATTTAAAAACACCAACAAATTCAACAACAACCTCAACATTGAAAAACAACAACAATCTCAACATTGAAAAACAGCAACAAATTCAACAACAACCTCAACATTGAAAAACACCAACAAATTCAACAACAACCTCAACATTGAAAAACACCAACAAATTCAACAACAACCTCAACATTGAAAAACACCAACAAATACAACAACATCCTCAACATTGAAAAGCAACAACAACCTCAACATTGAAAAACACCAACAAATTCAACAACAACCTCAACATTGAAAAACAACAACAACCTCCACATTGCAAAACACCAACAAATTCAACAACAACCTCAACAATTAAAAAAAACCAAAAAATTCAACAACAACCTCAACATTGAAAACACCAACAAATTCAACAATAATCTCAACATTTAAAAACACCAACAAATTCAACAAAAAATTCAACATTGAAAAACACCAACAAATTCAACAACAACCCCGAAATTGAAAAACACCAACAAATTCAACAACAACCTCAACTTTGAAAAACAACAACAACCTCATCATGGAAAAACACCAACAAATTCAACAACAACCTCAACATTGAAAAACAACAACATCCTCAAAATTGAAAACACCAACAAATTCAACAAAAACCCCAACATTTAAAAACAACAACAACCTCAACATTGAAAAACACCAACAAATTCAACAACAACCTCAACATTGAAAAACACCAACAAATTCAACAACAACCTCAACATTGAAAAATACCAACAAACTCAACAACAACCTCAACATTGAAAAACAACAACAACCTGAACATTGAAAAACACCAACAAATTCAACAACAACCTCAACATTGAAAAACACCAACAAATTCAACAACAACCTCAACATTGAAAAACAACAACAACCTCAACATTGCAAAACACCAGCAAATTCAACAACAACCTCAACATTTAAAAACACCAACAAATTCAACAAAAACCTCAACATTGAAAACACCAACAAATTCAACAACAACCTCAACATTTAAAAACGCCAACAAATTCAACAACAACCTCAACATTGAAAAACAACAACCTCAACATTGAAAAACACCAACAAATTCAACAAAAAATTCAACATTGAAAAACACCAACAAATTCAACAACAACCCCGAAATTGAAAAACACCAACAAATTCAACAACAACCTCAGCTTTGAAAAACAACAGCAACCTCATCATGGAAAAACGCCAACAAATTCAAGAACAACCTCAACATTGAAAAACAACAACATCCTCAAAATTGAAAACACCAACAAATTCAACAACAACCCCAACATTTAAAAACAACAACAACCTCAACATTGAAAAACACCAACAAATTCAACAACAACCTCAACATTGAAAAACACCAATAAATTCAACAACAACCTCAACAGTGAAAAACACCAACAAACTCAACAACAACCTCAACATTGAAAAACAACAACAACCTCAACATTGAAAAACACCAACAAATTCAACAACAACTTCAACATTGAAAAACACCAACAAATTCAACAACAACCTCAACATTGAAAAACACCAACAAATTCAACAACAACCTCAACATTGAAAAACAACAACAACCTCAGCAATGAAAAACACCAACAAATTCAACAACAACCTCAACATTGAAAAACAACAACAAACTCAACATTGAAAAACACCAACAAATTCAACAACAACCTCAACATTGAAAAACAACAACAACCTCAACATTGAAAAACACCAACAAATTCAACAACAACTTCAACATTGAAAAACACCAACAAATTCAACAACAACCTCAACATTGAAAAACAACAACACCTCAACATTGAAAAACACCAACAAATTCAACAACAAACTCAACATTGAAAAACAACAACAACCTCAACATTGAAAAACACCAACAAATTCAACAACAACTTCAACATTGAAAAACACCAACAAATTCAACAACAACCTCAGCATTGAAAAACAACAACAAACTCAACATTGAAAAACATCAACAAATTCAACAACAACCTCAACATTGAAAAACAACAACAACCTCAACATTGAAAAACACCAACAAATTCAACAAAAACTTCAACATTGAAAAACACCAACAAATTCAACAAACAACCTCGAAATTGAAAAACACCAACAAATTCAACAACAACCTCAACATTGAAAAACTCCGACAAATTCAACAACAACCTCAACATTGGAAAACACCAACAACCCAACATTGAAAAACACGAACAAATTCAACAAAAACCTCAACATTGAAAAACAACAACAACCTCAACATTGAAAAACACCAACAAATTCAACAACAACCTCAACATTGAAAAACAACAACAAATTCAATAACAACCTCAACATTGAAAAAGAACAACAACCTCAACATTGAAAAACACCAACAAATTCAACAACAACTTCAACATTGAAAAACACCAACAAATTCAACAACAACCTCAACATTGAAAAACAACAACACCTCAACATTGAAAAACACCAACAAATTCAACAACAACCTCAACGGTGAAAAACAACAACAACCTCAACATGGAAAAACACCAACAAATTCAACAACAACCTCAACATTGAAAAACACCAACAAATTCAACAACAACCTCAGCATTGAAAAACAACAACAACCTCAACATTGAAAAACACCAACAAATTCAACAACAACCTCAACATTGAAAAACAACAACAACCTCAACATTGAAAAACACCAACAAATTCAACAAAAACTTCAACATTGAAAAACACCAACAAATTCAACAACAACCTCGAAATTGAAAAACACCAACAAATTCAACAACAACTGCAACATTGAAAAACACCAACAAATTCAACAACAACCTCGACATTGAAAAACACCATCAAATTCAACAACAACCTCAACATTGAAAAACACCAACAAACTCAAAATTGAAAAAACACCAACAAATTCAACAACAACCTCAACATTTAAAAACAACAACAACCTCAACATTGAAAAACACCAACAAATTCAACAACAACCTCAACATTGAAAAACACCAACAAATTCAACAACAACCTCAACATTGAAAAACACCAACAAATTCAACAACAACCTCAGCATTGAAAAACAACAACAACCTCAACATTGAAAAACACCAACAAATTCAACATCAACCTCAACATTGAAAAACAACAACAACCTCAACATTGAAAAACACCAACAAATTCAACAACAAACTCAAGATTGAAAAACACCAACAAATTCAACAACCTCAACATTGAAAAACAACAACAACTTCAACATTGAAAAACACCAACAAATTCAACAACAACCTCAACATTGAAAAACACCAACAAATTCAACAACAAGCTCAAAATTGAAAAACAACAACAACCTCAACATTGAAAAACACCAACAAATTCAACAACAACCTCAACATTGAAAATCAACAACAACCTCAACATTGAAAAACACCAACAAATTCAACAACAACCTCAACATTGAAAAACACCAAGAACCTCAACATTGAAAAACACCAACAAATTCAACAAAAACCTCAACTTTGAAAAACAACAACAACCTCAACATTGAAAAACACCAACAAATTCAACAACAACCTCAACATTGAAAAACAGCAACAAATTCAACACAAAACTCAAGATTGAAAAACACCAACAAATTCAACAACCACAACATTGAAAAACAACAACAACCTCAACATTGAAAAACACCAACAAATTCAACAACAACCTCAACATTGAAAAACACCAACAAATTCAACAACAACCTCAACATTGAAAAACAACAACAACCTCAACATTGAAAAACACCAACAAATTCAACAACAACCTCAACATTGAAAAACAACAACAACCTCAACATTGAAAAACACCAACAAATTCAACAATAACCTCAACATTGAAAAACAACAACAACCCCAACATTGAAAAACACCAACAAATTCAACAACAACCTCAACATTGAAAAACAACAACAACCTCAACATTGAGAAACACCAACAAATTCAACAACAACCTCAACATTGAAAAACAACAACAACCTCAACATTGAAAAACACCAACAAATTCAACAACAACCTCAACATTGAAAAACACCAACAAATTCAACAACAACCTCAGCATTGAAAAACAACAACAAACTCAACATTGAAAAACACCAACAAATTCAACAACAACCTCAACATTGAAAAACAACAACAACCTCAACATTGAAAAACACCAACAAATTCAACAACAACTTCAACATTGAAAAACACCAACAAATTCAACAACAACCTCAACATTGAAAAACAACAACAACCTCAACATTGAAAAACACCAACAAATTCAACAACAACCTCAATTATGAAAAACAACAACAACCTCAACATTGAAAAACACCAATAAATTGAACAACAACCTCAACATTTAAAAACACCAACAAATTCAACAACAACCTCAACATTGAAAAACAACAACAATCTCAACATTGAAAAACACCAGCAAATTCAACAACAACCTCAACATTGAAAAACACCAACAAATTCAACAACAACCTCAACATTGAAAATCAACAACAACCTCAACATTGAAAAACACCAACAAATTCAACAACAACCTCAACATTGAAAAACACCAAGAACCTCAACATTGAAAAACACCAACAAATTCAACAAAAACCTCAACTTTGAAAAATAACAACAACCTCAACATTGAAAAACACCAACAAATTCAACAACAACCTCAACATTGAAAAACAGCAACAAATTCAACAAAAAACTCAAGATTGAAAAACACCAACAAATTCAACAACCTCAACATTGAAAAACAACAACAACCTCAACATTGAAAAACACCAACAAATTCAACAACAACCTCAACATTGAAAAACACCAACAAATTCAACAACAACCTCAACATTGAAAAACAACAACAACCTCAACATTGAAAAACACCAACAAATTCAACAATAACCTCAACATTGAAAAACAACAACAACCCCAACATTGAAAAACACCAACAAATTCAACAACAACCTCAACATTGAAAAACAACAACAACCTCAACATTGAGAAACACCAACAAATTCAACAACAACCTCAACATTGAAAAACAACAACAACCTCAACATTGAAAAACACCAACAAATTCAACAACAACCTCAACATTGAAAAACACCAACAAATTCAACAACAACCTCAGCATTGAAAAACAACAACAAACTCAACATTGAAAAACACCAACAAATTCAACAACAACCTCAACATTGAAAAACAACAACAACCTCAACATTGAAAAACACCAACAAATTCAACAACAACTTCAACATTGAAAAACACCAACAAATTCAACAACAACCTCAACATTGAAAAACAACAACAACCTCAACATTGAAAAACACCAACAAATTCAACAACAACCTCAATTTTGAAAAACAACAACAACCTCAACATTGAAAAACACCAATAAATTGAACAACAACCTCAACATTTAAAAACACCAACAAATTCAACAACAACCTCAACATTGAAAAACAACAACAATCTCAACATTGAAAAACACCAGCAAATTCAACAACAACCTCAACATTGAAAAACACCAACAAATTCAACAACAACCTCAACATTGAAAAACACCAACAAATTCAACAACAACCTCGAAATTGAAAAACACCAACAAATACAACAACATCCTCAATATTGAAAAACAACAACAACCTCAACATTGAAAAACACCAACAAATTCAACAACAACCTCAACATTGAAAAACAACAACAACCTCAACATTGCAAAACACCAGCAAATTCAACAACAACCTCAACATTTAAAAACACCAACAAATTCAACAACAACCTCAACATTGAAAAACAACAACATCCTCAAAATTGAAAACACCAACAAATTCAACAACAACCCCAACATTTAAAAACAACAACAACCTCAACATTGAAAAACACCAACAAATTCATCAACAACCTCAACATTGAAAAACACCAAAAAATTCAACAACAACCTCAACATTGAAAAACACCAACAAACTCAACAACAACCTCAACATTGAAAAACAACAACAACCTCAACATTGAAAAACACCAACAAATTCAACAACAACTTCAACATTGAAAAACACCAACAAATTCAACAACAACCTCAACATTGAAAAACACCAACAACCTCAACATTGAAAAACACCAACAAATTCAACAACAACCTCAACATTGAAAAACAACAACAACCTCAGCAATGAAAAACACCAACAAATTCAACAACAACCTCAACATTGAAAAACAACAACAAACGCAACATTGAAAAACACCAACAAATTCAACAACAACCTCAACATTGAAAAACAACAACAACCTCAGCATTGAAAAACACCAACAAATTCAACAACAACTTCAACATTGAAAAACACCAACAAATTCAACAACAACCTCAACATTGAAAAACAACAACACCTCAACATTGAAAAACACCAAGAAATTCAACAACAAACTCAACATTGAAAAACAACAACAACCTCAACAATGAAAAACACCAACAAATTCAACAACAACTTCAACATTGAAAAACACCAACAAATTCAACAACAACCTCAGCATTGAAAAACAACAACAAACTCAACATTGAAAAACATCAACAAATTCAACAACAACCTCAACATTGAAAAACAACAACAAATTCAACAAAAACTTCAACATTGAAAAACACCAACAAATTCAACAAACAACCTCGAAATTGAAAAACACCAACAAATTCAACAACAACCTCAACATTGAAAAACTCCGACAAATTCAAAAACAACCTCAACATTGGAAAACACCAACAACCCAACATTGAAAAACACGAACAAATTCAACAAAAACCTCAACATTGAAAAACAACAACAACCTCAACATTGAAAAACACCAACAAATTCAACAACAACCTCAACATTGAAAAACAACAACAAATTCAACAACAACCTCAACATTGAAAAAGAACAACAACCTCAACATTGAAAAACACCAACAAATTCAACAACAACTTCAACATTGAAAAACACCAACAAATTCAACAACAACCTCAACATTGAAAAACAACAACACCTCAACATTGAAAAACACCAACAAATTCAACAACAACCTCAACGTTGAAAAACAACAACAACCTCAACATTGAAAAACACCAACAAATTCAACAACAACCTCAACATTGAAAAACACCAACAAATTAAACAACAACCTCAGCATTGAAAAACAACAACAACCTCAACATTGAAAAACACCAACAAATTCAACAACAACCTCAACATTGAAAAACAACAACAACCTCAACATTGAAAAACACCAACAAATTCAACAAAAACTTCAACATTGAAAAACACCAACAAATTCAACAACAACCTCGAAATTGAAAAACACCAACAAATTCAACAACAACTGCAACATTGAAAAACACCAACAAATTCAACAACAACCTCGACATTGAAAAACACCATCAAATTCAACAACAACCTCAACATTGAAAAACACCAACAAACTCAAAATTGAAAAAACACCAACAAATTCAACAACAACCTCAACATTTAAAAACAACAACAACCTCAACATTGAAAAACACCAACAAATTCAACAACAACCTCAACATTGAAAAACACCAACAAATTCAACAACAACCTCAACATTGAAAAACACGAACAAACTCAACAACAACCTCAACATTGAAAAACAACAACAACCTCAACATTGAAAAACACCAACACATTCAACAACAACCTCAACTTTGAAAAACACCAGCAAATTCAACAACAAACTCAAGATTGAAAAACACCAACAAATTCAACAACCTCAACATTGAAAAACAACAACAACTTCAACATTGAAAAACACCAACAAATTCAACAACAACCTCAACATTGAAAAACACCAACAAATTCAACAACAAGCTCAACATTGAAAAACAACAACAACCTCAACATTGAAAAACACCAACAAATTCAACAACAACCTCAACATTGAAAATCAACAACAACCTCAACATTGAAAAACACCAACAAATTCAACAACAAGCTCAACATTGAAAAACACCAAGAACCTCAACATTGAAAAACACCAACAAATTCAACAAAAACCTCAACTTTGAAAAACAACAACAACCTCAACATTGAAAAACACCAACAAATTCAACAACAACCTCAACATTGAAAAACAGCAACAAATTCAACAAAAAACTCAAGATTGAAAAACACCAACAAATTCAACAACCTCAACATTGAAAAACAACAACAACCTCAACATTGAAAAACACCAACAAATTCAACAACAACCTCAACATTGAAAAACACCAACAAATTCAACAACAACCTCAACATTGAAAAACAACAACAACCTCAACATTGAAAAACACCAACAAATTCAACAATAACCTCAACATTGAAAAACAACAACAACCCCAACATTGAAAAACACCAACAAATTCAACAACAACCTCAACATTGAAAAACAACAACAACCTCAACATTGAGAAACACCAACAAATTCAACAATAACCTCAACATTGAAAAACAACAACAACCTCAACATTGAAAAACACCAACAAATTCAACAACAACCTCAAAATTGAAAAACACCAACAAATTCAACAACAACCTCAGCATTGAAAAACAACAACAAACTCAACATTGAAAAACACCAACAAATTCAACAACAACCTCAACATTGAAAAACAACAACAACCTCAACATTGAAAAACACCAACAAATTCAACAACAACTTCAACATTGAAAAACACCAACAAATTCAACAACAACCTCAACATTGAAAAACAACAACAACCTCAACATTGAAAAACACCAACAAATTCAACAACAACCTCAATTTTGAAAAACAACAACAACCTCAACATTGAAAAACACCAATAAATTGAACAACAACCTCAACATTTAAAAACACCAACAAATTCAACAACAACCTCAACATTGAAAAACAACAACAATCTCAACATTGAAAAACACCAGCAAATTCAACAACAACCTCAACATTGAAAAACACCAACAAATTCAACAACAACCTCAACATTGAAAATCAACAACAACCTCAACATTGAAAAACACCAACAAATTCAACAACAACCTCAACATTGAAAAACACCAAGAACCTCAACATTGAAAAACACCAACAAATTCAACAAAAACCTCAACTTTGAAAAACAACAACAACCTCAACATTGAAAAACACCAACAAATTCAACAACAACCTCAACATTGAAAAACAGCAACAAATTCAACAAAAAACTCAAGATTGAAAAACACCAACAAATTCAACAACCTCAACATTGAAAAACAACAACAACCTCAACATTGAAAAACACCAACAAATTCAACAACAACCTCAACATTGAAAAACACCAACAAATTCAACAACAACCTCAACATTGAAAAACAACAACAACCTCAACATTGAAAAACACCAACAAATTCAACAATAACCTCAACATTGAAAAACAACAACAACCCCAACATTGAAAAACACCAACAAATTCAACAACATCCTCAACATTGAAAAACAACAACAAATTCAACAACAACCTCAACATTGAAAAACAACAACAACCTCAACATTGAAAAACACCAACAAATTCAACAACAACCTCAACATTGAAAAACACCAACAAATTCAACAACAACCTCAGCATTGAAAAACAACAACAAACTCAACATTGAAAAACACCAACAAATTCAACAACAACCTCAACATTGAAAAACAACAACAACCTCAACATTGAAAAACACCAACAAATTCAACAACAACTTCAACGTTGAAGAACACCAACAAATTCAACAACAACCTCAACATTGAAAAACAACAACAACCTCAACATTGAAAAACACCAACAAATTCAACAACAACCTCAATTTTGAAAAACAACAACAACCTCAACATTGAAAAACACCAATAAATTGAACAACAACCTCAACATTTAAAAACACCAACAAATTCAACAACAACCTCAACATTGAAAAACAACAACAATCTCAACATTGAAAAACACCAGCAAATTCAACAACAACCTCAACATTGAAAAACACCAACAAATTCAACAACAACCTCAACATTGAAAAACACCAACAAATTCAACAACAACCTCGAAATTGAAAAACACCAACAAATACAACAACATCCTCAACATTGAAAAACAACAACAACCTCAACATTGAAAAACACCAACAAATTCAACAACAACCTCAACATTGAAAAACAACAACAACCTCAACATTGCAAAACACCAGCAAATTCAACAACAACCTCAACATTTAAAAACACCTACAAATTCAACAACAACCTCAACATTGAAAACACCAACAAATTCAACAACAACCTCAACATTTAAAAACGCCAACAAATTCAACAACAACCTCAACATTGAAAAACAACAACCTCAACATTGAAAAACACCAACAAATTCAACAAAAAATTCAACATTGAAAAACACCAACAAATTCAACAACAACCCCGAAATTGAAAAACACCAACAAATTCAACAACAACCTCAACTTTGAAAAACAACAACAACCTCATCATGGAAAAACACCAACAAATTCAACAACAACCTGAACATTGAAAAACAACAACATCCTCAAAATTGAAAACACCAACAAATTCAACAACAACCCCAACATTTAAAAACAACAACAACCTCAACATTGAAAAACACCAACAAATTCAACAACAACCTCAACATTGAAAAACACCAACAAATTCAACAACAACCTCAACATTGAAAATCACCAACAAACTCAACAACAACCTCAACATTGAAAAACAACAACAACCTCAACATTGAAAAACACCAACAAATTCAACAACAACCTCAACATTGAAAAACACCAACAAATTCAACAACAACCTCAACATTGAAAAACACCAACAACCTCAACATTGAAAAACACCAACAAATTCAACAAAAACCTCAACATTGAAAAACAACAACAACCTCAACATTGAAAAACACCAAAAAATTCAACAACAACCTCAACATTGAAAAACAACAACAAACTCAACATTGAAAAACACCAACAAATTCAACAACAACTTCAACATTGAAAAACACCAACAAATTCAACAACAACCTCAACATTGAAAAACAACAACACCTCAACATTGAAAAACACCAACATATTCAACAACAACCTCAACATTGAAAAACAACAACAACCTCAACATTGAAAAACACCAACAAATTCAACAACAACCCCAACATTGAAAAACACCAACAAATTCAACAACAACCTCAGCATTGAAAAACAACAACAACCTCAACATTGAAAAACACCAGCAAATTCAACAACAACCTCAACATTGAAAAACACCAACAAATTCAACAAAAACTTCAACATTGAAAAACACCAACAAATTCAACAACAACCTCGAAATTGAAAAACACCAACAAATTCAACAACAACCTCAACATTGAAAAACACCAACAAATTCAACAACAACCTCAACATTGAAACACACCAACAACCTCAACATTGAAAAACACCAACAAATTCAACAAAAACCTCAACATTGAAAAATAACAACAACCTCAACATTGAAAAACACCAACAAATTCAACAACAACCTCAACATTGAAAAACAACAACAAAGTCAACATTGAAAAACAACAACAATTTCAACAACAACCTCAACATTGAAAAAGAACAACAACCTCAACATTGAAAAACACCAACAAATTCAACAACAACTTCAACATTGAAAAACACCAACAAATTCAACAACAACCTCAACATTGAAAAACAACAACACCTCAACATTGAAAAACACCAACAAATTCAACAACAACCTCAACGTTGAAAAACAACAACAACCTCAACATTGAAAAACACCAACAAATTCAACAACAACCTCAACATTGAAAAACACCAACAAATTCAACAACAACCTCAGCATTGAAAAACAACAACAACCTCAACATTGAAAAACACCAACAAATTCAACAACAACCTCAACATTGAAAAACAACAACAACCTCAACATTGAAAAACACCAACAAATTCAACAAAAACTTCAACATTGAAAAACACCAACAAATTCAACAACAACCTCGAAATTGAAAAACACCAACAAATTCAACAACTTCAACATTGAAAAACACCAACAAATTCAACAACAACCTCGACATTGAAAAACACCATCAAATTCAACAACAACCTCAACATTGAAAAACACCAACAAACTCAAAATTGAAAAAACACCAACAAATTCAACAACAACCTCAACATTTAAAAACAACAACAACCTCAACATTGAAAAACACCAACAAATTCAACAACAACCTCAACATTGAAAAACACCAACAAGTTCAACAACAACCTCAACATTGAAAAACACGAACAAACTCAACAACAACCTGAACATTGAAAAATAACAACAACCTCAACATTGAAAAACACCACCACATTCAACAACAACATCAACTTTGAAAAACTCCAACAAATTCAACAACAAACTCAAGATTGAAAAACACCAACAAATTCAACAACCTCAACATTGAAAAACAACAACAACCTCAACATTGAAAAACACCAACAAATTCAACAACAACCTCAACATTGAAAAACAACAACAACCTCAACATTGAAAAACACCATCAAATTCAACAACAACCTCAACATTGAAAAACAACAACAACCTCAACATTGAAAAACACCAACAAATTCAACAACAACCTCAACATTGAAAAACACCAACAACCTCAACATTGAAAAACACCAACAAATTCAACAAAAACCTCAACATTGAAAAACAACAACAACCTCAACATTGAGAAACACCAACAAATTCAACAACAACCTCAACATTGAAAAACAACAACAAACTCAACATTGAAAAACACCAACAAATTCAACAACAACCTCAACATTGAAAAACAACAACAACCTCAACATTGAAAAACACCAACAAATTCAACAACAACTTCAACAATGAAAAACACCAACAAATTCAACAACAACCTCAACATTGAAAAACAACAACACCTCAACATTGAAAAACATGAACAAATTCAACAACAACCTCAACATTGAAAAACAACAACAACCTCAACATTGAAAAACACCAACAAATTCAACAACAACCTCAACATTGAAAAACACCAACAAATTCAACAACATCCTCAGCATTGAAAAACAACAACAACCTCAAGATTGAAAAACGCCAACAAATTCAACAACAACCTCAACATTGAAAAACAACAACAACCTCAACATTGAAAAACACCAACAAATTCAACAACAACCTAGAAATTGAAAAACACCAACAGATTCAACAACAACCTCAACATTGAAAAACACCAACAAATTCAACAACAACCTCAACATTGAAAAACACCAACAACCTCAACATTGAAAAACACGAACAAATTCAACAAAAACCTCAACATTGAAAAACAACAACAACCTCAACATTGAAAAACATCAACAAATTCAACAACAACCTCAACATTGAAAAACGACAACAAACTCAATATTGAAAAACACCAAGAAATTCAACAACAACCTCAACATTGAGAAAGAACAACAACCTCAACATTGAAAAACACCAACAAATTCAACAACAACTTCAACATTGAAAAACACCAACAAATTCAACAACAACCTCAACATTGAAAAACAACAACAACCTCAACATTGAAAAACAACAACAACCTCAACATTGAAAAACACCAACAAATTCAACAACAACCTCAACATTGAAAAACACCAACAAATTCAACAACAACCTCAACATTGAAAAACACGAACAAACTCAACAACAACCTCAACATTGAAAAACAACAACAACCTCAACATTGAAAAACACCAACAAATTCAACAACAACCTCAACATTGAAAAACAACAACAACCTCAACATTGAAAAACACCATCAAATTCAACAACAACCTCAACATTGAAAAACAACAACAACCTCAACATTGAAAAACACCAACAAATTCAACAAAAACCTCAACATTGAAAAACACCAACAACCTCAACATTGAAAAACACCAACAAATTCAACAAAAACCTCAACATTGAAAAACAACAACAACCTCAACATTGAAAAACACCAACAAATTCAACAACAACCTCAACATTGAAAAACAACAACAAACTGAACATTGAAAAACACCAACAAATTCAACAACAACCTCAACATTGAAAAACAACAACAACCACAACATTGAAAAACACCAACAAATTCAACAACAACTTCAACATTGAAAAACACCAACAAATTCAACAACAACCTCAACATTGAAAAACAACAACACCTCAACATTGAAAAACACGAACAAATTCAACAATAACCTCAACATTGAAAAACAACAACAACCCCAACATTGAAAAACACCAACAAATTCAACAACAACCTCAACATTGAAAAACAACAACAACCTCAACATTGAGAAACACCAACAAATTCAACAACAACCTCAACATTGAAAAACAACAACAACCTCAACATTGAAAAACACCAACAAATTCAACAACAACCTCAACATTGAAAAACACCAACAAATTCAACAACAACCTCAGCATTGAAAAACAACAACAAACTCAACATTGAAAAACACCAACAAATTCAACAACAACCTCAACATTGAAAAACAACAACAACCTCAACATTGAAAAACACCAACAAATTCAACAACAACTTCAACATTGAAAAACACCAACAAATTCAACAACAACCTCAACATTGAAAAACAACAACAACCTCAACATTGAAAAACACCAACAAATTCAACAACAACCTCAATTTTGAAAAACAACAACAACCTCAACATTGAAAAACACCAATAAATTGAACAACAACCTCAACATTTAAAAACACCAACAAATTCAACAACAACCTCAACATTGAAAAACAACAACAATCTCAACATTGAAAAACACCAGCAAATTCAACAACAACCTCAACATTGAAAAACACCAACAAATTCAACAACAACCTCAACATTGAAAATCAACAACAACCTCAACATTGAAAAACACCAACAAATTCAACAACAACCTCAACATTGAAAAACACCAAGAACCTCAACATTGAAAAACACCAACAAATTCAACAAAAACCTCAACTTTGAAAAACAACAACAACCTCAACATTGAAAAACACCAACAAATTCAACAACAACCTCAACATTGAAAAACAGCAACAAATTCAACAAAAAACTCAAGATTGAAAAACACCAACAAATTCAACAACCTCAACATTGAAAAACAACAACAACCTCAACATTGAAAAACACCAACAAATTCAACAACAACCTCAACATTGAAAAACACCAACAAATTCAACAACAACCTCAACATTGAAAAACAACAACAACCTCAACATTGAAAAACACCAACAAATTCAACAATAACCTCAACATTGAAAAACAACAACAACCCCAACATTGAAAAACACCAACAAATTCAACAACATCCTCAACATTGAAAAACAACAACAAATTCAACAACAACCTCAACATTGAAAAACAACAACAACCTCAACATTGAAAAACACCAACAAATTCAACAACAACCTCAACATTGAAAAACACCAACAAATTCAACAACAACCTCAGCATTGAAAAACAACAACAAACTCAACATTGAAAAACACCAACAAATTCAACAACAACCTCAACATTGAAAAACAACAACAACCTCAACATTGAAAAACACCAACAAATTCAACAACAACTTCAACGTTGAAGAACACCAACAAATTCAACAACAACCTCAACATTGAAAAACAACAACAACCTCAACATTGAAAAACACCAACAAATTCAACAACAACCTCAATTTTGAAAAACAACAACAACCTCAACATTGAAAAACACCAATAAATTGAACAACAACCTCAACATTTAAAAACACCAACAAATTCAACAACAACCTCAACATTGAAAAACAACAACAATCTCAACATTGAAAAACACCAGCAAATTCAACAACAACCTCAACATTGAAAAACACCAACAAATTCAACAACAACCTCAACATTGAAAAACACCAACAAATTCAACAACAACCTCGAAATTGAAAAACACCAACAAATACAACAGCATCCTCAACATTGAAAAACAACAACAACCTCAACATTGAAAAACACCAACAAATTCAACAACAACCTCAACATTGAAAAACAACAACAACCTCAACATTGCAAAACACCAGCAAATTCAACAACAACCTCAACATTTAAAAACACCTACAAATTCAACAACAACCTCAACATTGAAAACACCAACAAATTCAACAACAACCTCAACATTTAAAAACGCCAACAAATTCAACAACAACCTCAACATTGAAAAACAACAACCTCAACATTGAAAAACACCAACAAATTCAACAAAAAATTCAACATTGAAAAACACCAACAAATTCAACAACAACCCCGAAATTGAAAAACACCAACAAATTCAACAACAACCTCAACTTTGAAAAACAACAACAACCTCATCATGGAAAAACACCAACAAATTCAACAACAACCTGAACATTGAAAAACAACAACATCCTCAAAATTGAAAACACCAACAAATTCAACAACAACCCCAACATTTAAAAACAACAACAACCTCAACATTGAAAAACACCAACAAATTCAACAACAACCTCAACATTGAAAAACACCAACAAATTCAACAACAACCTCAACATTGAAAATCACCAACAAACTCAACAACAACCTCAACATTGAAAAACAACAACAACCTCAACATTGAAAAACACCAACAAATTCAACAACAACCTCAACATTGAAAAACACCAACAAATTCAACAACAACCTCAACATTGAAAAACACCAACAACCTCAACATTGAAAAACACCAACAAATTCAACAAAAACCTCAACATTGAAAAACAACAACAACCTCAACATTGAAAAACACCAAAAAATTCAACAACAACCTCAACATTGAAAAACAACAACAAACTCAACATTGAAAAACACCAACAAATTCAACAACAACCTCAACATTGAAAAACAACAACAACCTCAACATTGAAAAACACCAACAAATTCAACAACAACTTCAACATTGAAAAACACCAACAAATTCAACAACAACCTCAACATTGAAAAACAACAACACCTCAACATTGAAAAACACCAACATATTCAACAACAACCTCAACATTGAAAAACAACAACAAACTCAACATTGAAAAACACCAACAAATTCAACAACAACCTCAACATTGAAAAACACCAACAAATTCAACAACAACCTCAGCATTGAAAAACAACAACAACCTCAACATTGAAAAACACCAGCAAATTCAACAACAACCTCAACATTGAAAAACACCAACAAATTCAACAAAAACTTCAACATTGAAAAACACCAACAAATTCAACAACAACCTCGAAATTGAAAAACACCAACAAATTCAACAACAACCTCAACATTGAAAAACACCAACAAATTCAACAACAACCTCAACATTGAAACACACCAACAACCTCAACATTGAAAAACACCAACAAATTCAACAAAAACCTCAACATTGAAAAATAACAACAACCTCAACATTGAAAAACACCAACAAATTCAACAACAACCTCAACATTGAAAAACAACAACAAAGTCAACATTGAAAAACAACAACAATTTCAACAACAACCTCAACATTGAAAAAGAACAACAACCTCAACATTGAAAAACACCAACAAATTCAACAACAACTTCAACATTGAAAAACACCAACAAATTCAACAACAACCTCAACATTGAAAAACAACAACACCTCAACATTGAAAAACACCAACAAATTCAACAACAACCTCAACGTTGAAAAACAACAACAACCTCAACATTGAAAAACACCAACAAATTCAACAACAACCTCAACATTGAAAAACACCAACAAATTCAACAACAACCTCAGCATTGAAAAACAACAACAACCTCAACATTGAAAAACACCAACAAATTCAACAACAACCTCAACATTGAAAAACAACAACAACCTCAACATTGAAAAACACCAACAAATTCAACAAAAACTTCAACATTGAAAAACACCAACAAATTCAACAACAACCTCGAAATTGAAAAACACCAACAAATTCAACAACTTCAACATTGAAAAACACCAACAAATTCAACAACAACCTCGACATTGAAAAACACCATCAAATTCAACAACAACCTCAACATTGAAAAACACCAACAAACTCAAAATTGAAAAAACACCAACAAATTCAACAACAACCTCAACATTTAAAAACAACAACAACCTCAACATTGAAAAACACCAACAAATTCAACAACAACCTCAACATTGAAAAACACCAACAAGTTCAACAACAACCTCAACATTGAAAAACACGAACAAACTCAACAACAACCTGAACATTGAAAAATAACAACAACCTCAACATTGAAAAACACCACCACATTCAACAACAACATCAACTTTGAAAAACTCCAACAAATTCAACAACAAACTCAAGATTGAAAAACACCAACAAATTCAACAACCTCAACATTGAAAAACAACAACAACCTCAACATTGAAAAACACCAACAAATTCAACAACAACCTCAACATTGAAAAACAACAACAACCTCAACATTGAAAAACACCATCAAATTCAACAACAACCTCAACATTGAAAAACAACAACAACCTCAACATTGAAAAACACCAACAAATTCAACAACAACCTCAACATTGAAAAACACCAACAACCTCAACATTGAAAAACACCAACAAATTCAACAAAAACCTCAACATTGAAAAACAACAACAACCTCAACATTGAGAAACACCAACAAATTCAACAACAACCTCAACATTGAAAAACAACAACAAACTCAACATTGAAAAACACCAACAAATTCAACAACAACCTCAACATTGAAAAACAACAACAACCTCAACATTGAAAAACACCAACAAATTCAACAACAACTTCAACATTGAAAAACACCAACAAATTCAACAACAACCTCAACATTGAAAAACAACAACACCTCAACATTGAAAAACATGAACAAATTCAACAACAACCTCAACATTGAAAAACAACAACAACCTCAACATTGAAAAACACCAACAAATTCAACAACAACCTCAACATTGAAAAACACCAACAAATTCAACAACATCCTCAGCATTGAAAAACAACAACAACCTCAAGATTGAATAACGCCAACAAATTCAACAACAACCTCAACATTGAAAAACAACAACAACCTCAACATTGAAAAACACCAACAAATTCAACAACAACCTCGAAATTGAAAAACACCAACAGATTCAACAACAACCTCAACATTGAAAAACACCAACAAATTCAACAACAACCTCAACATTGAAAAACACCAACAACCTCAACATTGAAAAACACGAACAAATTCAACAAAAACCTCAACATTGAAAAACAACAACAACCTCAACATTGAAAAACACCAACAAATTCAACAACAACCTCAACATTGAAAAACAACAACACCTCAACATTGAAAAACACCAACAAATTCAACAACAACCTCAACGTTGAAAAACAACAACAACCTCAACATTGAAAAACACCAACAAATTCAACAACAACCTCAACATTGAAAAACACCAACAAATTCAACAACAACCTCAGCATTGAAAAACAACAACAACCTCAACATTGAAAAACACCAACAAATTCAACAACAACCTCAACATTGAAAAACAACAACAACCTCAACATTGAAAAACACCAACAAATTCAACAAAAACTTCAACATTGAAAAACACCAACAAATTCAACAACAACCTCGAAATTGAAAAACACCAACAAATTCAACAACTTCAACATTGAAAAACACCAACAAATTCAACAACAACCTCGACATTGAAAAACACCATCAAATTCAACAACAACCTCAACATTGAAAAACACCAACAAACTCAAAATTGAAAAAACACCAACAAATTCAACAACAACCTCAACATTTAAAAACAACAACAACCTCAACATTGAAAAACACCAACAAATTCAACAACAACCTCAACATTGAAAAACACCAACAAGTTCAACAACAACCTCAACATTGAAAAACACGAACAAACTCAACAACAACCTGAACATTGAAAAATAACAACAACCTCAACATTGAAAAACACCACCACATTCAACAACAACATCAACTTTGAAAAACTCCAACAAATTCAACAACAAACTCAAGATTGAAAAACACCAACAAATTCAACAACCTCAACATTGAAAAACAACAACAACCTCAACATTGAAAAACACCAACAAATTCAACAACAACCTCAACATTGAAAAACAACAACAACCTCAACATTGAAAAACACCATCAAATTCAACAACAACCTCAACATTGAAAAACAACAACAACCTCAACATTGAAAAACACCAACAAATTCAACAACAACCTCAACATTGAAAAACACCAACAACCTCAACATTGAAAAACACCAACAAATTCAACAAAAACCTCAACATTGAAAAACAACAACAACCTCAACATTGAGAAACACCAACAAATTCAACAACAACCTCAACATTGAAAAACAACAACAAACTCAACATTGAAAAACACCAACAAATTCAACAACAACCTCAACATTGAAAAACAACAACAACCTCAACATTGAAAAACACCAACAAATTCAACAACAACTTCAACATTGAAAAACACCAACAAATTCAACAACAACCTCAACATTGAAAAACAACAACACCTCAACATTGAAAAACATGAACAAATTCAACAACAACCTCAACATTGAAAAACAACAACAACCTCAACATTGAAAAACACCAACAAATTCAACAACAACCTCAACATTGAAAAACACCAACAAATTCAACAACATCCTCAGCATTGAAAAACAACAACAACCTCAAGATTGAATAACGCCAACAAATTCAACAACAACCTCAACATTGAAAAACAACAACAACCTCAACATTGAAAAACACCAACAAATTCAACAACAACCTCGAAATTGAAAAACACCAACAGATTCAACAACAACCTCAACATTGAAAAACACCAACAAATTCAACAACAACCTCAACATTGAAAAACACCAACAACCTCAACATTGAAAAACACGAACAAATTCAACAAAAACCTCAACATTGAAAAACAACAACAACCTCAACATTGAAAAACATCAACAAATTCAACAACAACCTCAACATTGAAAAACGACAACAAACTCAATATTGAAAAACACCAAGAAATTCAACAACAACCTCAACATTGAAAAAGAACAACAACCTCAACATTGAAAAACACCAACAAATTCAACAACAACTTCAACATTGAAAAACACCAACAAATTCAACAACAACCTCAACATTGAAAAACAACAACAACCTCAACATTGAAAAACAACAACAACCTCAACATTGAAAAACACCAACAAATTCAACAACAACCTCAACATTGAAAAACACCAACAAATTCAACAACAACCTCAACATTGAAAAACACGAACAAACTCAACAACAACCTCAACATTGAAAAACAACAACAACCTCAACATTGAAAAACACCACCACATTCAACAACAACCTCAAGTTTGAAAAACTCCAACAAATTCAACAACAAACTCAAGATTGAAAAACACCAACAAATTCAACAACCTCAACATTGAAAAACAACAACAACCTCAACATTGAAAAACACCAACAAATTCAACAACAACCTCAACATTGAAAAACAACAACAACCTCAACATTGAAAAACACCATCAAATTCAACAACAACCTCAACATTGAAAAACAACAACAACCTCAACATTGAAAAACACCAACAAATTCAACAAAAACCTCAACATTGAAAAACACCAACAACCTCAACATTGAAAAACACCAACAAATTCAACAAAAACCTCAACATTGAAAAACAACAACAACCTCAACATTGAAAAACACCAACAAATTCAACAACAACCTCAACATTGAAAAACAACAACAAACTGAACATTGAAAAACACCAACAAATTCAACAACAACCTCAACATTGAAAAACAACAACAACCACAACATTGAAAAACACCAACAAATTCAACAACAACTTCAACATTGAAAAACACCAACAAATTCAACAACAACCTCAACATTGAAAAACAACAACACCTCAACATTGAAAAACACGAACAAATTCAACAAGAACCTCAACATTGAAAAACAACAACAATCTCAACATTGAAAAACACCAACAAATTCAATAACAACCTCAAGATTGAAAAACACCAACAAATTCAACAACAACCTCAGCATTGAAAAACAACAACAACCTCAACATTGAAAAACACCAACAAATTCAACAACAACCTCAACATTGAAAAACAACAACAACCTCAACATTGAAAAACACCAACAAATTCAACAAAAACTTCAACATTGAAAAACACCAACAAATTCAACAACAACCTCGAAATTGAAAAACACCAACAGATTCAACAACAACCTCAACATTGAAAAACACCAAAAATTCAACAACAACCTCAACATTGAAAAACACCAACAAACTCAACATTGAAAAACACCAACAAATTCAACAAAAACCTCAAGATTGAAAAACAACAACAACCTCAACATTGAAAAACATCAACAAATTCAACAACAACCTCAACATTGAAAAACGACAACAAACTCAATATTGAAAAACACCAACAAATTCAACAACAACCTCAACATTGAAAAAGAACAACAACCTCAACATTGAAAAACACCAACAAATTCAACAACAACTTCAACATTGAAAAAGACCAACAAATTCAACAACAACCTCAACATTGAAAAACAACAACAACCTCAACATTGAAAAACAACAACAACCTCAACATTGAAAAACACCAACAAATTCAACAACAACCTCAACATTGAAAAACACCAACAAATTCACCAACAACCTCAGCATTGAAAAACAACAACAACCTCAACATTGAGAAACACCAACAAATTCAACAACAACCTCAACATTGAAAAACAACAACAACCTCAACATTGAAAAACGCCAACAAATTCAACAACAACCTCAACATTGAAAAACACCAACAAATTCAACAACAACCTCAGCATTGAAAAACAACAACAACCTCAACATTGAAAAACACCAACAAATTCAACAACAACCTCAACATTGAAAAACAACAACAACTTCAACATTGAAAAACACCAACAACTTCAACAACAACTTCAACATTGAAAAACACCAACAAATTCAACAACAACCTCGAAATTGAAAAAAACCAACAAATTCAACAACAACCTCAACATTGAAAAACAACAACAACCTCAACATTGACAAACACCAACAAATTCAACAACAACCTCAATTTTGAAAAACAACAACAACCTCAACATTGAAAAACACCAACAAATTCAACAACAACTTCAACATTGAAAAACACCAACAAATTCAACAACAACCTCAACATTGAAAAACAACAACACCTCAACATTGAAAAACACGAACAAATTCAACAAGAACCTCAACATTGAAAAACAACAACAATCTCAACATTGAAAAACACCAACAAATTCAATAACAACCTCAAGATTGAAAAACACCAACAAATTCAACAACAACCTCAGCATTGAAAAACAACAACAACCTCAACATTGAAAAACACCAACAAATTCAACAACAACCTCAACATTGAAAAACAACAACAACCTCAACATTGAAAAACACCAACAAATTCAACAAAAACTTCAACATTGAAAAACACCAACAAATTCAACAACAACCTCGAAATTGAAAAACACCAACAGATTCAACAACAACCTCAACATTGAAAAACACCAAAAATTCAACAACAACCTCAACATTGAAAAACACCAACAACCTCAACATTGAAAAACACCAACAAATTCAACAAAAACCTCAAGATTGAAAAACAACAACAACCTCAACATTGAAAAACATCAACAAATTCAACAACAACCTCAACATTGAAAAACGACAACAAACTCAATATTGAAAAACACCAACAAATTCAACAACAACCTCAACATTGAAAAAGAACAACAACCTCAACATTGAAAAACACCAACAAATTCAACAACAACTTCAACATTGAAAAAGACCAACAAATTCAACAACAACCTCAACATTGAAAAACAACAACAACCTCAACATTGAAAAACAACAACAACCTCAACATTGAAAAACACCAACAAATTCAACAACAACCTCAACATTGAAAAACACCAACAAATTCACCAACAACCTCAGCATTGAAAAACAACAACAACCTCAACATTGAGAAACACCAACAAATTCAACAACAACCTCAACATTGAAAAACAACAACAACCTCAACATTGAAAAACGCCAACAAATTCAACAACAACCTCAACATTGAAAAACACCAACAAATTCAACAACAACCTCAGCATTGAAAAACAACAACAACCTCAACATTGAAAAACACCAACAAATTCAACAACAACCTCAACATTGAAAAACAACAACAACTTCAACATTGAAAAACACCAACAACTTCAACAACAACTTCAACATTGAAAAACACCAACAAATTCAACAACAACCTCGAAATTGAAAAAAACCAACAAATTCAACAACAACCTCAACATTGAAAAACAACAACAACCTCAACATTGACAAACACCAACAAATTCAACAACAACCTCAATTTTGAAAAACAACAACAACCTCAACATTGAAAAACACCAATAAATTCAACAACAACCTCAACATTTAAAAAAACCAAAAAATTCAACAACAACCTCAACATTGAAAAACAACAACAATCCCAACATTGAAAAACACCAACAAATTCAACAACAACCTCAACATTGAAAAACACCAACAAATTCAACAACAACCTCAACATTGAAAAACACCAACAAATTCAACAACAACCTCGAAATTGAAAAACACCAACAAATACAACAACAACCTCAACATTGAAAAACAACAACAACCTCAACATTGAAAAACACCAACAAATTTAGCAACAACCTCAACATTGAAAAACAACAACAACCTCAACATTGAAAAACACCAACAAATTCAACAACAACCTCAACATTGAAAAACACCAACAAGTTCAACAACAACCTCAACATTGAAAAACACGAACAAACTCAACAACAACCTGAACATTGAAAAATAACAACAACCTCAACATTGAAAAACACCACCACATTCAACAACAACATCAACTTTGAAAAACTCCAACAAATTCAACAACAAACTCAAGATTGAAAAACACCAACAAATTCAACAACCTCAACATTGAAAAACAACAACAACCTCAACATTGAAAAACACCAACAAATTCAACAACAACCTCAACATTGAAAAACAACAACAACCTCAACATTGAAAAACACCATCAAATTCAACAACAACCTCAACATTGAAAAACAACAACAACCTCAACATTGAAAAACACCAACAAATTCAACAACAACCTCAACATTGAAAAACACCAACAACCTCAACATTGAAAAACACCAACAAATTCAACAAAAACCTCAACATTGAAAAGCAACAACAACCTCAACATTGAGAAACACCAACAAATTCAACAACAACCTCAACATTGAAAAACAACAACAAACTCAACATTGAAAAACACCAACAAATTCAACAACAACCTCAACATTGAAAAACAACAACAACCTCAACATTGAAAAACACCAACAAATTCAACAACAACTTCAACATTGAAAAACACCAACAAATTCAACAACAACCTCAACATTGAAAAACAACAACACCTCAACATTGAAAAACATGAACAAATTCAACAACAACCTCAACATTGAAAAACAACAACAACCTCAACATTGAAAAACACCAACAAATTCAACAACAACCTCAACATTGAAAAACACCAACAAATTCAACAACATCCTCAGCATTGAAAAACAACAACAACCTCAAGGTTGAATAACGCCAACAAATTCATCAACAACCTCAACATTGAAAAACAACAACAACCTCAACATTGAAAAACACCAACAAATTCAACAACAACCTCGAAATTGAAAAACACCAACAGATTCAACAACAACCTCAACATTGAAAAACACCAACAAATTCAACAACAACCTCAACATTGAAAAACACGAACAAATTCAACAAAAACCTCAACATTGAAAAACAACAACAACCTCAACATTGAAAAACATCAACAAATTCAACAACAACCTCAACATTGAAAAACGACAACAAACTCAATATTGAAAAACACCAAGAAATTCAACAACAACCTCAACATTGAAAAAGAACAACAACTTCAACATTGAAAAACACCAACAAATTCAACAACAACCTCAACATTGAAAAACAACAACAACCTCAACATTGAAAAACAACAACAACCTCAACATTGAAAAACACCAACAAATTCAACAACAACCTCAACATTGAAAAACACCAACAAATTCAACAACAACCTCAACATTGAAAAACACGAACAAACTCAACAACAACCTCAACATTGAAAAACAACAACAACCTCAACATTGAAAAACACCACCACATTCAACAACAACCTCAAGTTTGAAAAACTCCAACAAATTCAACAACAATCTCAAGATTGAAAAACACCAACAAATTCAACAACCTCAACATTGAAAAACAACAACAACCTCAACATTGAAAAACACCAACAAATTCAACAACAACCTCAACATTGAAAAACAACAACAACCTCAACATTGAAAAACACCATCAAATTCAACAACAACCTCAACATTGAAAAACAACAACAACCTCAACATTGAAAAACACCAACAAATTCAACAAAAACCTCAACATTGAAAAACACCAACAACCTCAACATTGAAAAACACCAACAAATTCAACAAAAACCTCAACATTGAAAAACAACAACAACCTCAACATTGAAAAACACCAACAAATTCAACAACAACCTCAACATTGAAAAACAACAACAAACTGAACATTGAAAAACACCAACAAATTCAACAACAACCTCAACATTGAAAAACAACAACAACCACAACATTGAAAAACACCAACAAATTCAACAACAACTTCAACATTGAAAAACACCAACAAATTCAACAACAACCTCAACATTGAAAAACAACAACACCTCAACATTGAAAAACACGAACAAATACAACAAGAACCTCAACATTGAAAAACAACAACAATCTCAACATTGAAAAACACCAACAAATTCAATAACAACCTCAAGATTGAAAAACACCAACAAATTCAACAACAACCTCAGCATTGAAAAACAACAACAACCTCAACATTGAAAAACACCAACAAATTCAACAACAACCTCAACATTGAAAAACAACAACAACCTCAACATTGAAAAACACCAACAAATTCAACAAAAACTTCAACATTGAAAAACACCAACAAATTCAACAACAACCTCGAAATTGAAAAACACCAACAGATTCAACAACAACCTCAACATTGAAAAACACCAAAAATTCAACAACAACCTCAACAGTGAAAAACACCAACAACCTCAACATTGAAAAACACCAACAAATTCAACAAAAACCTCAAGATTGAAAAACAACAACAACCTCAACATTGAAAAACATCAACAAATTCAACAACAACCTCAACATTGAAAAACGACAACAAACTCAATATTGAAAAACACCAACAAATTCAACAACAACCTCAACATTGAAAAAGAACAACAACCTCAACATTGAAAAACACCAACAAATTCAACAACAACTTCAACATTGAAAAAGACCAACAAATTCAACAACAACCTCAACATTGAAAAACAACAACAACCTCAACATTGAAAAACAACAACAACCTCAACATTGAAAAACACCAACAAATTCAACAACAACCTCAACATTGAAAAACACCAACAAATTCAACAACAACCTCAGCATTGAAAAACAACAACAACCTCAACATTGAGAAACACCAACAAATTCAACAACAACCTCAACATTGAAAAACAACAACAACCTCAACATTGAAAAACGCCAACAAATTCAACAACAACCTCAACATTGAAAAACACCAACAAATTCAACAACAACCTCAGCATTGAAAAACAACAACAACCTCAACATTGAAAAACACCAACAAATTCAACAACAACCTCAACATTGAAAAACAACAACAACTTCAACATTGAAAAACACCAACAACTTCAACAACAACTTCAACATTGAAAAACACCAACAAATTCAACAACAACCTCGAAATTGAAAAAAACCAACAAATTCAACAACAACCTCAACATTGAAAAACAACAACAACCTCAACATTGACAAACACCAACAAATTCAACAACAACCTCAATTTTGAAAAACAACAACAACCTCAACATTGAAAAACACCAATAAATTCAACAACAACCTCAACATTTAAAAAAACCAAAAAATTCAACAACAACCTCAACATTGAAAAACAACAACAATCCCAACATTGAAAAACACCAACAAATTCAACAACAACCTCAACATTGAAAAACACCAACAAATTCAACAACAACCTCAACATTGAAAAACACCAACAAATTCAACAACAACCTCGAAATTGAAAAACACCAACAAATACAACAACAACCTCAACATTGAAAAACAACAACAACCTCAACATTGAAAAACACCAACAAATTTAGCAACAACCTCAACATTGAAAAACAACAACATCCTCAACATTGCAAAACACCAGCAAATTCAACAACAACCTCAACATTTAAAAACACCAACAAATTCAACAACAAGCTCAACATTGAAAACACCAACAAATTCAACAACAACCTCAACATTTAAAAACGCCAACAAATTCAACAACAACCTCAACATTGAAAAACAGCAACCTCAACATTGAAAAACAGCAACAAATTCAGCAAAAAATTCAACATTGAAAAACACCAACAAATTCAACAACAACCCCGAAATTGAAAAACACCAACAAATTCAACAACAACCTCAACTTTGAAAAACAACAACAACCTCATCATGGAAAAACACCAACAAATTCAACAACAACCGCAACATTGAAAAACAACAACATCCTCAGAATTGAAAACACCAACAAATTCAAAAACAACCTCAACATTTAAAAACAACAACAACCTCAACATTGAAAAACACCAACAAATTCAACAACAACCTCAACATTGAAAAACACCAACAAATTCAACAACAACCTCAACATTGAAAAACACCAACAAACTCAACAACAACCTCAACATTGAAAAACAACAACAACCTCAACATTGAAAAACACCAACAAATTCAACAACAACCTCAGCATTGAAAAACAACAACAACCTCAACATTGAAAAACACCAACAAATTCAACAACAACCTCAACATTGAAAAACAACTACAACCTCAACATTGAAAAACAACAACAAATTCAACAAAAACTTCAACATTGAAATACACCAACAAATTCAACAACAACCTCGAAATTGAAAAACACCAACAAATTCAACAACAACTGCAACATTGAAAAACACCAACAAATTCAACAACAACCTCGACACTGAAAAATACCATCAAATTCAACAACAACCTCAACATTGAAAAACAGCAACAAACTCAAAATTGAAAAAACACCAACAAATTCAACAACAACCTCAACATTTAACAACAACAACAACCTCAACATTGAAAAACACCAACACATTCAAGAACAACCTCAACTTTGAAAAACACCAACAAATTCAACAACAAACTCAAGATTGAAAAACACCAACAAATTCAATAACCTCAACATTGAAAAACAACAACAACCTCAACATTGAAAAACACCAACAAATTCAACAACAACCTCAAAATTGAAAAACACCAACAAATTCAACAACAAGCTCAACATTGAAAAACAACAACAACCTCAACATTGAAAAACACCAACCAATTCAACAACAACCTCAACATTGAAAATCAACAACAACCTCAACATTGAAAAACACCAACAAATTCAACAACAACCTCAACATTGAAAAACACCAAGAACCTCAACATTGAAAAACACCAACAAATTCAACAAAAACCTCAACTTTGAAAAACAACAACAACCTCAACATTGAAAAACACCAACAAATTCAACAACAACCTCAACATTGAAAAACAGCAACAAATTCAACAAAAAACTCAAGAATGAAAAACAGCAACAAATTCAACAACCTCAACATTGAAAAACAACAACAACCTCAACATTGAAAAACACCAACAAATTCAACAACAACCTCAACATTGAAAAACACCAACAAATTCAACAACAACCTCAACATTGAAAAACAACAACAACCTCAACATTGAAAAACACCAACAAATTCAACAATAACCTCAACATTGAAAAACAACAACAACCCCAACATTGAAAAACACCAACAAATTCAACAACATCCTCAACATTGAAAAACACCAACAAATTCAACAACAACCTCAACATTGAAAAACAACAACAACCTCAACATTGAGAAACACCAACAAATTCAACAACAACCTCAACATTGAAAAACAACAACAACCTCAACATTGAAAAACACCAACAAATTCAACAACAACCTCAACATTGAAAAACACCAACAAATTCAACAACAACCTCAGCATTGAAAAACAACAACAACCTCAACATTGAAAAACACCAACAAATTCAACAACAACCTCAACATTGAAAAACAACAACAACCTCAACATTGAAAAACACCAACAAATTCAACAACAACTTCAACATTGAAAAACACCAACAAATTCAACAACAACCTCGAAATTGAAAAACACCAACAAATTCAACAACAACCTCAACATTGAAAAACAACAACAACCTCAACATTGAAAAACACCAACAAATTCAACAACAACCTCAATTTTGAAAAACAACAACAACCTCAACATTGAAAAACACCAATAAATTGAACAACAACCTCAACATTTAAAAACACCAACAAATTCAACAACAACCTCAACATTGAAAAACAACAACAATCTCAACATTGAAAAACACCAACAAATTCAACAACAACCTCAACATTGAAAAACACCAACAAATTCAACAACAACCTCAACATTGAAAAACAGCAACAAATTCAACAACAACCTCGAAATTGAAAAACACCAACAAATACAACAACATCCTCAACAGTTAAAAACAACAACAACCTCAACATTGAAAAACACCAACAAATTCAACAATATCCTCAACATTGAAAAACAACAACAACCTCAACATTGCAAAACACCAGCAAATTCAACAACAACCTCAACATTTAAAAACACCAACAAATTCAACAACAACCTCAACATTGAAAACACCAACAAATTCAACAACAACCTCAACATTGAAAAACGCCAACAAATTCAACAACAACCTCAACATTGAAAAACAACAACCTCAACATTGAAAAACACGAACAAATTCAACAAAAAATTCAACATTGAAAAACACCAACAAATTCAACAACAACCCCGAAATTGAAAAACACCAACAAATTCAACAACAACCTCAACTTTGAAAAACAACAACAACCTCATCATGGAAAAACACCAACAAATTCAACAACAACCTCAACATTGAAAAACAACAACATCCTCAAAATTGAAAACACCAACAAATTCAACAACAACCCCAACATTTAAAAACAACAACAACCTCAACATTGAAAAACACCAACAAATTCAACAACAACCTCAACATTGAAAAACACCAACAAATTCAACAACAACCTCAACATTGAAAAACACCAACAAACTCAACAACAACCTCAACATTGAAAAACAACAACAACCTCAACATTGAAAAACACCACCAAATTCAACAACAACCTCAACATTGAAAAACACCAACAAATTCAACAACAACCTCAACATTGAAAAACACCAACATCCTCAACATTGAAAAACACCAACAAATTCAACAAAAACCTCAACATTGAAAAACAACAACAACCTCAACATTGAAAAACACCAACAAATTCAACAACAACCTCAACATTGAAAAACAACAACAAACTCAACATTGAAAAACACCAACAAATTCACCAACAACCTCAACATTGAAAAACAACAACAACCTCAACATTGAAAAACACCAACAAATTCAACAACAACTTCAACATTGAAAAACACCAACAAATTCAACAACAACCTCAACATTGAAAAACAACAACACCTCAACATTGAAAAACACCAACAAATTCAACAACAAGCTCAACATTGAAAACACCAACAAATTCAACAACAACCTCAACATTTAAAAACGCCAACAAATTCAACAACAACCTCAACATTGAAAAACAGCAACCTCAACATTGAAAAACAGCAACAAATTCAGCAAAAAATTCAACATTGAAAAACACCAACAAATTCAACAACAACCCCGAAATTGAAAAACACCAACAAATTCAACAACAACCTCAACTTTGAAAAACAACAACAACCTCATCATGGAAAAACACCAACAAATTCAACAACAACCGCAACATTGAAAAACAACAACATCCTCAGAATTGAAAACACCAACAAATTCAAAAACAACCTCAACATTTAAAAACAACAACAACCTCAACATTGAAAAACACCAACAAATTCAACAACAACCTCAACATTGAAAAACACCAACAAATTCAACAACAACCTCAACATTGAAAAACACCAACAAACTCAACAACAACCTCAACATTGAAAAACAACAACAACCTCAACATTGAAAAACACCAACAAATTCAACAACAACCTCAGCATTGAAAAACAACAACAACCTCAACATTGAAAAACACCAACAAATTCAACAACAACCTCAACATTGAAAAACAACTACAACCTCAACATTGAAAAACAACAACAAATTCAACAAAAACTTCAACATTGAAATACACCAACAAATTCAACAACAACCTCGAAATTGAAAAACACCAACAAATTCAACAACAACTGCAACATTGAAAAACACCAACAAATTCAACAACAACCTCGACACTGAAAAATACCATCAAATTCAACAACAACCTCAACATTGAAAAACAGCAACAAACTCAAAATTGAAAAAACACCAACAAATTCAACAACAACCTCAACATTTAACAACAACAACAACCTCAACATTGAAAAACACCAACACATTCAAGAACAACCTCAACTTTGAAAAACACCAACAAATTCAACAACAAACTCAAGATTGAAAAACACCAACAAATTCAATAACCTCAACATTGAAAAACAACAACAACCTCAACATTGAAAAACACCAACAAATTCAACAACAACCTCAAAATTGAAAAACACCAACAAATTCAACAACAAGCTCAACATTGAAAAACAACAACAACCTCAACATTGAAAAACACCAACCAATTCAACAACAACCTCAACATTGAAAATCAACAACAACCTCAACATTGAAAAACACCAACAAATTCAACAACAACCTCAACATTGAAAAACACCAAGAACCTCAACATTGAAAAACACCAACAAATTCAACAAAAACCTCAACTTTGAAAAACAACAACAACCTCAACATTGAAAAACACCAACAAATTCAACAACAACCTCAACATTGAAAAACAGCAACAAATTCAACAAAAAACTCAAGAATGAAAAACAGCAACAAATTCAACAACCTCAACATTGAAAAACAACAACAACCTCAACATTGAAAAACACCAACAAATTCAACAACAACCTCAACATTGAAAAACACCAACAAATTCAACAACAACCTCAACATTGAAAAACAACAACAACCTCAACATTGAAAAACACCAACAAATTCAACAATAACCTCAACATTGAAAAACAACAACAACCCCAACATTGAAAAACACCAACAAATTCAACAACATCCTCAACATTGAAAAACACCAACAAATTCAACAACAACCTCAACATTGAAAAACAACAACAACCTCAACATTGAGAAACACCAACAAATTCAACAACAACCTCAACATTGAAAAACAACAACAACCTCAACATTGAAAAACACCAACAAATTCAACAACAACCTCAACATTGAAAAACACCAACAAATTCAACAACAACCTCAGCATTGAAAAACAACAACAACCTCAACATTGAAAAACACCAACAAATTCAACAACAACCTCAACATTGAAAAACAACAACAACCTCAACATTGAAAAACACCAACAAATTCAACAACAACTTCAACATTGAAAAACACCAACAAATTCAACAACAACCTCGAAATTGAAAAACACCAACAAATTCAACAACAACCTCAACATTGAAAAACAACAACAACCTCAACATTGAAAAACACCAACAAATTCAACAACAACCTCAATTTTGAAAAACAACAACAACCTCAACATTGAAAAACACCAATAAATTGAACAACAACCTCAACATTTAAAAACACCAACAAATTCAACAACAACCTCAACATTGAAAAACAACAACAATCTCAACATTGAAAAACACCAACAAATTCAACAACAACCTCAACATTGAAAAACACCAACAAATTCAACAACAACCTCAACATTGAAAAACAGCAACAAATTCAACAACAACCTCGAAATTGAAAAACACCAACAAATACAACAACATCCTCAACAGTTAAAAACAACAACAACCTCAACATTGAAAAACACCAACAAATTCAACAATATCCTCAACATTGAAAAACAACAACAACCTCAACATTGCAAAACACCAGCAAATTCAACAACAACCTCAACATTTAAAAACACCAACAAATTCAACAACAACCTCAACATTGAAAACACCAACAAATTCAACAACAACCTCAACATTGAAAAACGCCAACAAATTCAACAACAACCTCAACATTGAAAAACAACAACCTCAACATTGAAAAACACGAACAAATTCAACAAAAAATTCAACATTGAAAAACACCAACAAATTCAACAACAACCCCGAAATTGAAAAACACCAACAAATTCAACAACAACCTCAACTTTGAAAAACAACAACAACCTCATCATGGAAAAACACCAACAAATTCAACAACAACCTCAACATTGAAAAACAACAACATCCTCAAAATTGAAAACACCAACAAATTCAACAACAACCCCAACATTTAAAAACAACAACAACCTCAACATTGAAAAACACCAACAAATTCAACAACAACCTCAACATTGAAAAACACCAACAAATTCAACAACAACCTCAACATTGAAAAACACCAACAAACTCAACAACAACCTCAACATTGAAAAACAACAACAACCTCAACATTGAAAAACACCACCAAATTCAACAACAACCTCAACATTGAAAAACACCAACAAATTCAACAACAACCTCAACATTGAAAAACACCAACATCCTCAACATTGAAAAACACCAACAAATTCAACAAAAACCTCAACATTGAAAAACAACAACAACCTCAACATTGAAAAACACCAACAAATTCAACAACAACCTCAACATTGAAAAACAACAACAAACTCAACATTGAAAAACACCAACAAATTCACCAACAACCTCAACATTGAAAAACAACAACAACCTCAACATTGAAAAACACCAACAAATTCAACAACAACTTCAACATTGAAAAACACCAACAAATTCAACAACAACCTCAACATTGAAAAACAACAACACCTCAACATTGAAAAACACCAACAAATTCAACAACAACCTCAACATTGAAAAACAACAACAACCTCAACATTGAAAAACACCAACAAATTCAACAACAACCTCAACATTGAAAAACACGAGCAAATTCAACAACAACCTCAGCATTGAAAAACAACAACAACCTCAACATTGAAAAACACCAACAAATTCAACAACAACCTCAACATTGAAAAACAACAACAACCTCAACATTGAAAAACACCAACAAATTCAACAAAAACTTCAACATTTAAAAACACCAACAAATTCAACAACAACCTCGAAATTGAAAAACACCAACAAATTCAACAACAACCTCAACATTGAAAAACACCAACAAATTCAACAACAACCTCAACATTGAAACACACCAAAAACCTCAACATTGAAAAACACCAACAAATTCAACAAAAACCTCAACATTGAAAAATAACAACAACCGCAACATTGAAAAACACCAACAAATTCAACAACAACCTCAACATTGAAAAACAACAACAACCTCAACATTGAAAAACAACAACAAATTCAACAACAACCTCAACATTGAAAAAGAACAACAACCTCAACATTGAAAAACACCAACAAATTCAACAACAACTTCAACATTGAAAAACACCAACAAATTCAACAACAACCTCAACGTTGAAAAACAACAACAACCTCAACATTGAAAAACACCAACAAATTCAACAACAACCTCAACATTGAAAAACACCAACAAATTCAACAACAACCTCAGCATTGATAAACAACAACAACCTCAACATTGAAAAACACCAACAAATTCAACAACAACCTCAACATTGAAAAACAACAACAACCTCAACATTGAAAAACACCAACAAATTCAACAAAAACTTCAACATTGAAAAACACCAACAAATTCAACAACAACCTCGAAATTGAAAAACACCAACAAATTCAACAACAACTTCAACATTGAAAAACACCAACAAATTCAACAACAACCTCGACATTGAAAAACACCATCAAATTCAACAACAACCTCAACATTGAAAAACACCAACAAACTCAAAATTGAAAAAACACCAACAAATTCAACAACAACCTCAGCATTTAAAAACAACAACAACCTCAACATTGAAAAACACCAACAAATTCAACAACAACCTCAACATTGAAAAACACCAACAAATTCAACAACAACCTCAACATTGAAAAACACGAACAAACTCAACAACAACCTCGAAATTGAAAAACAACAACAACCTCAACATTGAAAAACACCACCACATTCAACAACAACCTCAACTTTGAAAAACTCCAACAAATTCAACAACAAACTCAAGATTGAAAAACACCAACAAATTCAACAACCTCAACATTGAAAAACAACAACAACCTCAACATTGAAAAACACCAACAAATTCAACAACAACCTCAACATTGAAAAACAACAACAACCTCAACATTGAAAAACACCATCAAATTCAACAACAACCTCAACATTGAAAAACAACAACAACCTCAACATTGAAAAACACCAACAAATTCACCAACAACCTCAACATTGAAAAACACCAACAACCTCAACATTGAAAAACACCAACAAATTCAACAAAAACCTCAACATTGAAAAACAACAACAACCTCAACATTGAAAAAACCAACAAATTCAACAACAACCTCAACATTGAAAAACAACAACAAACTCAACATTGAAAAACACCAACAAATTCAACAACAACCTCAACATTGAAAAACTTCAACAACCTCAACATTGAAAAACACCAACAAATTCAACAACAACTTCAACATTGAAAAACACCAACAAATTCAGCAACAACCTCAACATTGAAAAACAACAACACCTCAACATTGAAAAACACCAACAAATTCAACAACAACCTCAACATTGAAAAACAACAACAACCTCAACATTGAAAAACACCAACAAATTCAACAACAACCTCAACATTGAAAAATACGAACAAATTCAACAACAACCTCAGCATTGAAAAACAACAACAACCTCAACATTGAAAAACACCAACAAATTCAACAACAACCTCAACATTGAAAAACAACAACAACCTCAACATTGAAAAACACCAACAAATTCAACAAAAACTTCAACATTTAAAAACACCAACAAATTCAACAACAACCTCGAAATTGAAAAACACCAACAAATTCAACAACAACCTCAACATTGAAAAACACCAACAAATTCAACAACAACCTCAACATTGAAACACACCAAAAACCTCAACATTGAAAAACACCAACAAATTCAACAAAAACCTCAACATTGAAAAATAACAACAACCGCAACATTGAAAAACACCAACAAATTCAACAACAACCTCAACATTGAAAAACAACAACAAACTCAACATTGAAAAACAACAACAAATTCAACAACAACCTCAACATTGAAAAAGAACAACAACCTCAACATTGAAAAACACCAACAAATTCAACAACAACTTCAACATTGAAAAACACCAACAAATTCAACAACAACCTCAACGTTGAAAAACAACAACAACCTCAACATTGAAAAACACCAACAAATTCAACAACAACCTCAACATTGAAAAACACCAACAAATTCAACAACAACCTCAGCATTGATAAACAACAACAACCTCAACATTGAAAAACACCAACAAATTCAACAACAACCTCAACATTGAAAAACAACAACAACCTCAACATTGAAAAACACCAACAAATTCAACAAAAACTTCAACATTGAAAAACACCAACAAATTCAACAACAACCTCGAAATTGAAAAACACCAACAAATTCAACAACAACTTCAACATTGAAAAACACCAACAAATTCAAGAACAACCTCGACATTGAAAAACACCATCAAATTCAACAACAACCTCAACATTGAAAAACACCAACAAACTCAAAATTGAAAAAACAGCAACAAATTCAACAACAACCTCAGCATTTAAAAACAACAACAACCTCAACATTGAAAAACACCAACAAATTCAACAACAACCTCAACATTGAAAAACACCAACAAATTCAACAACAACCTCAACATTGAAAAACACGAACAAACTCAACACAAACCTCAACATTGAAAAACAACAACAACCTCAACATTGAAAAACACCACCACATTCAACAACAACCTCAACTTTGAAAAACTCCAACAAATTCAACAACAAACTCAAGATTGAAAAACACCAACAAATTCAACAACCTCAACATTGAAAAACAACAACAACCTCAACATTGAAAAACACCAACAAATTCAACAACAACCTCAACATTGAAAAACAACAACAACCTCAACATTGAAAAACACCATCAAATTCAACAACAACCTCAACATTGAAAAACAACAACAACCTCAACATTGAAAAACACCAACAAATTCACCAACAACCTCAACATTGAAAAACACCAACAACCTCAACATTGAAAAACACCAACAAATTCAACAAAAACCTCAACATTGAAAAACAACAACAACCTCAACATTGAAAAACACCAACAAATTCAACAACAACCTCAACATTGAAAAACAACAACAAACTCAACATTGAAAAACACCAACAAATTCAACAACAACCTCAACATTGAAAAACTTCAACAACCTCAACATTGAAAAACACCAACAAATTCAACAACAACTTCAACATTGAAAAACACCAACAAATTCAGCAACAACCTCAACATTGAAAAACAACAACACCTCAACATTGAAAAACACGAACAAATTCAACAACAACCTCAACATTGAAAAACAACAACAACCTCAACATTGAAAAACACCAACAAATTCAACAACAACCTCAACATTGAAAAACACCAACAAATTCAACAACAACCTCAGCATTGAAAAACAACAACAACCTCAACATTGAAAAACACCAACAAATTCAACAACAACCTCAACATTGAAAAACAACAACAACCTCAACATTGAAAAACACCAACAAATTCAACAAAAACTTCAACATTAAAAACACCAACAAATTCAACAACAACCTCAACATTGAAAATCACCAACGAATTCAACAACAACCTCAACATTGAAAAACACCAACAACCTCAACAATGAAAAACACCAACAAATTCAACAACAACTTCAACATTGAAAAACACCAACAAATTCAACAACAACCTCAACGTTGAAAAACAACAACAACCTCAACATTGAAAAACACCAACAAATTCAACAACAACCTCAACATTGAAAAACACCAACAAATTCAACAACAACCTCAGCATTGATAAACAACAACAACCTCAACATTGAAAAACACCAACAAATTCAACAACAACCTCAACATTGAAAAACAACAACAACCTCAACATTGAAAAACACCAACAAATTCAACAAAAACTTCAACATTGAAAAACACCAACAAATTCAACAACAACCTCGAAATTGAAAAACACCAACAAATTCAACAACAACTTCAACATTGAAAAACACCAACAAATTCAACAACAACCTCGACATTGAAAAACACCATCAAATTCAACAACAACCTCAACATTGAAAAACACCAACAAACTCAAAATTGAAAAAACACCAACAAATTCAACAACAACCTCAGCATTTAAAAACAACAACAACCTCAACATTGAAAAACACCAACAAATTCAACAACAACCTCAACATTGAAAAACACCAACAAATTCAACAACAACCTCAACATTGAAAAACACGAACAAACTCAACAACAACCTCGAAATTGAAAAACAACAACAACCTCAACATTGAAAAACACCACCACATTCAACAACAACCTCAACTTTGAAAAACTCCAACAAATTCAACAACAAACTCAAGATTGAAAAACACCAACAAATTCAACAACCTCAACATTGAAAAACAACAACAACCTCAACATTGAAAAACACCAACAAATTCAACAACAACCTCAACATTGAAAAACAACAACAACCTCAACATTGAAAAACACCATCAAATTCAACAACAACCTCAACATTGAAAAACAACAACAACCTCAACATTGAAAAACACCAACAAATTCACCAACAACCTCAACATTGAAAAACACCAACAACCTCAACATTGAAAAACACCAACAAATTCAACAAAAACCTCAACATTGAAAAACAACAACAACCTCAACATTGAAAAAAACCAACAAATTCAACAACAACCTCAACATTGAAAAACAACAACAAACTCAACATTGAAAAACACCAACAAATTCAACAACAACCTCAACATTGAAAAACTTCAACAACCTCAACATTGAAAAACACCAACAAATTCAACAACAACTTCAACATTGAAAAACACCAACAAATTCAGCAACAACCTCAACATTGAAAAACAACAACACCTCAACATTGAAAAACACCAACAAATTCAACAACAACCTCAACATTGAAAAACAACAACAACCTCAACATTGAAAAACACCAACAAATTCAACAACAACCTCAACATTGAAAAACACGAACAAATTCAACAACAACCTCAGCATTGAAAAACAACAACAACCTCAACATTGAAAAACACCAACAAATTCAACAACAACCTCAACATTGAAAAACAACAACAACCTCAACATTGAAAAACACCAACAAATTCAACAAAAACTTCAACATTTAAAAACACCAACAAATTCAACAACAACCTCGAAATTGAAAAACACCAACAAATTCAACAACAACCTCAACATTGAAAAACACCAACAAATTCAACAACAACCTCAACATTGAAACACACCAAAAACCTCAACATTGAAAAACACCAACAAATTCAACAAAAACCTCAACATTGAAAAATAACAACAACCGCAACATTGAAAAACACCAACAAATTCAACAACAACCTCAACATTGAAAAACAACAACAAACTCAACATTGAAAAACAACAACAAATTCAACAACAACCTCAACATTGAAAAAGAACAACAACCTCAACATTGAAAAACACCAACAAATTCAACAACAACTTCAACATTGAAAAACACCAACAAATTCAACAACAACCTCAACGTTGAAAAACAACAACAACCTCAACATTGAAAAACACCAACAAATTCAACAACAACCTCAACATTGAAAAACACCAACAAATTCAACAACAACCTCAGCATTGATAAACAACAACAACCTCAACATTGAAAAACACCAACAAATTCAACAACAACCTCAACATTGAAAAACAACAACAACCTCAACATTGAAAAACACCAACAAATTCAACAAAAACTTCAACATTGAAAAACACCAACAAATTCAACAACAACCTCGAAATTGAAAAACACCAACAAATTCAACAACAACTTCAACATTGAAAAACACCAACAAATTCAAGAACAACCTCGACATTGAAAAACACCATCAAATTCAACAACAACCTCAACATTGAAAAACACCAACAAACTCAAAATTGAAAAAACAGCAACAAATTCAACAACAACCTCAGCATTTAAAAACAACAACAACCTCAACATTGAAAAACACCAACAAATTCAACAACAACCTCAACATTGAAAAACACCAACAAATTCAACAACAACCTCAACATTGAAAAACACGAACAAACTCAACAACAACCTCAACATTGAAAAACAACAACAACCTCAACATTGAAAAACACCACCACATTCAACAACAACCTCAACTTTGAAAAACTCCAACAAATTCAACAACAAACTCAAGATTGAAAAACACCAACAAATTCAACAACCTCAACATTGAAAAACAACAACAACCTCAACATTGAAAAACACCAACAAATTCAACAACAACCTCAACATTGAAAAACAACAACAACCTCAACATTGAAAAACACCATCAAATTCAACAACAACCTCAACATTGAAAAACAACAACAACCTCAACATTGAAAAACACCAACAAATTCACCAACAACCTCAACATTGAAAAACACCAACAACCTCAACATTGAAAAACACCAACAAATTCAACAAAAACCTCAACATTGAAAAACAACAACA
Source organism: Isurus oxyrinchus (assembly GCA_026770705.1). Taxonomy (NCBI): domain Eukaryota; kingdom Metazoa; phylum Chordata; class Chondrichthyes; order Lamniformes; family Lamnidae; genus Isurus; species Isurus oxyrinchus. The sequence continues at coordinate 60,197 of JANJGN010000545.1, read as the reverse complement.
ACCTCAACATTGAAAAACACCAACAAATTCAACAACAACCTCAACATTGAAAAACAACAACAAACTCAACATTGAAAAACACCAACAAATTCAACAACAACCTCAACATTGAAAAACTTCAACAACCTCAACATTGAAAAACACCAACAAATTCAACAACAACTTCAACATTGAAAAACACCAACAAATTCAGCAACAACCTCAACATTGAAAAACAACAACACCTCAACATTGAAAAACACGAACAAATTCAACAACAACCTCAACATTGAAAAACAACAACAACCTCAACATTGAAAAACACCAACAAATTCAACAACAACCTCAACATTGAAAAACACCAACAAATTCAACAACAACCTCAGCATTGAAAAACAACAACAACCTCAACATTGAAAAACACCAACAAATTCAACAACAACCTCAACATTGAAAAACAACAACAACCTCAACATTGAAAAACACCAACAAATTCAACAAAAACTTCAACATTGAAAAACACCAACAAATTCAACAACAACCTCAACATTGAAAATCACCAACGAATTCAACAACAACCTCAACATTGAAAAACACCAACAACCTCAACAATGAAAAACACCAACAAATTCAACAAAAACCTCAACATTGAAAAACAACAACAACCTCAACATTGAAAAACATCAACAAATTCAACAACAACCTCAACATTGAAAAACGACAACAAACTCAATATTGAAAAACACCAACAAATTCAACAACAACCTCAACATTGAAAAAGAACAACAACCTCAACATTGAAAAACACCAACAAATTCAACAACAACTTCAACATTGAAAAACACCAACAAATTCAACAACAACCTCAACATTGAAAAACAACAACAACCTCAACATTGAAAAACAACAACAACCTCAACATTGAAAAACACCAACAAATTCAACAACAACCTCAACATTGAAAAACACCAACAAATTCAACAACAACCTCAGCATTGAAAAACAACAACAACCTCAACATTGAGAAACACCAACAAATTCAACAACAACCTCAACATTGAAAAACAACAACAACCTCAACATTGAAAAACACCAACAAATTCAACAACAACCTCAACATTGAAAAACACCAACAAATTCAACAACAACCTCAGCATTGAAAAACAACAACAACCTCAACATTGAAAAACACCAACAAATTCAACAACAACCTCAACATTGAAAAACAACAACAACTTCAACATTGAAAAACACCAACAAATTCAACAACAACCTCAACATTGAAAAACACCAACAAATTCAACAACAACCTCAACATTGAAAAACACCAACAAATTCAACAACAACCTCGAAATTGAAAAACACCAACAAATACAACAACAACCTCAACATTGAAAAACAACAACAACCTCAACATTGAAAAACACCAACAAATTCAACAACAACCTCAACATTTAAAAACACCAACAAATTCAACAACAAGCTCAACATTGAAAACACCAACAAATTCAACAACAACCTCAACATTTAAAAACGCCAACAAATTCAACAACAACCTCAACATTGAAAAACACCAACAAATTCAACAACAACCCCGAAATTGAAAAACAACAACAAATTCAACAACAACCTCAACTTTGAAAAACAACAACAACCTCATCATGGAAAAACACCAACAAATTCAACAACAACCGCAACATTGAAAAACAACAACATCCTCAGAATTGAAAACACCAACAAATTCAACAACAACCCCAACATTTAAAAACAACAACAACCTCAACATTGAAAAACACCAACAAATTCAACATCAACCTCAACATTGAAAAACACCAACAAATTCAACAACAACCTCAACATTGAAAAACACCAACAAACTCAACAACAACCTCAACATTGAAAAACAACAACAACCTCAACATTGAAAAACACCAACAAATTCAACAACAACCTCAACATTGAAAAACACCAACAAATTCAACAGCAACCTCAACATTGAAAAACACCAACAACCTCAACATTGAAAAACACCAACAAATTCAACAACAACCTCGAAATTGAAAAACACCAACAAATTCAACAACAACCTCAACATTGAAAAACAACAACAACCTCAACATTGAAAAACACCAACAAATTCAACAACAACCTCAATTTTGAAAAACAACAACAACCTCAACATTGAAAAACACCAATAAATTCAACAACAACCTCAACATTTAAAAACACCAAAAAATTCAACAACAACCTCAACATTGAAAAACAACAAGAAACTCAACATTGAAAAACAACAACAAATTCAACAACAACCTCAACATTGAAAAACAACAACAAACTCAACATTGAAAAACACCAACAAATTCAACAACAACCTCAACATTGAAAAACAACAACAACCTCAACATTGAAAAACACCAACAAATTCAGCAACAACCTCAACATTGAAAAACAACAACACCTCAACATTGAAAAACACGAACAAATTCAACAACAACCTCAACATTGAAAAACAACAACAACCTCAACATTGAAAAACACCAACAAATTCAACAACAACCTCAACATTGAAAAACACCAACAAATTCAACAACAACCTCAGCATTGAAAAACAACAACAACCTCAACATTGAAAAACACCAACAAATTCAACAACAACCTCAACATTGAAAAACAACAACAACCTCAACATTGAAAAACACCAACAAATTCAACAAAAACTTCAACATTGAAAAACACCAACAAATTCAACAACAACCTCGAAATTGAAAAACACCAACAAATTCAACAACAACTTCAACATTGAAAAACACCAACAAATTCAAGAACAACCTCGACATTGAAAAACACCATCAAATTCAACAACAACCTCAACATTGAAAAACACCAACAAACTCAAAATTGAAAAAACACCAACAAATTCAACAACAACCTCAACATTTAAAAACAACAACAACCTCAACATTGAAAAACACCAACAAATTCAACAACAACCTCAACATTGAAAAACACGAACAAACTCAACAACAACCTCAACATTGAAAAACAACAACAACCTCAACATTGAAAAACACCACCACATTCAACAACAACCTCAACTTTGAAAAACTCCAACAAATTCAACAACCTCAACATTGAAAAACAACAACAACCTCAACATTGAAAAACACCAACAAATTCAACAACAACCTCAACATTGAAAAACAACAACAACCTCAACATTGAAAGACACCATCAAATTCAACAACAACCTCAACATTGAAAAACAACAACAACCTCAACATTGAAAAACACCAACAAATTCACCAACAACCTCAACATTGAAAAACACCAACAACCTCAACATTGAAAAACACCAACAAATTCAACAAAAACCTCAACATTGAAAAACAACAACAACCTCAACATTGAAAAACACCAACAAATTCAACAACAACCTCAACATTGAAAAACAAGAACAAACTCAACATTGAAAAACACCAACAAATTCAACAACAACCTCAACATTGAAAAACAACAACAACCTCAACATTGAAAAACACCAACAAATTCAACAACAACTTCAACATTGAAAAACACCAACAAATTCAACAACAACCTCAACATTGAAAAACAACAACACCTCAACATTGAAAAACACGAACAAATTCAACAACAACCTCAACATTGAAAAACAACAACAACCTCAACATTGAAAAACACCAACAAATTCAACAACAACCTCAACATTGAAAAACACCAACAAATTCAACAACAACCTCAGCATTGAAAAACAACAACAACCTCAACATTGAAAAACACCAACAAATTCAACAACAACCTCAACATTGAAAAACAACAACAACCTCAACATTGAAAAACACCAACAAATTCAACAAAAACTTCAACATTGAAAAACACCAACAAATTCAACAACAACCTCGAAATTGAAAAACACCAACAAATTCAACAACAACCTCAACATTGAAAAACACCAACAAATTCAACAACAACCTCAACATTGAAAAACACCAACAACCTCAACATTGAAAAAGACCAACAAATTCAACAAAAACCTCAACATTGAAAAACAACAACAACCTCAACATTGAAAAACATCAACAAATTCAACAACAACCTCAACATTGAAAAACGACAACAAACTCAATATTGAAAAACACCAACAAATTCAACAACAACCTCAACATTGAAAAAGAAAAACAACCTCAACATTGAAAAACACCAACAAATTCAACAACAACTTCAACATTGAAAAACACCAACAAATTCAACAACAACCTCAACATTGAAAAACAACAACAACCTCAACATTGAAAAACAACAACAACCTCAACATTGAAAAACACCAACAAATTCAACAACAACCTCAACATTGAAAAACACCAACAAATTCAACAACAACCTCAGCATTGAAAAACAACAACAACCTCAACATTGAGAAACACCAACAAATTCAACAACAACCTCAACATTGAAAAACAACAACAACCTCAACATTGAAAAACACCAACAAATTCAACAACAACCTCAGCATTGAAAAACAACAACAACCTCAACATTGAAAAACACCAACAAATTCAACAACAACCTCAACATTGAAAAACAACAACAACTTCAACATTGAAAAACACCAACAAATTCAACAACAACTTCAACATTGAAAAACACCAACAAATTCAACAACAACCTCGAAATTGAAAAACACCAACAAATTCAACAACAACCTCAACATTGAAAAACAACAACAACCTCAACATTGAAAAACACCAACAAATTGAAAACAACCTCAATTTTGAAAAACAACAACAACCTCAACATTGAAAAATACCAATAAATTCAACAACATCCTCAACATTTAAAAAAACCAAAAAATTCAACAACAACCTCAACATTGAAAAACAACAACAATCCCAACATTGAAAAACACCAACAAATTCAACAACAACCTCAACATTGAAAAACACCAACAAATTCAACAACAACCTCAACATTGAAAAACACCAACAAACTCAACAATAACCTCGAAATTGAAAAACACCAACAAATACAACAACAACTTCAACATTGAAAAACAACAACAACCTCAACATTGAAAAACACCAACAAATTCAACAACAACCTCAACATTTAAAAACACCAACAAATTCAACAACACGCTCAACATTGAAAACACCAACAAATTCAACAACAACCTCAACATTTAAAAACGCCAACAAATTCAACAACAACCTCAACATTGAAAAACAGCAACCTCAACATTGAAAAACACCAACAAATTCAACCAAAAATTCAACATTGAAAAACACCAACAAATTCAACAACAACCCCGAAATTGAAAAACAACAACAAATTCAACAACAACCTCAACTTTGAAAAACAACAACAACCTCATCATGGAAAAACACCAACAAATTCAACAACAACCGCAACATTGAAAAACAACAACATCCTCAGAATTGAAAACACCAACAAATTCAACAACAACCCCAACATTTAAAAACAACAACAACCTCAACATTGAAAAACACCAACAAATTCAACAACAACCTCAACATTGAAAAACACCAACAAATTCAACAACAACCTCAACATTGAAAAACACCAACAAACTCAACAACAACCTCAACATTGAAAAACAACAACAACCTCAACATTGAAAAACACGAATAAATTCAACAACAACCTCAACATTGAAAAACAACAACAACCTCAACATTGAAAAACACCAACAAATTCAACAACAACCTCAATTTTGAAAAACAACAACAACCTCAACATTGAAAATCACCAATAAATTCAACAACAACCTCAACATTTAAAAACACCAAAAAATTCAACAACAACCTCAACATTGAAAAACAACAACAATCCCAACATTGAAAAACACCAACAAATTCAACAACAACCTCAACATTGAAAAACACCAACAAATTCAACAACAACCTCAACATTGAAAAACACCAACAAATTCAACAACAACCTCGAAATTGAAAAACACCAACAAATACAACAACAACCTCAACATTGAAAAACAACAACAACCTCAACATTGAAAAACACCAACAAATTTAGCAACAACCTCAACATTGAAAAACAACAACAACCTCAACATTTAAAAACACCAACAAATTCAACAACAAGCTCAACATTGAAAACACCAACAAATTCAACAACAACCTCAACATTTAAAAACGCCAACAAATTCAACAACAACCTCAACATTGAAAAACAACAACCTCAACATTGAAAAACACCAACAAATACAACAAAAAATTCAACATTGAAAAACACCAACAAATTCAACAACAACCCCGAAATTGAAAAACACCAACAAATTCAACAACAACCTCAACTTTGAAAAACAACAACAACCTCATCATGGAAAAACACCAACAAATTCAACAACAACCGCAACATTGAAAAACAACAACATCCTCAGAATTGAAAACACCAACAAATTCAACAACAACCTCAACATTGAAAAACAACAACAACCTCAACATTGAAAAACACCAACAAATTCAACAACAACCTCAACATTGAAAAACACCAACAAATTCAACAACAACCTCAACATTGAAAAACACCAACAACCTCAACATTGAAAAACACCAACAAATTCAACAAAATCCTCAGCATTGAAAAACAACAACAACCTCAACATTGAAAAACACCAACAAATTCAACAACAACCTCAACATTGAAAAACAACAACAAACTCAGCATTGAAAAACACCAACAAATTCAACAACAACCTCAACATTGAAAAACAACAACAACCTCAACATTGAAAAACACTAACAAATTCAACAACAACTTCAACATTGAAAAACACCAACAAATTCAACAACAACCTCAACATTGAAAAACAACAATACCTCAACATTGAAAAACACCAACAAATTCAACAACAACGTCAACATTGAAAAACAACAACAACCTCAACATTGAAAAACACCAACAAATTCAACAACAACCTCAACATTGAAAAACACCAACAAATTCAACAACAACCTCAGCATTGAAAAACAACAACAACCTCAACATTGAAAAACACCAACAAATTCAACAACAACCTCAACATTGAAAAACAACAACAACCTCAACATTGAAAAACACCAACAAATTCAACAACAACTTCAACATTGAAAAACACCAACAAATTCAACAACAACCTCAACATTGAAAAACAACAACACCTCAACATTGAAAAACACCAACAAATTCAACAACAACCTCAACGTTGAAAAACAACAACAACCTCAACATTGAAAAACACCAACAAATTCAACAACAACCTCAACATTGAAAAACACCAACAAATTCAACAACAACCTCAGCATTGAAAAACAACAACAACCTCAACATTGAAAAACACCAACAAATTCAACAACAACCTCAACATTGAAAAACAACAACAACCTCAACATTGAAAAACACCAACAAATTCAACAAAAACTTCAACATTGAAAAACACCAACAAATTCAACAACAACCTCGAAATTGAAAAACACCAACAAATTCAACAACTTCAACATTGAAAAACACCAACAAATTCAACAACAACCTCGACATTGAAAAACACCATCAAATTCAACAACAACCTCAACATTGAAAAACACCAACAAACTCAAAATTGAAAAAACACCAACAAATTCAACAACAACCTCAACATTTAAAAACAACAACAACCTCAACATTGAAAAACACCAACAAATTCAACAACAACCTCAACATTGAAAAACACCAACAAGTTCAACAACAACCTCAACATTGAAAAACACGAACAAACTCAACAACAACCTGAACATTGAAAAATAACAACAACCTCAACAATGAAAAACACCACCACATTCAACAACAACATCAACTTTGAAAAACTCCAACAAATTCAACAACAAACTCAAGATTGAAAAACACCAACAAATTCAACAACCTCAACATTGAAAAACAACAACAACCTCAACATTGAAAAACACCAACAAATTCAACAACAACCTCAACATTGAAAAACAACAACAACCTCAACATTGAAAAACACCATCAAATTCAACAACAACCTCAACATTGAAAAACAACAACAACCTCAACATTGAAAAACACCAACAAATTCAACAACAACCTCAACATTGAAAAACACCAACAACCTCAACATTGAAAAACACCAACAAATTCAACAAAAACCTCAACATTGAAAAACAACAACAACCTCAACATTGAGAAACACCAACAAATTCAACAACAACCTCAACATTGAAAAACAACAACAAACTCAACATTGAAAAACACCAACAAATTCAACAACAACCTCAACATTGAAAAACAACAACAACCTCAACATTGAAAAACACCAACAAATTCAACAACAACTTCAACAATGAAAAACACCAACAAATTCAACAACAACCTCAACATTGAAAAACAACAACACCTCAACATTGAAAAACATGAACAAATTCAACAACAACCTCAACATTGAAAAACAACAACAACCTCAACATTGAAAAACACCAACAAATTCAACAACAACCTCAACATTGAAAAACACCAACAAATTCAACAACATCCTCAGCATTGAAAAACAACAACAACCTCAAGATTGAAAAACGCCAACAAATTCAACAACAACCTCAACATTGAAAAACAACAACAACCTCAACATTGAAAAACACCAACAAATTCAACAACAACCTAGAAATTGAAAAACACCAACAGATTCAACAACAACCTCAACATTGAAAAACACCAACAAATTCAACAACAACCTCAACATTGAAAAACACCAACAACCTCAACATTGAAAAACACGAACAAATTCAACAAAAACCTCAACATTGAAAAACAACAACAACCTCAACATTGAAAAACATCAACAAATTCAACAACAACCTCAACATTGAAAAACGACAACAAACTCAATATTGAAAAACACCAAGAAATTCAACAACAACCTCAACATTGAGAAAGAACAACAACCTCAACATTGAAAAACACCAACAAATTCAACAACAACTTCAACATTGAAAAACACCAACAAATTCAACAACAACCTCAACATTGAAAAACAACAACAACCTCAACATTGAAAAACAACAACAACCTCAACATTGAAAAACACCAACAAATTCAACAACAACCTCAACATTGAAAAACACCAACAAATTCAACAACAACCTCAACATTGAAAAACACGAACAAACTCAACAACAACCTCAACATTGAAAAACAACAACAACCTCAACATTGAAAAACACCAACAAATTCAACAACAACCTCAACATTGAAAAACAACAACAACCTCAACATTGAAAAACACCATCAAATTCAACAACAACCTCAACATTGAAAAACAACAACAACCTCAACATTGAAAAACACCAACAAATTCAACAAAAACCTCAACATTGAAAAACACCAACAACCTCAACATTGAAAAACACCAACAAATTCAACAAAAACCTCAACATTGAAAAACAACAACAACCTCAACATTGAAAAACACCAACAAATTCAACAACAACCTCAACATTGAAAAACAACAACAAACTGAACATTGAAAAACACCAACAAATTCAACAACAACCTCAACATTGAAAAACAACAACAACCACAACATTGAAAAACACCAACAAATTCAACAACAACTTCAACATTGAAAAACACCAACAAATTCAACAACAACCTCAACATTGAAAAACAACAACACCTCAACATTGAAAAACACGAACAAATTCAACAATAACCTCAACATTGAAAAACAACAACAACCCCAACATTGAAAAACACCAACAAATTCAACAACAACCTCAACATTGAAAAACAACAACAACCTCAACATTGAGAAACACCAACAAATTCAACAACAACCTCAACGTTGAAAAACAACAACAACCTCAACATTGAAAAACACCAACAAATTCAACAACAACCTCAACATTGAAAAACACCAACAAATTCAACAACAACCTCAGCATTGAAAAACAACAACAAACTCAACATTGAAAAACACCAACAAATTCAACAACAACCTCAACATTGAAAAACAACAACAACCTCAACATTGAAAAACACCAACAAATTCAACAACAACTTCAACATTGAAAAACACCAACAAATTCAACAACAACCTCAACATTGAAAAACAACAACAACCTCAACATTGAAAAACACCAACAAATTCAACAACAACCTCAATTTTGAAAAACAACAACAACCTCAACATTGAAAAACACCAATAAATTGAACAACAACCTCAACATTTAAAAACACCAACAAATTCAACAACAACCTCAACATTGAAAAACAACAACAATCTCAACATTGAAAAACACCAGCAAATTCAACAACAACCTCAACATTGAAAAACACCAACAAATTCAACAACAACCTCAACATTGAAAATCAACAACAACCTCAACATTGAAAAACACCAACAAATTCAACAACAACCTCAACATTGAAAAACACCAAGAACCTCAACATTGAAAAACACCAACAAATTCAACAAAAACCTCAACTTTGAAAAACAACAACAACCTCAACATTGAAAAACACCAACAAATTCAACAACAACCTCAACATTGAAAAACAGCAACAAATTCAACAAAAAACTCAAGATTGAAAAACACCAACAAATTCAACAACCTCAACATTGAAAAACAACAACAACCTCAACATTGAAAAACACCAACAAATTCAACAACAACCTCAACATTGAAAAACACCAACAAATTCAACAACAACCTCAACATTGAAAAACAACAACAACCTCAACATTGAAAAACACCAACAAATTCAACAATAACCTCAACATTGAAAAACAACAACAACCCCAACATTGAAAAACACCAACAAATTCAACAACATCCTCAACATTGAAAAACAACAACAAATTCAACAACAACCTCAACATTGAAAAACAACAACAACCTCAACATTGAAAAACACCAACAAATTCAACAACAACCTCAACATTGAAAAACACCAACAAATTCAACAACAACCTCAGCATTGAAAAACAACAACAAACTCAACATTGAAAAACACCAACAAATTCAACAACAACCTCAACATTGAAAAACAACAACAACCTCAACATTGAAAAACACCAACAAATTCAACAACAACTTCAACGTTGAAGAACACCAACAAATTCAACAACAACCTCAACATTGAAAAACAACAACAACCTCAACATTGAAAAACACCAACAAATTCAACAACAACCTCAATTTTGAAAAACAACAACAACCTCAACATTGAAAAACACCAATAAATTGAACAACAACCTCAACATTTAAAAACACCAACAAATTCAACAACAACCTCAACATTGAAAAACAACAACAATCTCAACATTGAAAAACACCAGCAAATTCAACAACAACCTCAACATTGAAAAACACCAACAAATTCAACAACAACCTCAACATTGAAAAACACCAACAAATTCAACAACAACCTCGAAATTGAAAAACACCAACAAATACAACAGCATCCTCAACATTGAAAAACAACAACAACCTCAACATTGAAAAACACCAACAAATTCAACAACAACCTCAACATTGAAAAACAACAACAACCTCAACATTGCAAAACACCAGCAAATTCAACAACAACCTCAACATTTAAAAACACCTACAAATTCAACAACAACCTCAACATTGAAAACACCAACAAATTCAACAACAACCTCAACATTTAAAAACGCCAACAAATTCAACAACAACCTCAACATTGAAAAACAACAACCTCAACATTGAAAAACACCAACAAATTCAACAAAAAATTCAACATTGAAAAACACCAACAAATTCAACAACAACCCCGAAATTGAAAAACACCAACAAATTCAACAACAACCTCAACTTTGAAAAACAACAACAACCTCATCATGGAAAAACACCAACAAATTCAACAACAACCTGAACATTGAAAAACAACAACATCCTCAAAATTGAAAACACCAACAAATTCAACAACAACCCCAACATTTAAAAACAACAACAACCTCAACATTGAAAAACACCAACAAATTCAACAACAACCTCAACATTGAAAAACACCAACAAATTCAACAACAACCTCAACATTGAAAATCACCAACAAACTCAACAACAACCTCAACATTGAAAAACAACAACAACCTCAACATTGAAAAACACCAACAAATTCAACAACAACCTCAACATTGAAAAACACCAACAAATTCAACAACAACCTCAACATTGAAAAACACCAACAACCTCAACATTGAAAAACACCAACAAATTCAACAAAAACCTCAACATTGAAAAACAACAACAACCTCAACATTGAAAAACACCAAAAAATTCAACAACAACCTCAACATTGAAAAACAACAACAAACTCAACATTGAAAAACACCAACAAATTCAACAACAACCTCAACATTGAAAAACAACAACAACCTCAACATTGAAAAACACCAACAAATTCAACAACAACTTCAACATTGAAAAACACCAACAAATTCAACAACAACCTCAACATTGAAAAACAACAACACCTCAACATTGAAAAACACCAACATATTCAACAACAACCTCAACATTGAAAAACAACAACAAACTCAACATTGAAAAACACCAACAAATTCAACAACAACCTCAACATTGAAAAACACCAACAAATTCAACAACAACCTCAGCATTGAAAAACAACAACAACCTCAACATTGAAAAACACCAGCAAATTCAACAACAACCTCAACATTGAAAAACACCAACAAATTCAACAAAAACTTCAACATTGAAAAACACCAACAAATTCAACAACAACCTCGAAATTGAAAAACACCAACAAATTCAACAACAACCTCAACATTGAAAAACACCAACAAATTCAACAACAACCTCAACATTGAAACACACCAACAACCTCAACATTGAAAAACACCAACAAATTCAACAAAAACCTCAACATTGAAAAATAACAACAACCTCAACATTGAAAAACACCAACAAATTCAACAACAACCTCAACATTGAAAAACAACAACAAAGTCAACATTGAAAAACAACAACAATTTCAACAACAACCTCAACATTGAAAAAGAACAACAACCTCAACATTGAAAAACACCAACAAATTCAACAACAACTTCAACATTGAAAAACACCAACAAATTCAACAACAACCTCAACATTGAAAAACAACAACACCTCAACATTGAAAAACACCAACAAATTCAACAACAACCTCAACGTTGAAAAACAACAACAACCTCAACATTGAAAAACACCAACAAATTCAACAACAACCTCAACATTGAAAAACACCAACAAATTCAACAACAACCTCAGCATTGAAAAACAACAACAACCTCAACATTGAAAAACACCAACAAATTCAACAACAACCTCAACATTGAAAAACAACAACAACCTCAACATTGAAAAACACCAACAAATTCAACAAAAACTTCAACATTGAAAAACACCAACAAATTCAACAACAACCTCGAAATTGAAAAACACCAACAAATTCAACAACTTCAACATTGAAAAACACCAACAAATTCAACAACAACCTCGACATTGAAAAACACCATCAAATTCAACAACAACCTCAACATTGAAAAACACCAACAAACTCAAAATTGAAAAAACACCAACAAATTCAACAACAACCTCAACATTTAAAAACAACAACAACCTCAACATTGAAAAACACCAACAAATTCAACAACAACCTCAACATTGAAAAACACCAACAAGTTCAACAACAACCTCAACATTGAAAAACACGAACAAACTCAACAACAACCTGAACATTGAAAAATAACAACAACCTCAACATTGAAAAACACCACCACATTCAACAACAACATCAACTTTGAAAAACTCCAACAAATTCAACAACAAACTCAAGATTGAAAAACACCAACAAATTCAACAACCTCAACATTGAAAAACAACAACAACCTCAACATTGAAAAACACCAACAAATTCAACAACAACCTCAACATTGAAAAACAACAACAACCTCAACATTGAAAAACACCATCAAATTCAACAACAACCTCAACATTGAAAAACAACAACAACCTCAACATTGAAAAACACCAACAAATTCAACAACAACCTCAACATTGAAAAACACCAACAACCTCAACATTGAAAAACACCAACAAATTCAACAAAAACCTCAACATTGAAAAACAACAACAACCTCAACATTGAGAAACACCAACAAATTCAACAACAACCTCAACATTGAAAAACAACAACAAACTCAACATTGAAAAACACCAACAAATTCAACAACAACCTCAACATTGAAAAACAACAACAACCTCAACATTGAAAAACACCAACAAATTCAACAACAACTTCAACATTGAAAAACACCAACAAATTCAACAACAACCTCAACATTGAAAAACAACAACACCTCAACATTGAAAAACATGAACAAATTCAACAACAACCTCAACATTGAAAAACAACAACAACCTCAACATTGAAAAACACCAACAAATTCAACAACAACCTCAACATTGAAAAACACCAACAAATTCAACAACATCCTCAGCATTGAAAAACAACAACAACCTCAAGATTGAATAACGCCAACAAATTCAACAACAACCTCAACATTGAAAAACAACAACAACCTCAACATTGAAAAACACCAACAAATTCAACAACAACCTCGAAATTGAAAAACACCAACAGATTCAACAACAACCTCAACATTGAAAAACACCAACAAATTCAACAACAACCTCAACATTGAAAAACACCAACAACCTCAACATTGAAAAACACGAACAAATTCAACAAAAACCTCAACATTGAAAAACAACAACAACCTCAACATTGAAAAACATCAACAAATTCAACAACAACCTCAACATTGAAAAACGACAACAAACTCAATATTGAAAAACACCAAGAAATTCAACAACAACCTCAACATTGAAAAAGAACAACAACCTCAACATTGAAAAACACCAACAAATTCAACAACAACTTCAACATTGAAAAACACCAACAAATTCAACAACAACCTCAACATTGAAAAACAACAACAACCTCAACATTGAAAAACAACAACAACCTCAACATTGAAAAACACCAACAAATTCAACAACAACCTCAACATTGAAAAACACCAACAAATTCAACAACAACCTCAACATTGAAAAACACGAACAAACTCAACAACAACCTCAACATTGAAAAACAACAACAACCTCAACATTGAAAAACACCACCACATTCAACAACAACCTCAAGTTTGAAAAACTCCAACAAATTCAACAACAAACTCAAGATTGAAAAACACCAACAAATTCAACAACCTCAACATTGAAAAACAACAACAACCTCAACATTGAAAAACACCAACAAATTCAACAACAACCTCAACATTGAAAAACAACAACAACCTCAACATTGAAAAACACCATCAAATTCAACAACAACCTCAACATTGAAAAACAACAACAACCTCAACATTGAAAAACACCAACAAATTCAACAAAAACCTCAACATTGAAAAACACCAACAACCTCAACATTGAAAAACACCAACAAATTCAACAAAAACCTCAACATTGAAAAACAACAACAACCTCAACATTGAAAAACACCAACAAATTCAACAACAACCTCAACATTGAAAAACAACAACAAAATGAACATTGAAAAACACCAACAAATTCAACAACAACCTCAACATTGAAAAACAACAACAACCACAACATTGAAAAACACCAACAAATTCAACAACAACTTCAACATTGAAAAACACCAACAAATTCAACAACAACCTCAACATTGAAAAACAACAACACCTCAACATTGAAAAACACGAACAAATTCAACAAGAACCTCAACATTGAAAAACAACAACAATCTCAACATTGAAAAACACCAACAAATTCAATAACAACCTCAAGATTGAAAAACACCAACAAATTCAACAACAACCTCAGCATTGAAAAACAACAACAACCTCAACATTGAAAAACACCAACAAATTCAACAACAACCTCAACATTGAAAAACAACAACAACCTCAACATTGAAAAACACCAACAA
Organism: Isurus oxyrinchus; assembly: GCA_026770705.1. Classification (NCBI taxonomy): domain Eukaryota; kingdom Metazoa; phylum Chordata; class Chondrichthyes; order Lamniformes; family Lamnidae; genus Isurus; species Isurus oxyrinchus. Next base: position 44,147 of record JANJGN010000545.1, on the reverse strand, counting down.
ATTCAACAAAAACTTCAACATTGAAAAACACCAACAAATTCAACAACAACCTCGAAATTGAAAAACACCAACAGATTCAACAACAACCTCAACATTGAAAAACACCAAAAATTCAACAACAACCTCAACATTGAAAAACACCAACAAACTCAACATTGAAAAACACCAACAAATTCAACAAAAACCTCAAGATTGAAAAACAACAACAACCTCAACATTGAAAAACATCAACAAATTCAACAACAACCTCAACATTGAAAAACGACAACAAACTCAATATTGAAAAACACCAACAAATTCAACAACAACCTCAACATTGAAAAAGAACAACAACCTCAACATTGAAAAACACCAACAAATTCAACAACAACTTCAACATTGAAAAAGACCAACAAATTCAACAACAACCTCAACATTGAAAAACAACAACAACCTCAACATTGAAAAACAACAACAACCTCAACATTGAAAAACACCAACAAATTCAACAACAACCTCAACATTGAAAAACACCAACAAATTCACCAACAACCTCAGCATTGAAAAACAACAACAACCTCAACATTGAGAAACACCAACAAATTCAACAACAACCTCAACATTGAAAAACAACAACAACCTCAACATTGAAAAACGCCAACAAATTCAACAACAACCTCAACATTGAAAAACACCAACAAATTCAACAACAACCTCAGCATTGAAAAACAACAACAACCTCAACATTGAAAAACACCAACAAATTCAACAACAACCTCAACATTGAAAAACAACAACAACTTCAACATTGAAAAACACCAACAACTTCAACAACAACTTCAACATTGAAAAACACCAACAAATTCAACAACAACCTCGAAATTGAAAAAAACCAACAAATTCAACAACAACCTCAACATTGAAAAACAACAACAACCTCAACATTGACAAACACCAACAAATTCAACAACAACCTCAATTTTGAAAAACAACAACAACCTCAACATTGAAAAACACCAACAAATTCAACAACAACTTCAACATTGAAAAACACCAACAAATTCAACAACAACCTCAACATTGAAAAACAACAACACCTCAACATTGAAAAACACGAACAAATTCAACAAGAACCTCAACATTGAAAAACAACAACAATCTCAACATTGAAAAACACCAACAAATTCAATAACAACCTCAAGATTGAAAAACACCAACAAATTCAACAACAACCTCAGCATTGAAAAACAACAACAACCTCAACATTGAAAAACACCAACAAATTCAACAACAACCTCAACATTGAAAAACAACAACAACCTCAACATTGAAAAACACCAACAAATTCAACAAAAACTTCAACATTGAAAAACACCAACAAATTCAACAACAACCTCGAAATTGAAAAACACCAACAGATTCAACAACAACCTCAACATTGAAAAACACCAAAAATTCAACAACAACCTCAACATTGAAAAACACCAACAACCTCAACATTGAAAAACACCAACAAATTCAACAAAAACCTCAAGATTGAAAAACAACAACAACCTCAACATTGAAAAACATCAACAAATTCAACAACAACCTCAACATTGAAAAACGACAACAAACTCAATATTGAAAAACACCAACAAATTCAACAACAACCTCAACATTGAAAAAGAACAACAACCTCAACATTGAAAAACACCAACAAATTCAACAACAACTTCAACATTGAAAAAGACCAACAAATTCAACAACAACCTCAACATTGAAAAACAACAACAACCTCAACATTGAAAAACAACAACAACCTCAACATTGAAAAACACCAACAAATTCAACAACAACCTCAACATTGAAAAACACCAACAAATTCACCAACAACCTCAGCATTGAAAAACAACAACAACCTCAACATTGAGAAACACCAACAAATTCAACAACAACCTCAACATTGAAAAACAACAACAACCTCAACATTGAAAAACGCCAACAAATTCAACAACAACCTCAACATTGAAAAACACCAACAAATTCAACAACAACCTCAGCATTGAAAAACAACAACAACCTCAACATTGAAAAACACCAACAAATTCAACAACAACCTCAACATTGAAAAACAACAACAACTTCAACATTGAAAAACACCAACAACTTCAACAACAACTTCAACATTGAAAAACACCAACAAATTCAACAACAACCTCGAAATTGAAAAAAACCAACAAATTCAACAACAACCTCAACATTGAAAAACAACAACAACCTCAACATTGACAAACACCAACAAATTCAACAACAACCTCAATTTTGAAAAACAACAACAACCTCAACATTGAAAAACACCAATAAATTCAACAACAACCTCAACATTTAAAAAAACCAAAAAATTCAACAACAACCTCAACATTGAAAAACAACAACAATCCCAACATTGAAAAACACCAACAAATTCAACAACAACCTCAACATTGAAAAACACCAACAAATTCAACAACAACCTCAACATTGAAAAACACCAACAAATTCAACAACAACCTCGAAATTGAAAAACACCAACAAATACAACAACAACCTCAACATTGAAAAACAACAACAACCTCAACATTGAAAAACACCAACAAATTTAGCAACAACCTCAACATTGAAAAACAACAACAACCTCAACATTGAAAAACACCAACAAATTCAACAACAACCTCAACATTGAAAAACACCAACAAGTTCAACAACAACCTCAACATTGAAAAACACGAACAAACTCAACAACAACCTGAACATTGAAAAATAACAACAACCTCAACATTGAAAAACACCACCACATTCAACAACAACATCAACTTTGAAAAACTCCAACAAATTCAACAACAAACTCAAGATTGAAAAACACCAACAAATTCAACAACCTCAACATTGAAAAACAACAACAACCTCAACATTGAAAAACACCAACAAATTCAACAACAACCTCAACATTGAAAAACAACAACAACCTCAACATTGAAAAACACCATCAAATTCAACAACAACCTCAACATTGAAAAACAACAACAACCTCAACATTGAAAAACACCAACAAATTCAACAACAACCTCAACATTGAAAAACACCAACAACCTCAACATTGAAAAACACCAACAAATTCAACAAAAACCTCAACATTGAAAAGCAACAACAACCTCAACATTGAGAAACACCAACAAATTCAACAACAACCTCAACATTGAAAAACAACAACAAACTCAACATTGAAAAACACCAACAAATTCAACAACAACCTCAACATTGAAAAACAACAACAACCTCAACATTGAAAAACACCAACAAATTCAACAACAACTTCAACATTGAAAAACACCAACAAATTCAACAACAACCTCAACATTGAAAAACAACAACACCTCAACATTGAAAAACATGAACAAATTCAACAACAACCTCAACATTGAAAAACAACAACAACCTCAACATTGAAAAACACCAACAAATTCAACAACAACCTCAACATTGAAAAACACCAACAAATTCAACAACATCCTCAGCATTGAAAAACAACAACAACCTCAAGATTGAATAACGCCAACAAATTCATCAACAACCTCAACATTGAAAAACAACAACAACCTCAACATTGAAAAACACCAACAAATTCAACAACAACCTCGAAATTGAAAAACACCAACAGATTCAACAACAACCTCAACATTGAAAAACACCAACAAATTCAACAACAACCTCAACATTGAAAAACACGAACAAATTCAACAAAAACCTCAACATTGAAAAACAACAACAACCTCAACATTGAAAAACATCAACAAATTCAACAACAACCTCAACATTGAAAAACGACAACAAACTCAATATTGAAAAACACCAAGAAATTCAACAACAACCTCAACATTGAAAAAGAACAACAACTTCAACATTGAAAAACACCAACAAATTCAACAACAACCTCAACATTGAAAAACAACAACAACCTCAACATTGAAAAACAACAACAACCTCAACATTGAAAAACACCAACAAATTCAACAACAACCTCAACATTGAAAAACACCAACAAATTCAACAACAACCTCAACATTGAAAAACACGAACAAACTCAACAACAACCTCAACATTGAAAAACAACAACAACCTCAACATTGAAAAACACCACCACATTCAACAACAACCTCAAGTTTGAAAAACTCCAACAAATTCAACAACAATCTCAAGATTGAAAAACACCAACAAATTCAACAACCTCAACATTGAAAAACAACAACAACCTCAACATTGAAAAACACCAACAAATTCAACAACAACCTCAACATTGAAAAACAACAACAACCTCAACATTGAAAAACACCATCAAATTCAACAACAACCTCAACATTGAAAAACAACAACAACCTCAACATTGAAAAACACCAACAAATTCAACAAAAACCTCAACATTGAAAAACACCAACAACCTCAACATTGAAAAACACCAACAAATTCAACAAAAACCTCAACATTGAAAAACAACAACAACCTCAACATTGAAAAACACCAACAAATTCAACAACAACCTCAACATTGAAAAACAACAACAAACTGAACATTGAAAACACCAACAAATTCAACAACAACCTCAACATTGAAAAACAACAACAACCACAACATTGAAAAACACCAACAAATTCAACAACAACTTCAACATTGAAAAACACCAACAAATTCAACAACAACCTCAACATTGAAAAACAACAACACCTCAACATTGAAAAACACGAACAAATACAACAAGAACCTCAACATTGAAAAACAACAACAATCTCAACATTGAAAAACACCAACAAATTCAATAACAACCTCAAGATTGAAAAACACCAACAAATTCAACAACAACCTCAGCATTGAAAAACAACAACAACCTCAACATTGAAAAACACCAACAAATTCAACAACAACCTCAACATTGAAAAACAACAACAACCTCAACATTGAAAAACACCAACAAATTCAACAAAAACTTCAACATTGAAAAACACCAACAAATTCAACAACAACCTCGAAATTGAAAAACACCAACAGATTCAACAACAACCTCAACATTGAAAAACACCAAAAATTCAACAACAACCTCAACAGTGAAAAACACCAACAACCTCAACATTGAAAAACACCAACAAATTCAACAAAAACCTCAAGATTGAAAAACAACAACAACCTCAACATTGAAAAACATCAACAAATTCAACAACAACCTCAACATTGAAAAACGACAACAAACTCAATATTGAAAAACACCAACAAATTCAACAACAACCTCAACATTGAAAAAGAACAACAACCTCAACATTGAAAAACACCAACAAATTCAACAACAACTTCAACATTGAAAAAGACCAACAAATTCAACAACAACCTCAACATTGAAAAACAACAACAACCTCAACATTGAAAAACAACAACAACCTCAACATTGAAAAACACCAACAAATTCAACAACAACCTCAACATTGAAAAACACCAACAAATTCAACAACAACCTCAGCATTGAAAAACAACAACAACCTCAACATTGAGAAACACCAACAAATTCAACAACAACCTCAACATTGAAAAACAACAACAACCTCAACATTGAAAAACGCCAACAAATTCAACAACAACCTCAACATTGAAAAACACCAACAAATTCAACAACAACCTCAGCATTGAAAAACAACAACAACCTCAACATTGAAAAACACCAACAAATTCAACAACAACCTCAACATTGAAAAACAACAACAACTTCAACATTGAAAAACACCAACAACTTCAACAACAACTTCAACATTGAAAAACACCAACAAATTCAACAACAACCTCGAAATTGAAAAAAACCAACAAATTCAACAACAACCTCAACATTGAAAAACAACAACAACCTCAACATTGACAAACACCAACAAATTCAACAACAACCTCAATTTTGAAAAACAACAACAACCTCAACATTGAAAAACACCAATAAATTCAACAACAACCTCAACATTTAAAAAAACCAAAAAATTCAACAACAACCTCAACATTGAAAAACAACAACAATCCCAACATTGAAAAACACCAACAAATTCAACAACAACCTCAACATTGAAAAACACCAACAAATTCAACAACAACCTCAACATTGAAAAACACCAACAAATTCAACAACAACCTCGAAATTGAAAAACACCAACAAATACAACAACAACCTCAACATTGAAAAACAACAACAACCTCAACATTGAAAAACACCAACAAATTTAGCAACAACCTCAACATTGAAAAACAACAACAACCTCAACATTGCAAAACACCAGCAAATTCAACAACAACCTCAACATTTAAAAACACCAACAAATTCAACAACAAGCTCAACATTGAAAACACCAACAAATTCAACAACAACCTCAACATTTAAAAACGCCAACAAATTCAACAACAACCTCAACATTGAAAAACAGCAACCTCAACATTGAAAAACAGCAACAAATTCAGCAAAAAATTCAACATTGAAAAACACCAACAAATTCAACAACAACCCCGAAATTGAAAAACACCAACAAATTCAACAACAACCTCAACTTTGAAAAACAACAACAACCTCATCATGGAAAAACACCAACAAATTCAACAACAACCGCAACATTGAAAAACAACAACATCCTCAGAATTGAAAACACCAACAAATTCAAAAACAACCTCAACATTTAAAAACAACAACAACCTCAACATTGAAAAACACCAACAAATTCAACAACAACCTCAACATTGAAAAACACCAACAAATTCAACAACAACCTCAACATTGAAAAACACCAACAAACTCAACAACAACCTCAACATTGAAAAACAACAACAACCTCAACATTGAAAAACACCAACAAATTCAACAACAACCTCAGCATTGAAAAACAACAACAACCTCAACATTGAAAAACACCAACAAATTCAACAACAACCTCAACATTGAAAAACAACTACAACCTCAACATTGAAAAACAACAACAAATTCAACAAAAACTTCAACATTGAAATACACCAACAAATTCAACAACAACCTCGAAATTGAAAAACACCAACAAATTCAACAACAACTGCAACATTGAAAAACACCAACAAATTCAACAACAACCTCGACACTGAAAAATACCATCAAATTCAACAACAACCTCAACATTGAAAAACAGCAACAAACTCAAAATTGAAAAAACACCAACAAATTCAACAACAACCTCAACATTTAACAACAACAACAACCTCAACATTGAAAAACACCAACACATTCAAGAACAACCTCAACTTTGAAAAACACCAACAAATTCAACAACAAACTCAAGATTGAAAAACACCAACAAATTCAATAACCTCAACATTGAAAAACAACAACAACCTCAACATTGAAAAACACCAACAAATTCAACAACAACCTCAAAATTGAAAAACACCAACAAATTCAACAACAAGCTCAACATTGAAAAACAACAACAACCTCAACATTGAAAAACACCAACCAATTCAACAACAACCTCAACATTGAAAATCAACAACAACCTCAACATTGAAAAACACCAACAAATTCAACAACAACCTCAACATTGAAAAACACCAAGAACCTCAACATTGAAAAACACCAACAAATTCAACAAAAACCTCAACTTTGAAAAACAACAACAACCTCAACATTGAAAAACACCAACAAATTCAACAACAACCTCAACATTGAAAAACAGCAACAAATTCAACAAAAAACTCAAGAATGAAAAACAGCAACAAATTCAACAACCTCAACATTGAAAAACAACAACAACCTCAACATTGAAAAACACCAACAAATTCAACAACAACCTCAACATTGAAAAACACCAACAAATTCAACAACAACCTCAACATTGAAAAACAACAACAACCTCAACATTGAAAAACACCAACAAATTCAACAATAACCTCAACATTGAAAAACAACAACAACCCCAACATTGAAAAACACCAACAAATTCAACAACATCCTCAACATTGAAAAACACCAACAAATTCAACAACAACCTCAACATTGAAAAACAACAACAACCTCAACATTGAGAAACACCAACAAATTCAACAACAACCTCAACATTGAAAAACAACAACAACCTCAACATTGAAAAACACCAACAAATTCAACAACAACCTCAACATTGAAAAACACCAACAAATTCAACAACAACCTCAGCATTGAAAAACAACAACAACCTCAACATTGAAAAACACCAACAAATTCAACAACAACCTCAACATTGAAAAACAACAACAACCTCAACATTGAAAAACACCAACAAATTCAACAACAACTTCAACATTGAAAAACACCAACAAATTCAACAACAACCTCGAAATTGAAAAACACCAACAAATTCAACAACAACCTCAACATTGAAAAACAACAACAACCTCAACATTGAAAAACACCAACAAATTCAACAACAACCTCAATTTTGAAAAACAACAACAACCTCAACATTGAAAAACACCAATAAATTGAACAACAACCTCAACATTTAAAAACACCAACAAATTCAACAACAACCTCAACATTGAAAAACAACAACAATCTCAACATTGAAAAACACCAACAAATTCAACAACAACCTCAACATTGAAAAACACCAACAAATTCAACAACAACCTCAACATTGAAAAACAGCAACAAATTCAACAACAACCTCGAAATTGAAAAACACCAACAAATACAACAACATCCTCAACAGTTAAAAACAACAACAACCTCAACATTGAAAAACACCAACAAATTCAACAATATCCTCAACATTGAAAAACAACAACAACCTCAACATTGCAAAACACCAGCAAATTCAACAACAACCTCAACATTTAAAAACACCAACAAATTCAACAACAACCTCAACATTGAAAACACCAACAAATTCAACAACAACCTCAACATTGAAAAACGCCAACAAATTCAACAACAACCTCAACATTGAAAAACAACAACCTCAACATTGAAAAACACGAACAAATTCAACAAAAAATTCAACATTGAAAAACACCAACAAATTCAACAACAACCCCGAAATTGAAAAACACCAACAAATTCAACAACAACCTCAACTTTGAAAAACAACAACAACCTCATCATGGAAAAACACCAACAAATTCAACAACAACCTCAACATTGAAAAACAACAACATCCTCAAAATTGAAAACACCAACAAATTCAACAACAACCCCAACATTTAAAAACAACAACAACCTCAACATTGAAAAACACCAACAAATTCAACAACAACCTCAACATTGAAAAACACCAACAAATTCAACAACAACCTCAACATTGAAAAACACCAACAAACTCAACAACAACCTCAACATTGAAAAACAACAACAACCTCAACATTGAAAAACACCACCAAATTCAACAACAACCTCAACATTGAAAAACACCAACAAATTCAACAACAACCTCAACATTGAAAAACACCAACATCCTCAACATTGAAAAACACCAACAAATTCAACAAAAACCTCAACATTGAAAAACAACAACAACCTCAACATTGAAAAACACCAACAAATTCAACAACAACCTCAACATTGAAAAACAACAACAAACTCAACATTGAAAAACACCAACAAATTCACCAACAACCTCAACATTGAAAAACAACAACAACCTCAACATTGAAAAACACCAACAAATTCAACAACAACTTCAACATTGAAAAACACCAACAAATTCAACAACAACCTCAACATTGAAAAACAACAACACCTCAACATTGAAAAACACCAACAAATTCAACAACAAGCTCAACATTGAAAACACCAACAAATTCAACAACAACCTCAACATTTAAAAACGCCAACAAATTCAACAACAACCTCAACATTGAAAAACAGCAACCTCAACATTGAAAAACAGCAACAAATTCAGCAAAAAATTCAACATTGAAAAACACCAACAAATTCAACAACAACCCCGAAATTGAAAAACACCAACAAATTCAACAACAACCTCAACTTTGAAAAACAACAACAACCTCATCATGGAAAAACACCAACAAATTCAACAACAACCGCAACATTGAAAAACAACAACATCCTCAGAATTGAAAACACCAACAAATTCAAAAACAACCTCAACATTTAAAAACAACAACAACCTCAACATTGAAAAACACCAACAAATTCAACAACAACCTCAACATTGAAAAACACCAACAAATTCAACAACAACCTCAACATTGAAAAACACCAACAAACTCAACAACAACCTCAACATTGAAAAACAACAACAACCTCAACATTGAAAAACACCAACAAATTCAACAACAACCTCAGCATTGAAAAACAACAACAACCTCAACATTGAAAAACACCAACAAATTCAACAACAACCTCAACATTGAAAAACAACTACAACCTCAACATTGAAAAACAACAACAAATTCAACAAAAACTTCAACATTGAAATACACCAACAAATTCAACAACAACCTCGAAATTGAAAAACACCAACAAATTCAACAACAACTGCAACATTGAAAAACACCAACAAATTCAACAACAACCTCGACACTGAAAAATACCATCAAATTCAACAACAACCTCAACATTGAAAAACAGCAACAAACTCAAAATTGAAAAAACACCAACAAATTCAACAACAACCTCAACATTTAACAACAACAACAACCTCAACATTGAAAAACACCAACACATTCAAGAACAACCTCAACTTTGAAAAACACCAACAAATTCAACAACAAACTCAAGATTGAAAAACACCAACAAATTCAATAACCTCAACATTGAAAAACAACAACAACCTCAACATTGAAAAACACCAACAAATTCAACAACAACCTCAAAATTGAAAAACACCAACAAATTCAACAACAAGCTCAACATTGAAAAACAACAACAACCTCAACATTGAAAAACACCAACCAATTCAACAACAACCTCAACATTGAAAATCAACAACAACCTCAACATTGAAAAACACCAACAAATTCAACAACAACCTCAACATTGAAAAACACCAAGAACCTCAACATTGAAAAACACCAACAAATTCAACAAAAACCTCAACTTTGAAAAACAACAACAACCTCAACATTGAAAAACACCAACAAATTCAACAACAACCTCAACATTGAAAAACAGCAACAAATTCAACAAAAAACTCAAGAATGAAAAACAGCAACAAATTCAACAACCTCAACATTGAAAAACAACAACAACCTCAACATTGAAAAACACCAACAAATTCAACAACAACCTCAACATTGAAAAACACCAACAAATTCAACAACAACCTCAACATTGAAAAACAACAACAACCTCAACATTGAAAAACACCAACAAATTCAACAATAACCTCAACATTGAAAAACAACAACAACCCCAACATTGAAAAACACCAACAAATTCAACAACATCCTCAACATTGAAAAACACCAACAAATTCAACAACAACCTCAACATTGAAAAACAACAACAACCTCAACATTGAGAAACACCAACAAATTCAACAACAACCTCAACATTGAAAAACAACAACAACCTCAACATTGAAAAACACCAACAAATTCAACAACAACCTCAACATTGAAAAACACCAACAAATTCAACAACAACCTCAGCATTGAAAAACAACAACAACCTCAACATTGAAAAACACCAACAAATTCAACAACAACCTCAACATTGAAAAACAACAACAACCTCAACATTGAAAAACACCAACAAATTCAACAACAACTTCAACATTGAAAAACACCAACAAATTCAACAACAACCTCGAAATTGAAAAACACCAACAAATTCAACAACAACCTCAACATTGAAAAACAACAACAACCTCAACATTGAAAAACACCAACAAATTCAACAACAACCTCAATTTTGAAAAACAACAACAACCTCAACATTGAAAAACACCAATAAATTGAACAACAACCTCAACATTTAAAAACACCAACAAATTCAACAACAACCTCAACATTGAAAAACAACAACAATCTCAACATTGAAAAACACCAACAAATTCAACAACAACCTCAACATTGAAAAACACCAACAAATTCAACAACAACCTCAACATTGAAAAACAGCAACAAATTCAACAACAACCTCGAAATTGAAAAACACCAACAAATACAACAACATCCTCAACAGTTAAAAACAACAACAACCTCAACATTGAAAAACACCAACAAATTCAACAATATCCTCAACATTGAAAAACAACAACAACCTCAACATTGCAAAACACCAGCAAATTCAACAACAACCTCAACATTTAAAAACACCAACAAATTCAACAACAACCTCAACATTGAAAACACCAACAAATTCAACAACAACCTCAACATTGAAAAACGCCAACAAATTCAACAACAACCTCAACATTGAAAAACAACAACCTCAACATTGAAAAACACGAACAAATTCAACAAAAAATTCAACATTGAAAAACACCAACAAATTCAACAACAACCCCGAAATTGAAAAACACCAACAAATTCAACAACAACCTCAACTTTGAAAAACAACAACAACCTCATCATGGAAAAACACCAACAAATTCAACAACAACCTCAACATTGAAAAACAACAACATCCTCAAAATTGAAAACACCAACAAATTCAACAACAACCCCAACATTTAAAAACAACAACAACCTCAACATTGAAAAACACCAACAAATTCAACAACAACCTCAACATTGAAAAACACCAACAAATTCAACAACAACCTCAACATTGAAAAACACCAACAAACTCAACAACAACCTCAACATTGAAAAACAACAACAACCTCAACATTGAAAAACACCACCAAATTCAACAACAACCTCAACATTGAAAAACACCAACAAATTCAACAACAACCTCAACATTGAAAAACACCAACATCCTCAACATTGAAAAACACCAACAAATTCAACAAAAACCTCAACATTGAAAAACAACAACAACCTCAACATTGAAAAACACCAACAAATTCAACAACAACCTCAACATTGAAAAACAACAACAAACTCAACATTGAAAAACACCAACAAATTCACCAACAACCTCAACATTGAAAAACAACAACAACCTCAACATTGAAAAACACCAACAAATTCAACAACAACTTCAACATTGAAAAACACCAACAAATTCAACAACAACCTCAACATTGAAAAACAACAACACCTCAACATTGAAAAACACCAACAAATTCAACAACAACCTCAACATTGAAAAACAACAACAACCTCAACATTGAAAAACACCAACAAATTCAACAACAACCTCAACATTGAAAAACACGAGCAAATTCAACAACAACCTCAGCATTGAAAAACAACAACAACCTCAACATTGAAAAACACCAACAAATTCAACAACAACCTCAACATTGAAAAACAACAACAACCTCAACATTGAAAAACACCAACAAATTCAACAAAAACTTCAACATTTAAAAACACCAACAAATTCAACAACAACCTCGAAATTGAAAAACACCAACAAATTCAACAACAACCTCAACATTGAAAAACACCAACAAATTCAACAACAACCTCAACATTGAAACACACCAAAAACCTCAACATTGAAAAACACCAACAAATTCAACAAAAACCTCAACATTGAAAAATAACAACAACCGCAACATTGAAAAACACCAACAAATTCAACAACAACCTCAACATTGAAAAACAACAACAACCTCAACATTGAAAAACAACAACAAATTCAACAACAACCTCAACATTGAAAAAGAACAACAACCTCAACATTGAAAAACACCAACAAATTCAACAACAACTTCAACATTGAAAAACACCAACAAATTCAACAACAACCTCAACGTTGAAAAACAACAACAACCTCAACATTGAAAAACACCAACAAATTCAACAACAACCTCAACATTGAAAAACACCAACAAATTCAACAACAACCTCAGCATTGATAAACAACAACAACCTCAACATTGAAAAACACCAACAAATTCAACAACAACCTCAACATTGAAAAACAACAACAACCTCAACATTGAAAAACACCAACAAATTCAACAAAAACTTCAACATTGAAAAACACCAACAAATTCAACAACAACCTCGAAATTGAAAAACACCAACAAATTCAACAACAACTTCAACATTGAAAAACACCAACAAATTCAACAACAACCTCGACATTGAAAAACACCATCAAATTCAACAACAACCTCAACATTGAAAAACACCAACAAACTCAAAATTGAAAAAACACCAACAAATTCAACAACAACCTCAGCATTTAAAAACAACAACAACCTCAACATTGAAAAACACCAACAAATTCAACAACAACCTCAACATTGAAAAACACCAACAAATTCAACAACAACCTCAACATTGAAAAACACGAACAAACTCAACAACAACCTCGAAATTGAAAAACAACAACAACCTCAACATTGAAAAACACCACCACATTCAACAACAACCTCAACTTTGAAAAACTCCAACAAATTCAACAACAAACTCAAGATTGAAAAACACCAACAAATTCAACAACCTCAACATTGAAAAACAACAACAACCTCAACATTGAAAAACACCAACAAATTCAACAACAACCTCAACATTGAAAAACAACAACAACCTCAACATTGAAAAACACCATCAAATTCAACAACAACCTCAACATTGAAAAACAACAACAACCTCAACATTGAAAAACACCAACAAATTCACCAACAACCTCAACATTGAAAAACACCAACAACCTCAACATTGAAAAACACCAACAAATTCAACAAAAACCTCAACATTGAAAAACAACAACAACCTCAACATTGAAAAAACCAACAAATTCAACAACAACCTCAACATTGAAAAACAACAACAAACTCAACATTGAAAAACACCAACAAATTCAACAACAACCTCAACATTGAAAAACTTCAACAACCTCAACATTGAAAAACACCAACAAATTCAACAACAACTTCAACATTGAAAAACACCAACAAATTCAGCAACAACCTCAACATTGAAAAACAACAACACCTCAACATTGAAAAACACCAACAAATTCAACAACAACCTCCACATTGAAAAACAACAACAACCTCAACATTGAAAAACACCAACAAATTCAACAACAACCTCAACATTGAAAAATACGAACAAATTCAACAACAACCTCAGCATTGAAAAACAACAACAACCTCAACATTGAAAAACACCAACAAATTCAACAACAACCTCAACATTGAAAAACAACAACAACCTCAACATTGAAAAACACCAACAAATTCAACAAAAACTTCAACATTTAAAAACACCAACAAATTCAACAACAACCTCGAAATTGAAAAACACCAACAAATTCAACAACAACCTCAACATTGAAAAACACCAACAAATTCAACAACAACCTCAACATTGAAACACACCAAAAACCTCAACATTGAAAAACACCAACAAATTCAACAAAAACCTCAACATTGAAAAATAACAACAACCGCAACATTGAAAAACACCAACAAATTCAACAACAACCTCAACATTGAAAAACAACAACAAACTCAACATTGAAAAACAACAACAAATTCAACAACAACCTCAACATTGAAAAAGAACAACAACCTCAACATTGAAAAACACCAACAAATTCAACAACAACTTCAACATTGAAAAACACCAACAAATTCAACAACAACCTCAACGTTGAAAAACAACAACAACCTCAACATTGAAAAACACCAACAAATTCAACAACAACCTCAACATTGAAAAACACCAACAAATTCAACAACAACCTCAGCATTGATAAACAACAACAACCTCAACATTGAAAAACACCAACAAATTCAACAACAACCTCAACATTGAAAAACAACAACAACCTCAACATTGAAAAACACCAACAAATTCAACAAAAACTTCAACATTGAAAAACACCAACAAATTCAACAACAACCTCGAAATTGAAAAACACCAACAAATTCAACAACAACTTCAACATTGAAAAACACCAACAAATTCAAGAACAACCTCGACATTGAAAAACACCATCAAATTCAACAACAACCTCAACATTGAAAAACACCAACAAACTCAAAATTGAAAAAACAGCAACAAATTCAACAACAACCTCAGCATTTAAAAACAACAACAACCTCAACATTGAAAAACACCAACAAATTCAACAACAACCTCAACATTGAAAAACACCAACAAATTCAACAACAACCTCAACATTGAAAAACACGAACAAACTCAACACAAACCTCAACATTGAAAAACAACAACAACCTCAACATTGAAAAACACCACCACATTCAACAACAACCTCAACTTTGAAAAACTCCAACAAATTCAACAACAAACTCAAGATTGAAAAACACCAACAAATTCAACAACCTCAACATTGAAAAACAACAACAACCTCAACATTGAAAAACACCAACAAATTCAACAACAACCTCAACATTGAAAAACAACAACAACCTCAACATTGAAAAACACCATCAAATTCAACAACAACCTCAACATTGAAAAACAACAACAACCTCAACATTGAAAAACACCAACAAATTCACCAACAACCTCAACATTGAAAAACACCAACAACCTCAACATTGAAAAACACCAACAAATTCAACAAAAACCTCAACATTGAAAAACAACAACAACCTCAACATTGAAAAACACCAACAAATTCAACAACAACCTCAACATTGAAAAACAACAACAAACTCAACATTGAAAAACACCAACAAATTCAACAACAACCTCAACATTGAAAAACTTCAACAACCTCAACATTGAAAAACACCAACAAATTCAACAACAACTTCAACATTGAAAAACACCAACAAATTCAGCAACAACCTCAACATTGAAAAACAACAACACCTCAACATTGAAAAACACGAACAAATTCAACAACAACCTCAACATTGAAAAACAACAACAACCTCAACATTGAAAAACACCAACAAATTCAACAACAACCTCAACATTGAAAAACACCAACAAATTCAACAACAACCTCAGCATTGAAAAACAACAACAACCTCAACATTGAAAAACACCAACAAATTCAACAACAACCTCAACATTGAAAAACAACAACAACCTCAACATTGAAAAACACCAACAAATTCAACAAAAACTTCAACATTAAAAACACCAACAAATTCAACAACAACCTCAACATTGAAAATCACCAACGAATTCAACAACAACCTCAACATTGAAAAACACCAACAACCTCAACAATGAAAAACACCAACAAATTCAACAACAACTTCAACATTGAAAAACACCAACAAATTCAACAACAACCTCAACGTTGAAAAACAACAACAACCTCAACATTGAAAAACACCAACAAATTCAACAACAACCTCAACATTGAAAAACACCAACAAATTCAACAACAACCTCAGCATTGATAAACAACAACAACCTCAACATTGAAAAACACCAACAAATTCAACAACAACCTCAACATTGAAAAACAACAACAACCTCAACATTGAAAAACACCAACAAATTCAACAAAAACTTCAACATTGAAAAACACCAACAAATTCAACAACAACCTCGAAATTGAAAAACACCAACAAATTCAACAACAACTTCAACATTGAAAAACACCAACAAATTCAACAACAACCTCGACATTGAAAAACACCATCAAATTCAACAACAACCTCAACATTGAAAAACACCAACAAACTCAAAATTGAAAAAACACCAACAAATTCAACAACAACCTCAGCATTTAAAAACAACAACAACCTCAACATTGAAAAACACCAACAAATTCAACAACAACCTCAACATTGAAAAACACCAACAAATTCAACAACAACCTCAACATTGAAAAACACGAACAAACTCAACAACAACCTCGAAATTGAAAAACAACAACAACCTCAACATTGAAAAACACCACCACATTCAACAACAACCTCAACTTTGAAAAACTCCAACAAATTCAACAACAAACTCAAGATTGAAAAACACCAACAAATTCAACAACCTCAACATTGAAAAACAACAACAACCTCAACATTGAAAAACACCAACAAATTCAACAACAACCTCAACATTGAAAAACAACAACAACCTCAACATTGAAAAACACCATCAAATTCAACAACAACCTCAACATTGAAAAACAACAACAACCTCAACATTGAAAAACACCAACAAATTCACCAACAACCTCAACATTGAAAAACACCAACAACCTCAACATTGAAAAACACCAACAAATTCAACAAAAACCTCAACATTGAAAAACAACAACAACCTCAACATTGAAAAAAACCAACAAATTCAACAACAACCTCAACATTGAAAAACAACAACAAACTCAACATTGAAAAACACCAACAAATTCAACAACAACCTCAACATTGAAAAACTTCAACAACCTCAACATTGAAAAACACCAACAAATTCAACAACAACTTCAACATTGAAAAACACCAACAAATTCAGCAACAACCTCAACATTGAAAAACAACAACACCTCAACATTGAAAAACACCAACAAATTCAACAACAACCTCAACATTGAAAAACAACAACAACCTCAACATTGAAAAACACCAACAAATTCAACAACAACCTCAACATTGAAAAACACGAACAAATTCAACAACAACCTCAGCATTGAAAAACAACAACAACCTCAACATTGAAAAACACCAACAAATTCAACAACAACCTCAACATTGAAAAACAACAACAACCTCAACATTGAAAAACACCAACAAATTCAACAAAAACTTCAACATTTAAAAACACCAACAAATTCAACAACAACCTCGAAATTGAAAAACACCAACAAATTCAACAACAACCTCAACATTGAAAAACACCAACAAATTCAACAACAACCTCAACATTGAAACACACCAAAAACCTCAACATTGAAAAACACCAACAAATTCAACAAAAACCTCAACATTGAAAAATAACAACAACCGCAACATTGAAAAACACCAACAAATTCAACAACAACCTCAACATTGAAAAACAACAACAAACTCAACATTGAAAAACAACAACAAATTCAACAACAACCTCAACATTGAAAAAGAACAACAACCTCAACATTGAAAAACACCAACAAATTCAACAACAACTTCAACATTGAAAAACACCAACAAATTCAACAACAACCTCAACGTTGAAAAACAACAACAACCTCAACATTGAAAAACACCAACAAATTCAACAACAACCTCAACATTGAAAAACACCAACAAATTCAACAACAACCTCAGCATTGATAAACAACAACAACCTCAACATTGAAAAACACCAACAAATTCAACAACAACCTCAACATTGAAAAACAACAACAACCTCAACATTGAAAAACACCAACAAATTCAACAAAAACTTCAACATTGAAAAACACCAACAAATTCAACAACAACCTCGAAATTGAAAAACACCAACAAATTCAACAACAACTTCAACATTGAAAAACACCAACAAATTCAAGAACAACCTCGACATTGAAAAACACCATCAAATTCAACAACAACCTCAACATTGAAAAACACCAACAAACTCAAAATTGAAAAAACAGCAACAAATTCAACAACAACCTCAGCATTTAAAAACAACAACAACCTCAACATTGAAAAACACCAACAAATTCAACAACAACCTCAACATTGAAAAACACCAACAAATTCAACAACAACCTCAACATTGAAAAACACGAACAAACTCAACAACAACCTCAACATTGAAAAACAACAACAACCTCAACATTGAAAAACACCACCACATTCAACAACAACCTCAACTTTGAAAAACTCCAACAAATTCAACAACAAACTCAAGATTGAAAAACACCAACAAATTCAACAACCTCAACATTGAAAAACAACAACAACCTCAACATTGAAAAACACCAACAAATTCAACAACAACCTCAACATTGAAAAACAACAACAACCTCAACATTGAAAAACACCATCAAATTCAACAACAACCTCAACATTGAAAAACAACAACAACCTCAACATTGAAAAACACCAACAAATTCACCAACAACCTCAACATTGAAAAACACCAACAACCTCAACATTGAAAAACACCAACAAATTCAACAAAAACCTCAACATTGAAAAACAACAACAACCTCAACATTGAAAAACACCAACAAATTCAACAACAACCTCAACATTGAAAAACAACAACAAACTCAACATTGAAAAACACCAACAAATTCAACAACAACCTCAACATTGAAAAACTTCAACAACCTCAACATTGAAAAACACCAACAAATTCAACAACAACTTCAACATTGAAAAACACCAACAAATTCAGCAACAACCTCAACATTGAAAAACAACAACACCTCAACATTGAAAAACACGAACAAATTCAACAACAACCTCAACATTGAAAAACAACAACAACCTCAACATTGAAAAACACCAACAAATTCAACAACAACCTCAACATTGAAAAACACCAACAAATTCAACAACAACCTCAGCATTGAAAAACAACAACAACCTCAACATTGAAAAACACCAACAAATTCAACAACAACCTCAACATTGAAAAACAACAACAACCTCAACATTGAAAAACACCAACAAATTCAACAAAAACTTCAACATTGAAAAACACCAACAAATTCAACAACAACCTCAACATTGAAAATCACCAACGAATTCAACAACAACCTCAACATTGAAAAACACCAACAACCTCAACAATGAAAAACACCAACAAATTCAACAAAAACCTCAACATTGAAAAACAACAACAACCTCAACATTGAAAAACATCAACAAATTCAACAACAACCTCAACATTGAAAAACGACAACAAACTCAATATTGAAAAACACCAACAAATTCAACAACAACCTCAACATTGAAAAAGAACAACAACCTCAACATTGAAAAACACCAACAAATTCAACAACAACTTCAACATTGAAAAACACCAACAAATTCAACAACAACCTCAACATTGAAAAACAACAACAACCTCAACATTGAAAAACAACAACAACCTCAACATTGAAAAACACCAACAAATTCAACAACAACCTCAACATTGAAAAACACCAACAAATTCAACAACAACCTCAGCATTGAAAAACAACAACAACCTCAACATTGAGAAACACCAACAAATTCAACAACAACCTCAACATTGAAAAACAACAACAACCTCAACATTGAAAAACACCAACAAATTCAACAACAACCTCAACATTGAAAAACACCAACAAATTCAACAACAACCTCAGCATTGAAAAACAACAACAACCTCAACATTGAAAAACACCAACAAATTCAACAACAACCTCAACATTGAAAAACAACAACAACTTCAACATTGAAAAACACCAACAAATTCAACAACAACCTCAACATTGAAAAACACCAACAAATTCAACAACAACCTCAACATTGAAAAACACCAACAAATTCAACAACAACCTCGAAATTGAAAAACACCAACAAATACAACAACAACCTCAACATTGAAAAACAACAACAACCTCAACATTGAAAAACACCAACAAATTCAACAACAACCTCAACATTTAAAAACACCAACAAATTCAACAACAAGCTCAACATTGAAAACACCAACAAATTCAACAACAACCTCAACATTTAAAAACGCCAACAAATTCAACAACAACCTCAACATTGAAAAACACCAACAAATTCAACAACAACCCCGAAATTGAAAAACAACAACAAATTCAACAACAACCTCAACTTTGAAAAACAACAACAACCTCATCATGGAAAAACACCAACAAATTCAACAACAACCGCAACATTGAAAAACAACAACATCCTCAGAATTGAAAACACCAACAAATTCAACAACAACCCCAACATTTAAAAACAACAACAACCTCAACATTGAAAAACACCAACAAATTCAACATCAACCTCAACATTGAAAAACACCAACAAATTCAACAACAACCTCAACATTGAAAAACACCAACAAACTCAACAACAACCTCAACATTGAAAAACAACAACAACCTCAACATTGAAAAACACCAACAAATTCAACAACAACCTCAACATTGAAAAACACCAACAAATTCAACAGCAACCTCAACATTGAAAAACACCAACAACCTCAACATTGAAAAACACCAACAAATTCAACAACAACCTCGAAATTGAAAAACACCAACAAATTCAACAACAACCTCAACATTGAAAAACAACAACAACCTCAACATTGAAAAACACCAACAAATTCAACAACAACCTCAATTTTGAAAAACAACAACAACCTCAACATTGAAAAACACCAATAAATTCAACAACAACCTCAACATTTAAAAACACCAAAAAATTCAACAACAACCTCAACATTGAAAAACAACAAGAAACTCAACATTGAAAAACAACAACAAATTCAACAACAACCTCAACATTGAAAAACAACAACAAACTCAACATTGAAAAACACCAACAAATTCAACAACAACCTCAACATTGAAAAACAACAACAACCTCAACATTGAAAAACACCAACAAATTCAGCAACAACCTCAACATTGAAAAACAACAACACCTCAACATTGAAAAACACGAACAAATTCAACAACAACCTCAACATTGAAAAACAACAACAACCTCAACATTGAAAAACACCAACAAATTCAACAACAACCTCAACATTGAAAAACACCAACAAATTCAACAACAACCTCAGCATTGAAAAACAACAACAACCTCAACATTGAAAAACACCAACAAATTCAACAACAACCTCAACATTGAAAAACAACAACAACCTCAACATTGAAAAACACCAACAAATTCAACAAAAACTTCAACATTGAAAAACACCAACAAATTCAACAACAACCTCGAAATTGAAAAACACCAACAAATTCAACAACAACTTCAACATTGAAAAACACCAACAAATTCAAGAACAACCTCGACATTGAAAAACACCATCAAATTCAACAACAACCTCAACATTGAAAAACACCAACAAACTCAAAATTGAAAAAACACCAACAAATTCAACAACAACCTCAACATTTAAAAACAACAACAACCTCAACATTGAAAAACACCAACAAATTCAACAACAACCTCAACATTGAAAAACACGAACAAACTCAACAACAACCTCAACATTGAAAAACAACAACAACCTCAACATTGAAAAACACCACCACATTCAACAACAACCTCAACTTTGAAAAACTCCAACAAATTCAACAACCTCAACATTGAAAAACAACAACAACCTCAACATTGAAAAACACCAACAAATTCAACAACAACCTCAACATTGAAAAACAACAACAACCTCAACATTGAAAGACACCATCAAATTCAACAACAACCTCAACATTGAAAAACAACAACAACCTCAACATTGAAAAACACCAACAAATTCACCAACAACCTCAACATTGAAAAACACCAACAACCTCAACATTGAAAAACACCAACAAATTCAACAAAAACCTCAACATTGAAAAACAACAACAACCTCAACATTGAAAAACACCAACAAATTCAACAACAACCTCAACATTGAAAAACAACAACAAACTCAACATTGAAAAACACCAACAAATTCAACAACAACCTCAACATTGAAAAACAACAACAACCTCAACATTGAAAAACACCAACAAATTCAACAACAACTTCAACATTGAAAAACACCAACAAATTCAACAACAACCTCAACATTGAAAAACAACAACACCTCAACATTGAAAAACACGAACAAATTCAACAACAACCTCAACATTGAAAAACAACAACAACCTCAACATTGAAAAACACCAACAAATTCAACAACAACCTCAACATTGAAAAACACCAACAAATTCAACAACAACCTCAGCATTGAAAAACAACAACAACCTCAACATTGAAAAACACCAACAAATTCAACAACAACCTCAACATTGAAAAACAACAACAACCTCAACATTGAAAAACACCAACAAATTCAACAAAAACTTCAACATTGAAAAACACCAACAAATTCAACAACAACCTCGAAATTGAAAAACACCAACAAATTCAACAACAACCTCAACATTGAAAAACACCAACAAATTCAACAACAACCTCAACATTGAAAAACACCAACAACCTCAACATTGAAAAAGACCAACAAATTCAACAAAAACCTCAACATTGAAAAACAACAACAACCTCAACATTGAAAAACATCAACAAATTCAACAACAACCTCAACATTGAAAAACGACAACAAACTCAATATTGAAAAACACCAACAAATTCAACAACAACCTCAACATTGAAAAAGAAAAACAACCTCAACATTGAAAAACACCAACAAATTCAACAACAACTTCAACATTGAAAAACACCAACAAATTCAACAACAACCTCAACATTGAAAAACAACAACAACCTCAACATTGAAAAACAACAACAACCTCAACATTGAAAAACACCAACAAATTCAACAACAACCTCAACATTGAAAAACACCAACAAATTCAACAACAACCTCAGCATTGAAAAACAACAACAACCTCAACATTGAGAAACACCAACAAATTCAACAACAACCTCAACATTGAAAAACAACAACAACCTCAACATTGAAAAACACCAACAAATTCAACAACAACCTCAGCATTGAAAAACAACAACAACCTCAACATTGAAAAACACCAACAAATTCAACAACAACCTCAACATTGAAAAACAACAACAACTTCAACATTGAAAAACACCAACAAATTCAACAACAACTTCAACATTGAAAAACACCAACAAATTCAACAACAACCTCGAAATTGAAAAACACCAACAAATTCAACAACAACCTCAACATTGAAAAACAACAACAACCTCAACATTGAAAAACACCAACAAATTGAAAACAACCTCAATTTTGAAAAACAACAACAACCTCAACATTGAAAAATACCAATAAATTCAACAACATCCTCAACATTTAAAAAAACCAAAAAATTCAACAACAACCTCAACATTGAAAAACAACAACAATCCCAACATTGAAAAACACCAACAAATTCAACAACAACCTCAACATTGAAAAACACCAACAAATTCAACAACAACCTCAACATTGAAAAACACCAACAAACTCAACAATAACCTCGAAATTGAAAAACACCAACAAATACAACAACAACTTCAACATTGAAAAACAACAACAACCTCAACATTGAAAAACACCAACAAATTCAACAACAACCTCAACATTTAAAAACACCAACAAATTCAACAACACGCTCAACATTGAAAACACCAACAAATTCAACAACAACCTCAACATTTAAAAACGCCAACAAATTCAACAACAACCTCAACATTGAAAAACAGCAACCTCAACATTGAAAAACACCAACAAATTCAACCAAAAATTCAACATTGAAAAACACCAACAAATTCAACAACAACCCCGAAATTGAAAAACAACAACAAATTCAACAACAACCTCAACTTTGAAAAACAACAACAACCTCATCATGGAAAAACACCAACAAATTCAACAACAACCGCAACATTGAAAAACAACAACATCCTCAGAATTGAAAACACCAACAAATTCAACAACAACCCCAACATTTAAAAACAACAACAACCTCAACATTGAAAAACACCAACAAATTCAACAACAACCTCAACATTGAAAAACACCAACAAATTCAACAACAACCTCAACATTGAAAAACACCAACAAACTCAACAACAACCTCAACATTGAAAAACAACAACAACCTCAACATTGAAAAACACGAATAAATTCAACAACAACCTCAACATTGAAAAACAACAACAACCTCAACATTGAAAAACACCAACAAATTCAACAACAACCTCAATTTTGAAAAACAACAACAACCTCAACATTGAAAATCACCAATAAATTCAACAACAACCTCAACATTTAAAAACACCAAAAAATTCAACAACAACCTCAACATTGAAAAACAACAACAATCCCAACATTGAAAAACACCAACAAATTCAACAACAACCTCAACATTGAAAAACACCAACAAATTCAACAACAACCTCAACATTGAAAAACACCAACAAATTCAACAACAACCTCGAAATTGAAAAACACCAACAAATACAACAACAACCTCAACATTGAAAAACAACAACAACCTCAACATTGAAAAACACCAACAAATTTAGCAACAACCTCAACATTGAAAAACAACAACAACCTCAACATTTAAAAACACCAACAAATTCAACAACAAGCTCAACATTGAAAACACCAACAAATTCAACAACAACCTCAACATTTAAAAACGCCAACAAATTCAACAACAACCTCAACATTGAAAAACAACAACCTCAACATTGAAAAACACCAACAAATACAACAAAAAATTCAACATTGAAAAACACCAACAAATTCAACAACAACCCCGAAATTGAAAAACACCAACAAATTCAACAACAACCTCAACTTTGAAAAACAACAACAACCTCATCATGGAAAAACACCAACAAATTCAACAACAACCGCAACATTGAAAAACAACAACATCCTCAGAATTGAAAACACCAACAAATTCAACAACAACCTCAACATTGAAAAACAACAACAACCTCAACATTGAAAAACACCAACAAATTCAACAACAACCTCAACATTGAAAAACACCAACAAATTCAACAACAACCTCAACATTGAAAAACACCAACAACCTCAACATTGAAAAACACCAACAAATTCAACAAAATCCTCAGCATTGAAAAACAACAACAACCTCAACATTGAAAAACACCAACAAATTCAACAACAACCTCAACATTGAAAAACAACAACAAACTCAGCATTGAAAAACACCAACAAATTCAACAACAACCTCAACATTGAAAAACAACAACAACCTCAACATTGAAAAACACTAACAAATTCAACAACAACTTCAACATTGAAAAACACCAACAAATTCAACAACAACCTCAACATTGAAAAACAACAATACCTCAACATTGAAAAACACCAACAAATTCAACAACAACGTCAACATTGAAAAACAACAACAACCTCAACATTGAAAAACACCAACAAATTCAACAACAACCTCAACATTGAAAAACACCAACAAATTCAACAACAACCTCAGCATTGAAAAACAACAACAACCTCAACATTGAAAAACACCAACAAATTCAACAACAACCTCAACATTGAAAAACAACAACAACCTCAACATTGAAAAACACCAACAAATTCAACAAAAACTTCAACTTTGAAAAACACCAACAAATTCAATAACAACCTCGAAATTGAAAAACACCAACAAATTCAACAACAACCTCAACATTGAAAAACACCAACAAATTCAACAACAACCTCAACATTCAAAAACACCAACAACCTCAACATTGAAAAACACCAACAAATTGAACAAAAACCTCAACATTGAAAAACAACAACAACCTCAACATTGAAAAACACCAACAAATTCAACAACAACCTCAACATTGAAAAACGACAACAAACTCAATATTGAAAAACACCAACAAATTCAACAACAACCTCAACATTGAAAAAGAACAACAACCTCAACATTGAAAAACACCAACAAATTCAACAACAACTTCAACATTGAAAAACACCAACAAATTCAACAACAACCTCAACATTGAAAAACAACAACAACCTGAACATTGAAAAACAACAACAACCTCAACATTGAAAAACACCAACAAATTCAACAACAACCTCAACATTGAAAAACACCAACAAATTCAACAACAACCTCAGCATTGAAAAACAACAACAACCTCAACATTGAGAAACACCAACAAATTCAACAACAACCTCAACATTGAAAAACAACAACAAATTCAACATTGAAAAACACCAACAAATTCAACAACAACCTCAACATTGAAAAACACCAACAAATTCAACAACAACCTCAGCATTGAAAAACAACAACAACCTCAACATTGAAAAACACCAACAAATTCAACAACAACCTCAACATTGAAAAACAACAACAACTTCAACATTGAAAAACACCAACAAATTCAACAACAACTTCAACATTGAAAAACACCAACAAATTCAACAACAACCTCGAAATTGAAAAACACCAACAAATTCAACAACAACCTCAACATTGAAAAACAACAACAACCTCAACATTGAAAAACACCAACAAATTCAACAACAACCTCAATTTTGAAAAACAACAACAACCTCAACATTGAAAAACACCAATAAATTCAACAACAACCTCAACATTTAAAAAAACCAAAAAATTCAACAACAACCTCAACATTGAAAAACACCAACAAATTCAACAACAACCTCAACATTGAAAAACACCAACAAATTCAACAACAACCTCGAAATTGAAAAACACCAACAAATACAACAACAACCTCAACATTGAAAAACAACAACAACCTCAACATTGAAAAACACCAACAAATTCAACAAAAAATTCAACATTGAAAAACACCAACAAATTCAACAACAACCCCGAAATTGAAAAACAACAACAAATTCAACAACAACCTCAACTTTGAAAAACAACAACAACCTCATCATGGAAAAACACCAACAAATTCAACAACAACCGCAACATTGAAAAACAACAACATCCTCAGAATTGAAAACACCAACAAATTCAACAACAACCCCAACATTTAAAAACAACAACAACCTCAACATTGAAAAACACCAACAAATTCAACAACAACCTCAACATTGAAAAACACCAACAAATTCAACAACAACCTCAACATTGAAAAACACCAACAAACTCAACAACAACCTCAACATTGAAAAACAACAACAACCTCAACATTGAAAAACACCAATAAATTCAACAACAACCTCAACATTGAAAAACAACAACAACCTCAACATTGAAAAACACCAACAAATTCAACAACAACCTCAATTTTGAAAAACAACAACAACCTCAACATTGAAAAACACCAATAAATTCAACAACAACCTCAACATTTAAAAACACCAAAAAATTCAACAACAACCTCAACATTGAAAAACAACAACAATCCCAACATTGAAAAACACCAACAAATTCAACAACAACCTCAACATTGAAAAACACCAACAAATTCAACAACAACCTCAACATTGAAAAACACCAACAAATTCAACAACAACCTCGAAATTGAAAAACACCAACAAATACAACAACAACCTCAACACTGAAAAACAACAACAACCTCAACATTGAAAAACACCAACAAATTTAGCAACAACCTCAACATTGAAAAACAACAACAACCTCAACATTGCAAAACACCAGCAAATTCAACAACAACCTCAACATTTAAAAACACCAACAAATTCAACAACAAGCTCAACATTGAAAACACCAACAAATTCAACAACAACCTCAACATTTAAAAACGCCAACAAATTCAACAACAACCTCAACATTGAAAAACAACAACCTCAACATTGAAAAACACCAAAAAATTCAACAAAAAATTCAACATTGAAAAACACCAACAAATTCAACAACAACCCCGAAATTGAAAAACACCAACAAATTCAACAACAACCTCAACTTTGAAAAACAACAACAACCTCATCATGGAAAAACACCAACAAATTCAACAACAACCGCAACATTGAAAAACAACAACATCCTCAGAATTGAAAACACCAACAAATTCAACAACAACCCCAACATTTAAAAACAACAACAACCTCAACATTGAAAAACACCAACAAATTCAACAACAACCTCAACATTGAAAAACACCAACAAATTCAACAACAACCTCAACATTGAAAAACACCAACAAACTCAACAACAACCTCAACATTGAAAAACAACAACAACCTCAACATTGAAAAACACCAACAAATTCAACAACAACCTCAACATTGAAAAACACCAACAAATTCAACAACAACCTCAACATTGAAAAACACCAATAACCTCAACATTGAAAAACACCAACAAATTCAACAAAAACCTCAGCATTGAAAAACAACAACAACCTCAACATTGAAAAACACCAACAAATTCAACAACAACCTCAACATTGAAAAACAACAACAAACTCAACTTTGAAAAACACCAACAAATTCAACAACAACCTCAACATTGAAAAACAACAACAACCTCAACATTGAAAAACACCAACAAATTCAACAACAACTTCAACATTGAAAAACACCAACAAATTCAACAACAACCTCAACATTGAAAAACAACAATACCTCAACATTGAAAAACACCAACAAATTCAACAACAACCTCAACATTGAAAAACAACAACAACCTCAACATTGAAAAACACCAACAAATTCAACAACAACCTCAACATTGAAAAACACCAACAAATTCAACAACAACGTCAGCATTGAAAAACAACAACAACCTCAACATTGAAAAACACCAACAAATTCAACAACAACCTCAACATTGAAAAACAACAACAACCTCAACATTGAAAAACACCAACAAATTCAACAAAAACTTCAACATTGAAAAACACCAACAAATTCAACAACAACCTCGAAATTGAAAAACACCAACAAATTCAACAACAACCTCAACATTGAAAAACACCAACAAATTCAACAACAACCTCAACATTGAAAAACACCAACAACCTCAACATTGAAAAACACCAACAAATTGAACAAAAACCTCAACATTGAAAAACAACAACAACCTCAACATTGAAAAACACCAACAAATTCAACAACAACCTCAACATTGAAAAACGACAACAAACTCAATATTGAAAAACACCAACAAATTCAACAACAACCTCAACATTGAAAAAGAACAACAACCTCAACATTGAAAAACACCAACAAATTCAACAACAACTTCAACATTGAAAAACACCAACAAATTCAACAACAACCTCAACATTGAAAAACAACAACAACCTCAACATTGAAAAACAACAACAACCTCAACATTGAAAAACACCAACAAATTCAACAACAACCTCAACATTGAAAAACTCCAACAAATTCAACAACAACCTCAGCATTGAAAAACAACAACAACCTCAACATTGAGAAACACCAACAAATTCAACAACAACCTCAACATTGAAAAACAACAACAACCTCAACATTGAAAAACACCAACAAATTCAACAACAACCTCAACATTGAAAAACACCAACAAATTCAACAACAACCTCAGCATTGAAAAACAACAACAACCTCAACGTTGAAAAACACCAACAAATTCAACAACAACCTGAACATTGAAAAACAACAACAACTTCAACATCGAAAAACACCAACAAATTCAACAACAACTTCAACATTGAAAAACACCAACAAATTCAACAACAACCTCGAAATTGAAAAACACCAACAAATTCAACAACAACATCAACATTGAAAAACAACAACAACCTCAACATTGAAAAACACCAACAAATTAAACAACAACCTCAATTTTGAAAAACAACAACAACCTCAACATTGAAAAACACCAATAAATTCAACAACAACCTCAACATTTAAAAAAACCAAAAAATTCAACAACAACCTCAACATTGAAAAACACCAACAAATTCAACAACAACCTCAACATTGAAAAACACCAACAAATTCAACAACAAACTCGAAATTGAAAAACACCAACAAATACAACAACAACCTCAACATTGAAAAACAACAACAACCTCAACATTGAAAAACACCAACAAATTTAGCAAAAACCTCAACATTGAAAAACAACAACAACCTCAACATTGCAAAATACCAGCAAATTCAACAACAACCTCAACATTTAAAAACACCAACAAATTCAACAACAAGCTCAACATTGAAAACACCAACAAATTCAACAACAACCTCAACATTTAAAAACGCCAACAAATTCAACAACAACCTCAACATTGAAAAACAACAACCTCAACATTGAAAAACACCAACAAATTCAACAAAAAATTCAACATTGAAAAACACCAACAATTTCAACAACAACCCCGAAATTGAAAAACACCAACAAATTCAACAACAACCTCAACTTTGAAAAACAACAACAACCTCATCATGGAAAAAGACCAACAAATTCAACAACAACCGCAACATTGAAAAACAACAACATCCTCAGAATTGAAAACACCAACAAATTCAACAACAAACCCAACATTTAAAAACAACAACAACCTCAACATTGAAAAACACCAACAAATTCAACAACAACCTCAACATTGAAAAACACCAACAAATTCAACAAAAACCTCAACATTGAAAAACACCAACAAACTCAACAACAACCTCAACATTGAAAAACAACAACAACCTCAACATTGAAAAACACCAACAAATTCAACAACAACCTCAACATTGAAAAACACCAACAAATTCAACAACAACCTCAACATTGAAAAACACCAACAAATTCAACAACAACCTCAGCATTGAAAAACAACAACAACCTCAACATTGAAAAACACCAACAAATTCAACAACAACCTCAACATTGAAAAACACCAACAAATTTAGCAACAACCTCAACATTGAAAAACAACAACAACCTCAACATTGCAAAACACCAGCAAATTCAACAACAACCTCAACATTTAAAAACACCAACAAATTCAACAACAAGCTCAACATTGAAAACACCAACAAATTCAGCAACAACCTCAACATTTAAAAACGCCAACAAATTCAACAACAACCTCAACATTGAAAAACAACAACCTCAACATTGAAAAACACCAAAAAATTCAACAAAAAATTCAACATTGAAAAACACCAACAAATTCAACAACAACCCCGAAATTGAAAAACACCAACAAATTCAACAACAACCTCAACTTTGAAAAACAACAACAACCTCATCATGGAAAAACACCAACAAATTCAACAACAACCGCAACATTGAAAAACAACAACATCCTCAGAATTGAAAACACCAACAAATTCAACAACAACCCCAACATTTAAAAACAACAACAACCTCAACATTGAAAAACACCAACAAATTCAACAACAACCTCAACATTGAAAAACACCAACAAATTCAACAACAACCTCAACATTGAAAAACACCAACAAACTCAACAACAACCTCAACATTGAAAAACAACAACAACCTCAACATTGAAAAACACCAACAAATTCAACAACAACCTCAACATTGAAAAACACCAACAAATTCAACAACAACCTCAACATTGAAAAACACCAATAACCTCAACATTGAAAAACACCAACAAATTCAACAAAAACCTCAGCATTGAAAAACAACAACAACCTCAACATTGAAAAACACCAACAAATTCAACAACAACCTCAACATTGAAAAACAACAACAAACTCAACTTTGAAAAACACGAACAAATTCAACAACAACCTCAACATTGAAAAACAACAACAACCTCAACATTGAAAAACACCAACAAATTCAACAACAACTTCAACATTGAAAAACACCAACAAATTCAACAACAACCTCAACATTGAAAAACAACAATACCTCAACATTGAAAAACACCAACAAATTCAACAACAACCTCAACATTGAAAAACAACAACAACCTCAACATTGAAAAACACCAACAAATTCAACAACAACCTCAACATTGAAAAACACCAACAAATTCAACAACAACGTCAGCATTGAAAAACAACAACAACCTCAACATTGAAAAACACCAACAAATTCAACAACAACCTCAACATTGAAAAACAACAACAACCTCAACATTGAAAAACACCAACAAATTCAACAAAAACTTCAACATTGAAAAACACCAACAAGTTCAACAACAACCTCGAAATTGAAAAACACCAACAAATTCAACAACAACCTCAACATTGAAAAACACCAACAAATTCAACAACAACCTCAACATTGAAAAACACCAACAACCTCAACATTGAAAAACACCAACAAATTGAACAAAAACCTCAACATTGAAAAACAACAACAACCTCAACATTGAAAAACACCAACAAATTCAACAACAACCTCAACATTGAAAAACGACAACAAACTCAATATTGAAAAACACCAACAAATTCAACAACAACCTCAACATTGAAAAAGAACAACAACCTCAACATTGAAAAACACCAACAAATTCAACAACAACTTCAACATTGAAAAACACCAACAAATTCAACAACAACCTCAACATTGAAAAACAACAACAACCTCAACATTGAAAAACAACAAAAACCTCAACATTGAAAAACACCAACAAATTCAACAACAACCTCAACATTGAAAAACTCCAACAAATTCAACAACAACCTCAGCATTGAAAAACAACAACAACCTCAACATTGAGAAACACCAACAAATTCAACAACAACCTCAACATTGAAAAACAACAACAACCTCAACATTGAAAAACACCAACAAATTCAACAACAACCTCAACATTGAAAAACACCAACAAATTCAACAACAACCTCAGCATTGAAAAACAACAACAACCTCAACGTTGAAAAACACCAACAAATTCAACAACAACCTGAACATTGAAAAACAACAACAACTTCAACATCGAAAAACACCAACAAATTCAACAACAACTTCAACATTGAAAAACACCAACAAATTCAACAACAACCTCGAAATTGAAAAACACCAACAAATTCAACAACAACATCAACATTGAAAAACAACAACAACCTCAACATTGAAAAACACCAACAAATTAAACAACAACCTCAATTTTGAAAAACAACAACAACCTCAACATTGAAAAACACCAATAAATTCAACAACAACCTCAACATTTAAAAAAACCAAAAAATTCAACAACAACCTCAACATTGAAAAACACCAACAAATTCAACAACAACCTCAACATTGAAAAACACCAACAAATTCAACAACAAACTCGAAATTGAAAAACACCAACAAATACAACAACAACCTCAACATTGAAAAACAACAACAACCTCAACATTGAAAAACACCAACAAATTTAGCAAAAACCTCAACATTGAAAAACAACAACAACCTCAACATTGCAAAATACCAGCAAATTCAACAACAACCTCAACATTTAAAAACACCAACAAATTCAACAACAAGCTCAACATTGAAAACACCAACAAATTCAACAACAACCTCAACATTTAAAAACGCCAACAAATTCAACAACAACCTCAACATTGAAAAACAACAACCTCAACATTGAAAAACACCAACAAATTCAACAAAAAATTCAACATTGAAAAACACCAACAATTTCAACAACAACCCCGAAATTGAAAAACACCAACAAATTCAACAACAACCTCAACTTTGAAAAACAACAACAACCTCATCATGGAAAAAGACCAACAAATTCAACAACAACCGCAACATTGAAAAACAACAACATCCTCAGAATTGAAAACACCAACAAATTCAACAACAAACCCAACATTGAAAACACCAACAAATTCAACAACAACCTCAACATTTAAAAACGCCAACAAATTCAACAACAACCTCAACATTGAAAAACAACAACCTCAACATTGAAAAACACCAAAAAATTCAACAAAAAATTCAACATTGAAAAACACCAACAAATTCAACAACAACCCCGAAATTGAAAAACACCAACAAATTCAACAACAACCTCAACTTTGAAAAACAACAACAACCTCATCATGGAAAAACACCAACAAATTCAACAACAACCGCAACATTGAAAAACAACAACATCCTCAGAATTGAAAACACCAACAAATTCAACAACAACCCCAACATTTAAAAACAACAACAACCTCAACATTGAAAAACACCAACAAATTCAACAACAACCTCAACATTGAAAAACACCAACAAATTCAACAACAACCTCAACATTGAAAAACACCAACAAACTCAACAACAACCTCAACATTGAAAAACAACAACAACCTCAACATTGAAAAACACCAACAAATTCAACAACAACCTCAACATTGAAAAACACCAACAAATTCAACAACAACCTCAACATTGAAAAACACCAATAACCTCAACATTGAAAAACACCAACAAATTCAACAAAAACCTCAGCATTGAAAAACAACAACAACCTCAACATTGAAAAACACCAACAAATTCAACAACAACCTCAACATTGAAAAACAACAACAAACTCAACTTTGAAAAACACCAACAAATTCAACAACAACCTCAACATTGAAAAACAACAACAACCTCAACATTGAAAAACACCAACAAATTCAACAACAACTTCAACATTGAAAAACACCAACAAATTCAACAACAACCTCAACATTGAAAAACAACAATACCTCAACATTGAAAAACACCAACAAATTCAACAACAACCTCAACATTGAAAAACAACAACAACCTCAACATTGAAAAACACCAACAAATTCAACAACAACCTCAACATTGAAAAACACCAACAAATTCAACAACAACGTCAGCATTGAAAAACAACAACAACCTCAACATTGAAAAACACCAACAAATTCAACAACAACCTCAACATTGAAAAACAACAACAACCTCAACATTGAAAAACACCAACAAATTCAACAAAAACTTCAACATTGAAAAACACCAACAAATTCAACAACAACCTCGAAATTGAAAAACACCAACAAATTCAACAACAACCTCAACATTGAAAAACACCAACAAATTCAACAACAACCTCAACATTGAAAAACACCAACAACCTCAACATTGAAAAACACCAACAAATTGAACAAAAACCTCAACATTGAAAAACAACAACAACCTCAACATTGAAAAACACCAACAAATTCAACAACAACCTCAACATTGAAAAACGACAACAAACTCAATATTGAAAAACACCAACAAATTCAACAACAACCTCAACATTGAAAAAGAACAACAACCTCAACATTGAAAAACACCAACAAATTCAACAACAACTTCAACATTGAAAAACACCAACAAATTCAACAACAACCTCAACATTGAAAAACAACAACAACCTCAACATTGAAAAACAACAACAACCTCAACATTGAAAAACACCAACAAATTCATCAACAACCTCAACATTGAAAAACTCCAACAAATTCAACAACAACCTCAGCATTGAAAAACAACAACAACCTCAACATTGAGAAACACCAACAAATTCAACAACAACCTCAACATTGAAAAACAACAACAACCTCAACATTGAAAAACACCAACAAATTCAACAACAACCTCAACATTGAAAAACACCAACAAATTCAACAACAACCTCAGCATTGAAAAACAACAACAACCTCAACGTTGAAAAACACCAACAAATTCAACAACAACCTGAACATTGAAAAACAACAACAACTTCAACATCGAAAAACACCAACAAATTCAACAACAACTTCAACATTGAAAAACACCAACAAATTCAACAACAACCTCGAAATTGAAAAACACCAACAAATTCAACAACAACATCAACATTGAAAAACAACAACAACCTCAACATTGAAAAACACCAACAAATTAAACAACAACCTCAATTTTGAAAAACAACAACAACCTCAACATTGAAAAACACCAATAAATTCAACAACAACCTCAACATTTAAAAAAACCAAAAAATTCAACAACAACCTCAACATTGAAAAACACCAACAAATTCAACAACAACCTCAACATTGAAAAACACCAACAAATTCAACAACAAACTCGAAATTGAAAAACACCAACAAATACAACAACAACCTCAACATTGAAAAACAACAACAACCTCAACATTGAAAAACACCAACAAATTTAGCAAAAACCTCAACATTGAAAAACAACAACAACCTCAACATTGCAAAATACCAGCAAATTCAACAACAACCTCAACATTTAAAAACACCAACAAATTCAACAACAAGCTCAACATTGAAAACACCAACAAATTCAACAACAACCTCAACATTTAAAAACGCCAACAAATTCAACAACAACCTCAACATTGAAAAACAACAACCTCAACATTGAAAAACACCAACAAATTCAACAAAAAATTCAACATTGAAAAACACCAACAATTTCAACAACAACCCCGAAATTGAAAAACACCAACAAATTCAACAACAACCTCAACTTTGAAAAACAACAACAACCTCATCATGGAAAAAGACCAACAAATTCAACAACAACCGCAACATTGAAAAACAACAACATCCTCAGAATTGAAAACACCAACAAATTCAACAACAAACCCAACATTTAAAAACAACAACAACCTCAACATTGAAAAACACCAACAAATTCAACAACAACCTCAACATTGAAAAACACCAACAAATTCAACAAAAACCTCAACATTGAAAAACACCAACAAACTCAACAACAACCTCAACATTGAAAAACAACAACAACCTCAACATTGAAAAACACCAACAAATTCAACAACAACCTCAACATTGAAAAACACCAACAAATTCAACAACAACCTCAACATTGAAAAACACCAACAACCTCAACATTGAAAAACACCAACAAATTCAACAACAACCTCGAAATTGAAAAACACCAACAAATTCAACAACAACCTCAACATTGAAAAACAACAACAACCTCAACATTGAAAAACACCAACAAATTCAACAACAACCTCAATTTTGAAAAACAACAATAACCTCAACATTGAAAAACACCAATAAATTCAACAACAACCTCAACATTTAAAAACACCAAAAAATTCAACAACAACCTCAACATTGAAAAACAACAACAATCCCAACATTGAACAACACCAACAAATTCAAGAACAACCTCAACATTGAAAAAGAACAACAAATTCAACAACAACCTCAACATTGAAAAACACCAACAAATTCAACAACAACCTCGAAATTGAAAAACACCAACAAATACAACAACAACCTCAACATTGAAAAACAACAACAACCTCAACATTGAAAAACACCAACAAATTCAACAAAAACCTCAACATTGAAAAACAACAACAACCTCAACATTGAAAAACACCAACAAATTCAACAACAACCTCAACATTGAAAAACAACAACAAACTCAACATTGAAAAACACCAACAAATTCAACAACAACCTCAACATTGAAAAACAACAACAACCTCAACATTGAAAAACACCAACAAATTCAACAACAACTTCAACATTGAAAAACACCAACAAATTCAACAACAACCTCAACATTGAAAAACAGCAACTCCTCAACATTGAAAAACACCAACAAATTCAACAACAACCTCAACATTGAAAAACAACAACAACCTCAGCATTGAAAAACAACAACAACCTCAACATTGAAAAACACCAACAAATTCAACAACAACATCAACATTGAAAAACAACAACAACCTGAACATTGACAAACACCAACAAATTCAACAAAAACTTCAACATTGAAAAACACCAACAATTTCAACAACAACCTCGAAATTGAAAAAAACCAACAAATTCAACAACAACCTCCACATTGAAAAACACCAACAAATTCAACAACAACCTCAACATTGAAAAACACCAACAACCTCAACATTGAAAAACACCAACAAATTCAACAAAAACCTCAACATTGAAAAACAACAACAACCTCAACATTGAAAAACACCAACAAGTTCAACAACAACCTCAACATTGAAAAACAACAACAACCTCAACATTGAAAAACACCAACAAGTTCAACAACAACCTCAACATTGAAAAACAACAACAAACTCAACATTGAAAAACACCAACAAATTCAACAACAACCTCAACATTGAAAAAGAACAACAACCTCAACATTGTAAAACACCAACAAATTCAACAACAACTTCAACATTGAAAAACACCAACAAATTCAACAACCTCAACATTGAAAAACAACAACACCTCAACATTGAAAAACACCAACAAATTCAACAACAACCTCAGCATTGAAAAACAACAACAACCTCAACATTGAAAAACACCAACAAATTCAACAACAACCTCAACATTAAAAAACAACATCAACCTCAACATTGAAAAACACCAACAAATTCAACAAAAACTTCAACATTGAAAAACACCAACAAATTCAACAACAACCTCGAAATTGAAAAACACCAACAAATTCAAAAACAACTTCAACATTGAAAAACACCAACCAATTCAACAACAACCTCGACATTGAAAAACACCATCAAATTCAACAACAACATCAAAATTGAAAAACACCAACAAACTCAAAATTGAAAAAACACCAACAAATTCAACAGCAACCTCAACATTTAAAAACAACAACAAGCTCAACTTTGAAAAACACCAACAAATTCAACAACAACCTCAACATTGAAAAACACCAACAAATTCAACAACAACCTCAACATTGAAAAACACGAACAAACTCAACAACAACCTCAACATTGAAAAACAACAACAACCTCAACATTGAAAAACACCAACACATTCAACAACAACCTCAACTTTGAAAAACACCAACAAATTCAACAACAAACTCAAGATTGAAAAACACCAACAAATTCAACAACCTCAACATTGAAAAACAACAACAACCTCAACATTGAAAAACAACAACAAATTCAACAACAACCTCAACATTGAAAAACACCAACAAATTCATCAACAACCTCAACATTGAAAAACAACAACAACCTCAACATTGAAAAACACCAACAAATTCAACAACAACCTCAACATTGAAAAACAACAACAACCTCAACATTGAAAAACACCAACAAATTCAACAACAACCTCAACATTGAAAAACACCAACAACCTCAACATTGAAAAAAAACCAACAAATTCAACAAAAACCTCAACATTGAAAAACAAGAACAACCTCAACATTGAAAAACACCAACAAATTCAACAACAACCTCAACATTGAAAAACAACAACAAACTCAACATTGAAAAACACCAACAAATTCAACAACAACCTCAACATTGAAAAACAACAACAACCTCAACATTGAAAAACACCAACAAATTCAACAACAACTTCAACATTGAAAAACACCAACAAATTCAACAACAACCTCAACATTGAAAAACACCAACAAATTCAACAAGAACCTCAACATTGAAAAACACCAACAAATTCAACAACAACCTCGAAATTGAAAAAACACCAACAAATACAACAACAACCTCAACATTGAAAAACAACAACAACCTCAACATTGAAAAACACCAACAAATTTAGCAACAACCTCAACATTGAAAAACAACAACAACCTCAACATTGCAAAACACCAGCAAAATTCAACAACAACCTCAACATTGAAAACACCAACAAATTCAAAAACAACCTCAACATTTAAAAACGCCAACAAATTCAACAACAACCTCATCATTGAAAAACAACAACCTCAACATTGAAAAACACCAACAAATTCAACAAAAAATTCAACATTGAAAAACACCAACAAATTCACAACAACCCCGAAATTGAAAAACACCAACAAATTCAACAACAACCTCAACTTTGAAAAACAACAACAACCTCATCATGGAAAAACACCAACAAATTCAACAACAACCGCAACATTGAAAAACAGCAACATCCTCAGAATTGAAAACACCAACAAATTCAACAACAACCCCAACATTTAAAAACAACAACAACCTCAACTTTGAAAAACACCAACAAATTCAACAGCAACCTCAACATTGAAAAACACCAACAAACTCAACAACAACCTCAACATTGAAAAACAACAACAACCTCAACATTGAAAAACACCAACAAATTCAACAACAACCTCAACATTGAAAAACACCAACAAATTCAACAACAACCTCAACATTGAAAAACACCAACAACCTCACATTGAAAAACACCAACAAATTCAACAAAAACCTCAACATTGAAAAACAACAACAACCTCAACATTGAAAAACACCAACAAATTCAACAACAACCTCAACATTGAAAAACAACAACAAACTCAACATTGAAAACACCAACAAATTCAACAACAACCTCAACATTGAAAAACAACAACAACCTCACTATTGAAAAACACCAACAAGTTCAACAACAACTTCAACATTGAAAAACACCAACAAATTCAACAACAACCTCAACATTGAAAAAACAACAACACCTCAACATT
Organism: Isurus oxyrinchus; assembly: GCA_026770705.1. Classification (NCBI taxonomy): domain Eukaryota; kingdom Metazoa; phylum Chordata; class Chondrichthyes; order Lamniformes; family Lamnidae; genus Isurus; species Isurus oxyrinchus. The sequence continues at coordinate 2,110 of JANJGN010000545.1, read as the reverse complement.
GAAAAACACCAACAAATTCAACAACAACCTCAACATTGAAAACAACAACAACCTCAACATTGAGAAACACCAACTAATTCAACAACAACCTCAACATTGAAAAACACCAACAAATTCAACAACAACCTCAGCATTGAAAAACAACAACAACCTCAACATTGAAAAACACCAACAAATTCAACAACAACCTCAACATTGAAAAACAACAACAACCTCAACATTGACCAAACACCAACAAATTCAACAAAAACTTCAACATTGAAAAACACCAACAAATTCAACAACAACCTCGAAATTGAAAAACACCAACAAATTCAACAACAACCTCAACATTGAAAAACACCAACAAATTCAACAACAACCTCACATTGAAAAACACCAACAACCTCAACATTGAAAAACACCAACAAATTCAACAAAAACCTCAACATTGAAAACAACAACAACCTCACATTGAAAAACACCAACAAATTCAACAACAACCTCAACATTGAAAAACAACAACAAACTCAACATTGAAAAACACCAACAAATTCAACAACAACCTCAACATTGAAAAAGAACACAACCTCAACATTGTAAAACACCAACAAATTCAACAACAACTTCAACATTGAAAAACACCAACAAATTCAACAACCTCACATTGAAAAACAACAACACCTCAACATTGAAAAACACCAACAAATTCAACAACAACCTCAGCATTGAAAAACAACAACAACCTCAACATTGAAAAACACCAACAAATTCAACACAACCTCAACATTGAAAAACAACATCAACCTCAACATTGAAAAACACCAACAAATTCAACAAAACTTCAACATTGAAAAACACCAACAAATTCAACAACAACCTCGAAATTGAAAAACACCAACAAATTCAAAAACAACTTCAACATTGAAAACACCAACAAATTCACAACAACCTCGACATTGAAAAACACCATCAAATTCAACAACAACCTCAAAATTGAAAAACACCAACAAACTCAAAATTGAAAAAACACCAACAAATTCAAACAACAACCTCAACATTTAAAAACAACAACAACCTCAACTTTGAAAAACACCAACAAATTCAACAACAACCTCAACATTGAAAAACACCAACAAATTCAACAACAACCTCAACATTGAAAAACACGAACAAACTCAACAACAACCTCAACATTGAAAACAACAACAACCTCAACATTGAAAAACACAACACATTCAACAACAACCTCAACTTTGAAAACACAACAAATTCAACAACAAACTCAAGATTGAAAAACACCAACAAATTCAACAACCTCAACATTGAAAAACAACAACAACCTCAACATTGAAAAACAACAACAAATTCAACAACAACCTCAACATTGAAAAACACCAACAAATTCAACAACAACCTCAACTTGAAAACAACAACAACCTCAACGTTGAAAAACACCAACAAATTCAACAACAACCTCAACATTGAAAAACAACAACAACCTCAACATGAAAACACCAACAAATTCAACAACAACCTCAACATTGAAAAACCACCAACAACCTCAACATTGAAAAAAAACCAACAAATTGAACAAAAACCTCAACATTGAAAAACAACAACAACCTCAACATTGAAAAACACCAACAAATTCAACAACAACCTCAACATTGAAAAACAACAACAAACTCAACATTGAAAAACACCAACAAATTCAACAACAACCTCAACATTGAAAAACAACAACAACCTCAACATTGAAAAACACCAACAAATTCAACAACAACTTCAACATTGAAAAACACCAACAAATTCAACAACAACCTCAACATTGAAAAACAACAACAACCTCAACATTGAAAAACACGAACAAATTCAACAACAACTCAGCATTGAAAAACAACAACAACCTCAACATTGAAAAACACCAACAAATTCAACAACAACCTCAACATTGAAAAACAACAACAACCGCAACATTGAAAAACAACAACAAATTCAACAAAAACTTCAACATTGAAAAACACCAACAAATTCAACAACAACCTCGAAATTGAATAACACCAACAAGTTCAGCAACATCCTCAACATTGAAAAACACCAACAAATTCAACAACAACCTCAACATTGA